>NC_069436.1:22281990-22311236 GCF_026875155.1 Cherax quadricarinatus
GGGTTGGCTGACTGGCTTACCCCACGAGAATGGCTGACTGGAAGACGTGTAACGATGCACACAGCACGGAGGAGCAGGTGGATGACAGGAGACAGGCTGGATGATAGGCTGACTGGCGTTCACTTCCACAGTCTGGCTTACTGACTGGCTTAATTGCAAAATCCGGGTCAACCCCTCGGAGATTGAAGCAATTAGCACACGAACTAAGCCAGGAAGCTTGAAAAAACGGCTGCAACAGGCTTGCAGGCTGGAGGTGGTGAGTGAGGGTAAGCGGCTAGCTGGAGGTTCACCTTTGACCCTGCCGGCTACTCACAAACAGTCTTCTAACGTCTTGAATTACCCGTAAAACCTTAAATCCACTCCACACCGGTGCCACCATTTATCATGTGGGAGTTCGAACACGTGGATTGGGTAAAAATACTCACGTAGGCTGGAAGTACGTATATTGTAACTGAAGTATGTGGAAGGGCGCCACAGCCGATCCTGCCTCTCTCGCTCACTCTCGTATAACTGACTGGCCGCCCACAGTACCCATATGTGAGGGGGTCTTTGAATACTGCTGTGGTCAGCACAATATGAATAGACAGTGACTCAGGCAGAGACGGTTGGTAGTGAGTCAACTACTGGTACACTGGTTACTGGTAACTGGTTACTACTACTGAGAAATGAAATTTGAACAATAATGGAGCAAAACATACATTACACTACGTAGGCTTTTAAGTTGGACATTGTTTAGTTATTCTCTGTAAGATTAGTATCCCTGAGAAATCGTGATAGATCATTCTCGTTCGTGATTGTGTACAGTTGACCTACATTTGTTTTCCTAACAAGAATTTTCCCATCCCGTGTGAAGCATTGGTGTATTGTGTCGTTATTCTCCCGCTCAAGTTTTCTGACTCTATACAGGAGGTTCTGACGTTTTTTGGTAAGACACTCGTTTATGTATACCTCTTTCTTTACTTTAATAGATGCAATAATTAAGTCTTTTTTCCTGTCATGTGAGTGGAATCTAAGCATAACACTTTTTCTACCATGGGATCCTAGTAACCTGGCTTCTTTTATTTCAGACTCTGGTACAATAACATTTGTTTGGTCCTTTATGATCTGCAGAGTAATTTCTTTACTGTTTGTTTGGTTCATATCACTGGGAAAAAATAATAATAATAATAATCATTACTTACCTTAAAGTATTTGTAGACTTAATGTAGGGTCAGAGGTGAGCAAATGAGATAAAACGAATAAATGAGAGAGAAAATGAGTACATGAGAGGAAACTCGCGGAGTTATGTAAACAAGCCAGGCATATGTGAGTTTTGTAAACAAACCAAGTGAACACGTTCGGTTTGTGTACAAGTTACATTGTGTACAAGTTGTCTCTATGCTGATATGGTAGAATAAAAAAAGAGGAACACTCCCGTTCTCATGTAACACCATTTTTTAGAAGAAATGATGCTCTGAGTGAAGGCATACAAAAGGAATAATTTTCTAGTTATCCCCAGTAACTCATTTTCTCTGATGTTTGACAAGAGAAAATGTTATTCTCACCGTCACTGGTACAAGCTGTCTGGCTACCACATTTCATATTTGTTAATTTATTCTACTGTGGGGTGTATTTATCATCTTTATATGCTACATATTGTGTTTATTATATAATGTTGAAAAGATATCATAGATGGATTAATGAAAATGTGCATATTAACGTAATACTATATGACACTGAACAAGACTCAGTGATTATTATTATTATTGTTACTAATATGGCATCTTGAGACACAAGACACTCTTACTGATTTTAATGTGTACCTGCACGTCAGCACAGCATGTAAGTTTATTTTGGTACAAGTATACATAAGTATAATAATCAGAGTATATATAAAATATGAACTAACTTTTAAAAACGCTTGAAATTTTGGAGTTTCCGTACATAATGGAGAGACGTAGTGCTTATGGAGCTCACGGAGAATTTATTTATTTTATTTTATTTATTTATTTAATAATTTGAACATGATACATGGAAGTACAAAGAAATACAGTGGTTAAGTGTAACATGCCAAAGCCCCTTGTATGCAGAGCATTATGGGCAGGCTTAAAATTAACTTAAGATTAACTAAGCAATGATATACATTATTTATTATTATTATCACACTGGCCGATTCCCACCAAGGCAGGGTGGCCCGAAAAAGAAAAACTTTCACCATCATTCACTCCATCACTGTGTTGCCAGAAGGGTGCTTTACACTACAGTTTTTAAACTGCAACATTAACACCCCTCCTTCAGAGTGCAGGCACTGTACTTCCCATCTCCAGGACTCAAGTCCGGCCTGCCGGTTTCCCTGAACCCCTTCATAAATGTTACTTTGCTCACACTCCAACAGCACGTCAAGTATTAAAAACCATTTGTCTCCATTCACTCCTATCAAACACGCTCATGCATACCTGCTGGAAGTCCAAGCCCCTCGCACACAAAACCTCCTTTACCCCCTCTCTCCAACCTTTCCTAGGCCGACCCCTACCCCGCCTTCCTTCCACTACAGACTGATACACTCTTGAAGTCATTCTGTTTCGCTCCATTCTCTCTACATGTCCGAACCACCTCAACAACCCTTCCTCAGCCCTCTGGACAACAGTTTTGGTAATCCCGCACCTCCTCCTAACTTCCAAACTACGAATTCTCTGCATTATATTCACATCACACATTGCCCTCAGACATGACATCTCCACTGCCTCCAGCCTTCTCCTCGCTGCAACATTCATAACCCATGCTTCACACCCATATAAAAGCGTTGGTAAAACTATACTCTCATACATTCCCCTCTTTGCCTCCAAGGACAAAGTTCTTTGTCTCCACAGACTCCTAAGTGCACCACTCACTCTTTTTCCCTCATCAATTCTATGATTCACCTCATCTTTCATAGACCCATCCGCTGACACGTCCACTCCCAAATATCTGAATACATTCACCTCCTCCATACTCTCTCCCTCCAATCTGATATTCAATCTTTCATCACCTAAACTTTTTGTTATCCTCATAACCTTACTCTTTCCAGTATTCTTTTTGTTATCCTCATAACCTTACTCTTTCCAGTATTCACCTTTAATTTTCTTCTTTTGCACACCCTACCAAATTCATCCACCAATCTCTGCAACTTCTCTTCAGAATCTCCCAAGAGCACAGTGTCATCAGCAAAGAGCAGCTGTAACAACTCCCACTTTGTGTGTGATTCTTTATCTTTTAACTCCACGCCTCTTGTCAAGACCCTCGCATTTACTTCTCTTACAACCCCATCTATAAATATATTAAACAACCACGGTGACATCACACATCCTTGTCTAAGGCCTACTTTTACTGGGAAATAATTTCCCTCTTTCCTACATACTCTAACTTGAGCCTCACTATCCTCGTAAAAACTCTTCACTGCTTTCAGTAACCTACCTCCTACACCATATACTTGCAACATCTGCCACATTGCCCCCCTATCAACCCTGTCATACGCCTTTTCCAAATCCATAAATGCCACAAAGACCTCTTTAGCCTTATCTAAATACTGTTCACTTATATATTTCACTGTAAACACCTGGTCCACACACCCCCTACCTTTCCTAAAGCCCTTGTTCATCTGCTATCCTATTCTCCGTCTTACTCTTAATTCTTTCAATAATAACTCTACCATACACTTTACCAGGTATACTCAGCAGACTTATCCCCCTATAATTTTTGCACTCTCTTTTATCCCCTTTGCCTTTATACAAAGGAACTATGCATGCTCTCTGCCAATCCCTAGGTACCTTACCCTCTTCCATACATTTATTAAATAATTGCACCAACCACTCCAAAACTATATCCCCACCTGCTTTTAACATTTCTATCTTTATCCCATCAATCCCGGCTGCCTTACCCCCTTTCATTTTACCTACTGCCTCACGAACTTCCCCCACACTCACAACTGGCTCTTCCTCACTCCTACAAGATGTTATTCCTCCTTGCCCTATACACGAAATCACAGCTTCCCTATCTTCATCAACATTTAACAATTCCTCAAAATATTCCCTCCATCTTCCCAATACCTCTAACTCTCCATTTAATAACTCTCCTCTCCTATTTTTAACTGACAAATCCATTTGTTCTCTAGGCTTTCTTAACTTGTTAAACTCACTCCAAAACTTTTTCTTATTTTCAACAAAATTTGTTGATAACATCTCACCCACTCTCTCATTTGCTCTCTTTTTACATTGCTTCACCACTCTCTTAACCTCTCTCTTTTTCTCCATATACTCTTCCCTCCTTGCATCACTTCTACTTTGTAAAAACTTCTCATATGCTAACTTTTTCTCCCTTACTACTCTCTTTACATCATCATTCCACCAATCGCTCCTCTTCCCTCCCGCACCCACTTTCCTGTAACCACAAACTTCTGCTGAACACTCTAACACTACATTTTTAAACCTACCCCATACCTCTTCGACCCCATTGCCTATGCTCTCATTAGCCCATCTATCCTCCAATAGCTGTTTATATCTTACCCTAACTGCCTCCTCTTTTAGTTTATAAACCTTCACCTCTCTCTTCCCTGATGCTTCTATTCTCCTTGTATCCCATCTACCTTTTACTCTCAGTGTAGCTACAACTAGAAGTGATCTGATATATCTGTGGCCCCTCTATAAACATGTACATCCTGAAGTCTACTCAACAGCCCTTTTATCTACCAATACATAATCCAACAAACTACTGTGATTTCGCCCTACATCATATCTTGTATACTTATTTATCCTCTTTTTCTTAAAATATGTATTACCTATAACTAAACCCCTTTCTATACAAAGTTCAATCAAAGGGCTCCCATTATCATTTACACCTGGCACCCCAAACTTACCTACCACACCCTCTCTAAAAGTTTCTCCTACTTTAGCATTCAGGTCCCCTACCACAATTACTCTCTCACTTGGTTCAAAGGCTCCTATACATTCACTTAACATCTCCCAAAATCTCTCTCTCTCCTCTGCATTCCTCTCTTCTCCAGGTGCATACACGCTTATTATGACCCACTTCTCGCATCCAACCTTTACTTTAATCCACATAATTCTTGAATTTACACATTCATATTCTCTTTTCTCCTTCCATAACTGATCATTTAACATTACTGCTACCCCTTCCTTTGCTCTAACTCTCTCAGATACTCCAGATTTAATCCCATTTATTTCCCCCCACTGAAACTCTCCTACCCCCTTCAATTAAGCACAAATGAGTATTTCAAAGATAGGTCATATGGTCATTTACTATGTTGCTGTGCATTCAGTAGAATGGAGTAATCTGTTAGGTAATGTAATTAAAAATAACAAAGTTTGATTGGGTCACAGGGTAAACATTTATGAGATATACAAACCGGGTGGGGCACGGTGACCGTATTAGAAAGTCAGGTGGGGGGAGCCGTATAGCAAGTTTTCGTCATAATTTGAAATGTCCGTATTAGCGAAATGCTATAAAGTGAAATGCCATAAAGCGGGGCCCTACTGTATACACGATGTGACAGTAGTTTCTTGGACTATGTATTGGTAGATAAAAGACTGTTGGGTAGACTTCATAATATACATGTTTATAGAGGGGCCACAGATATATCAGATCACTTTTCAGTTGTAGCTGCAGTGAGAGCAAAAGGTAGATGGAATACAAGGAAAATGGAAGCAGCAAGTAAGAGAGAGGTGAAGGTTTATAAACTAAAGGAGGAGGCAGTTGGGGTAAGATATAAACAACTGTTGGAGGACAGATGGGCTTTTGTAAGTACGCATAGGCAATAGGGTAGAAGATGTATAGGGTAAGTTTAAGAATACAGTGTTAGTGTGTTCAGCAGAGGTTTATGGTTACAGGAAAGTGGGTGCAGGAGGGAAGAAGAGTGATTGGTGGAATGATGATGAGAACATGAGAGAAAAAGTTACCATACGAAAGGTTTTTGCAAAGTAGAAGTGATGCAAGGAAGGAGTATATGGAGAGGAAAAAGAGAGGTTAATGTGATCCTGACAGGAATTTATTGTGCTGAGTCTGTAAACTAGCAGACAAACACAACTGGTTATGGTTAATACAATTTCATTTACATGTCTGTGAAGCTTATACCATAATTCAAACACCTTACATTGTGTACAGGTTGTCTCCACATTGGTACAGTAGAGTAAATAAAGAGCAACACTTCCATTCTCACATACCACATCATTTTTAGAAGAAATGACGCTCTGAGTGAAGGCACACGAAAGGAATAATTTTCTACAGTTATCCCCGGTAATACTATTATGTACGCATTTTCTCTGGCGTTGAACTATAGAAAACATTATTTTTTCCGACACTCCGGCAAGACGACTGGTAAAACATCTCATGTTTATGTTAATTTATTCTACTGTGGGGCGTATTTATCATGTTTATATGTTACGAAGTGTTTTTGTTATATAATTTTGAAAAAATATCATAGATGGATTAATGAAAATGTCCAAATTAACATAATACAGTCGATCCTCAATTAACGGCGGCATTAAGTAATGGCAATTTCATCTAACGGTGCTTTTTGCCGCAAAAAAAATGCCTTAACCAACGGCAAAAAAATTTAACCAATGATGTTCATCCGGAACATGTCCCCAGCCACTCCAAGACCCAGTGTGCCATTGTTTACAATCTGTTGCGGTCGGTTTCCATGTGTGCCTCCCATACATTTTGGATTATTCCAGTTTCTAGTGCTTGTAAATGCTAAATAAGCCACCATGGGCCCCAAGAAAGCTTCTAGAGCCAGCCCTTTGGTAAAGGATGTGGGAAACACGATAGAATTCAAGAAAAATTTTATTTATTTTATTTATTTATTTATTTTATGTCTTTGCAAACAGTACATTGATACTTTGTATTTACAATAGTGGGTTGCAGTTCAAAGAGAGCCTCTATTATGCCTAGGCATTATGGGACAACTTAACACTATTGGCTTACAGTCTACTTAACACTAAGGATTATATCATAGTTGTGTAGGATAGTAACTATTTTATAGTTGTACAGTAGATTATTAATTATAAATGATCAAAATTTGTTTAAGACAAAGATACATTTATATTCGAAAATGCTTTTTGTGAAAACAATGATTCAATTATATTCCTGTCAACAATGGATAAAAGGTTCAAAGTGATTGTTGAAGTTAAGATGTGGGAGTACGTAGGTGAGTATGTGTGTACTGAGTATTTAGCGTTTAGTCTAGGCTTTTGAGAAGAGTCTTAAATTGATTTTCAGACTGGGTTACTTTAATATCATCTGGTAATAAATTCCATATTTTGGGGCCTTTTATGTGCATAAAGTTTTTACACAGTGTGATATGGACACGATGACTCCACTGATGATCCAGTACAGGCCAGGTTTTCATTGATCCCCGAGCTATAGGCCACCCACACAAGTTTCTTGCTTGCACTCAATCACGCATACACTTGTAATTCAGTCTCCAATTTTTCCCTGGATCTGGAATGTTTTGTGTGACTTTTATTAGCTTATTAAGCAAAGTGCAATTAAAAAAGGCTTGTAAAGCAAGTGGCGGTGTCAAGAGATAACATGTGGTTGTAAATGTTCAGAAGCTTGAAAATAAAAAAGAAGGTTGAGTCTGGCATCTCTGTGGCATGTCTTGTCAATCATCTACATTATTTTCGTTAGTAAAGCTTTATTTATTTATTTTTATTTATTTATTTATTTATTAATTTGAACATGATACAGGGAAGTACAAAGGAATACAGTTATTAAAGTGCAACATGCCAAAGCCCCTTGTATGCAAAGCATTATGGGCAAGCTTAAAATTAACTTAAGATTAACTAAGCAATGATATATTCAGTGGTAAAAACATTATTGTAAACAGATAACAATTTAGCACAAATGAGTATTACAAAGACAGGTCACATGGTCATTTACTGTGTTGCTGTGCATTCAATAGAATGGAGTATTCTGTTAGGTAATGTAATTGAAAAAATAACAAAGTTTGATTGGGTCACAGGTTAGACATTTATGAGATACAATAATGAGAAACATTTATGAGATACAATTTATGTGATACAATTATTTAGTATTTATTTAGTTGTGGGTGAGTAAGTGATTTTTGAAAAGAGACTTGAATTTATAAACAGTGTTTCTTTTATATTCACAGGTAGTGAATTCCAGATTTTAGGGCCTTTTATGTGCATTGAGTTTTTGCATAGCGTGAGTTGGGCACGAGGAACATCAAAGAGTGATCTGTGCCTTGTGTTATGGTCATGTGTTCTGTTGAGGTTGGTAAGGAGATGTTTGAGGGGAGGGTTTATATCAGAGTTAAGTGTTCTATGTATGTAGTAGGTGCAGTAATAAGTATGGATATTTTGTATGGTGAGTAGGTTTAGAGTTTTGAATATTGGTGAAGTGTGCTGCCTGTAGTGGGAATTTGTTATTCTGACTGCAGCCTTTTGTTGGGTAATTAATGGTCTGAGATGGTTTATTGCTGTTGAGCCCCATGCACAAATTCCATAGGTGAGATAGGGGTAAATAAGTGAGTGATATAGGGCCAGGAGGGCTGACTGTGGAACATAGTAACGTATCTTTGATAGTATGCCTACAGTCTCAGAATTTTTTTGGAAATTTGTTGTATATGTGTTTGAAATTTGAGTATTATTAAGGTGGATTCCCAAGAATTTTCCCTCTGTGAGTTTTGTGATAGGTGATCCGTTAATCATTATGTTAAGAGGGACGTCTGTAGCTCTGTTACCAAACTGATTGAAGTAGGTTTTGTCAATGTTTAGAGTAAGTTTGTTAGTCCTCACCCAGGTAGATATTTTCTGTAATTCGGTATTTACAGTATTGGCTAGCGTGACTGGGCTCGAGTGAGAGAAGACGTATGTAGTGTCATCTGCAAATAGGGTGGGTTTGAGTAGTTGCGATGCATTTGGTTGGTCATTTACGTATATGAGAAAGAGAAGAGGGCCTAGGACACTTCCCTGTGGGACACCAACTGTAATTGGCTGTGCGGAAGAGTTTGCCCCGTTTGTGTACACATATTGGCTTCTGTTGCTGAGGTAAGACTTTAGGCAGTTGAGGGAGTGCCCTCTTATACCATAGTGCGGCAATTTTATGTGGAGCAAGTCATGGTCAACTGTATCAAAAGTTCTACGTAAGTCAATGAAGATCCCCAGTGGGACTTCTTTTTTCTCTATTGCAGTGTATATGTGTTCTAGCATGTGTATAATAGCATTGTTAGTATTTTTATTAGACCTGAACCCAAATTGACAGGAGTTGAGTATGTTGTGGGAGATGAGGTAGGAATAGATTCGCTTATGAATTAATTTTTCGAAGATTTTAGAGAGAGGGTGTAAGTTGGATATTGGCCTATAGTTAATTCAAGTCTGTTTGGTCTCCTCCTCTATGGATCGGGGTGACGCTTGCTATTTTGAGAACTGTAAGGAAGGTAGAGGATTCTATGGATTTGTTAAAGAGTGTTGCAATGATTGGTGATAGCACTTATAACACTTTTTTGTATATAAAGGGTGGTAAGGTATTTAAATCTCCTGTCTTGTTTTTTAGCGTGTTGATAATAAGGGAGACTTCAGTAGGGTTAGTCGGAGCTAGGAACAGTGTGTTCGGGTAGTTGCCTGTGAGGTAGTCATTGGGTGGGGTATCTGAGCTTGGGATTTTATTGGCAAGGTTTTTTCCTATAGTGGAGAAGAAATTATTGAGTCTGTTCGCTGTTTCAGTTGGTGGGAGTTGGGGTTCATCTGGTTTTGTTAATTCAATTTTGCTATTTCGTGATATCTTTTTTGTTCCTAGAATTTCTGATAGGGCTTTCCAGGTCTTTTTTATGTCACCTCGTAAGTTGGATAATCTGTTCTCATAATACAATTTTTTAGCCCTTCTTATCAGGCTGGTTAGGATTGACGAGTAACGTTTTGTTTGGTCTCTGGTTATGTGACCCATTCTGTACTGTTTTTCGTATAGGTGCTTTGTATTTATGGATATGAGGATGCTGGGTGTTAGCCAGGGACTGTTCAGTCTCTTAGCTGTCATCTGTTTAGGTTTTTTGGGTCAGTGCTTGTTATAGAGGTATTGGGTCTTCTTTAGAAAATTATTAATACATTCGTCAATATCTGTATAGATTTCTAGCTCAGTGTGCCAGTCAATGTTTGTCACTGCTGCTGTGAAGTTATTAATGGCTGCCTCATTGTGAAGTCTGAAAGTGACTTTAGTAGTGTCTTGAGGTAATTTGCCAAGATTTGTTATGAGGAAGGTAGGTTAGTGATCTGTGGTATTATCTGTGATTATGCCTGATTTTAAAGGGGATATGGTGTTGGTGGAGATGTCATGTCTGAGGGCAATGTGTGGTGTGAATATAATGCAGAGAATTCGTAGTTTGGAAGTTAGGAGGAGGTGCGGGATTACCAAAACTGAGGGCTGAGGAAGGGTTGTTGAGGTGGTTCGGACATGTAGAGAGAATGGAGCGAAACAGAGTGACTTCAAGAGTGTATCAGTCTGTAGTGGAAGGAAGGCGGGGTAGGGGTCGGCCTAGGAAAGGTTGGAGGGAGGGGGTAAAGGAGGTTTTGTGTGCGAGGGGCTTGGACTTCCAGCAGGCGTGCGTGAGCGTGTTTGATAGGAGTGAATGGAGACGAATGGTTTTTAATACTTGACGTGCTGTTGGAGTGTGAGCAAAGTAACATTTATGAAGGGGTTCAGGGAAACTGGCAGGCCGGACTTGAGTCATGGAGATGGGAAGTACAGTGCCTGCACTCTGAAGGAGGGGTGTTAATGTTGCAGTTTAAAAACTGTAGTGTAAAGCACCCTTCTGGCAAGACAGTGATGGAGTGAATGATGGTGAAAGTTTTTCTTTTTCGGGCCACCCTGCCTTGGTGGGAATGGGCCAGTGTGATAATAAAAAAATTTAATAAAAATAATGGTGTTGGTCCAGATGTGGTCTAGTAGGGAAACACTAGTCTCTGTAACTCTTGTAGGTTTTGTTATTTTTGGTAGCAACATGCAATTACTCATAGTGTTTGTGAATTCAGTAATGTGTGGGTCCTGGTCTTGCAGGAGATTTATATTGAAGTCACCTGAGAGTAGTAAGTGATCTTTGTTCATGCGTGCATCAGTTATCTTTAGAGATTCTCTGACACAGTAAAAGTTAGTCTAAGTATAGTACTATAATATTGCTATACAGTATATTCTGTACTGTAGCACAATAGTGTTTGGTTGTCTTATGAATCAGTAGACCCTGTCTGCTGGCTCAGAAGGGCTCACTGTGCTAAACATAAATCACCAGGGTCAGTTGATTCTGAAATAACAAGGGACAAAGTCAGCTGGTTACAGAATTCTCTCTCATTATGGTCATGGTAAAATGTACTGATCTTGATTCACCACAATCTCCATTACTGGACACCCATTTTCCCCTATTAGTTCATATACGTATTGAGAGTTTACTGATTGAACACCACCACAAATCAGTGTTATATTTTTCAAACATTTTTCAAGCCTTTTTTTTTCTTGCAGGTGATTTTTTGTAGTGTGTCATGTCGAACCCAAGGATACCATTGGCAAGAGTGCTCAGTTTTGCCTACTCTGTATGAGCTGGGAAATAAAACAGGATTATGTTTACTATACAGATTATTGGTAAAAACTTCTTATGCCAAACAAACAATGATACCGCTGCTCAAGAAAGAGGCCAAAGATCAGCCCCCTGAGACTCTCGGTTTCAACAAAAGATGGAATCTATGATCCAGCAGATTACAGAACAGTGTACCACTTGGTCCAAACAAGGGAAATGGCATAAAAATAAAATACTCGAGTTCAGCACAAAAGCTTTCATTTTAACAAAGCTTCTACTGCAAGGTCATTACTTCCTTGATTTTGATGGCAATCCTTCACTCCAAGCCCATGAAGACATTATCCTAACTGGCAGCACACTCATTCATAACATTATGAGTGTAACCTGCAAAAGGTAGAGAAATTCATTATTGGGAAAGGGAATTTTAATGATTTTTGATAAATTAGACACATGTGAAACACTTAGGTATCTTTAACGATACCCAAGTGTTACACAAGTGTCTTAATTTATCAACTTGTAGGTTCACTGAACCATTTTCTACATTTAATAATTTTAGTTGATGTGCTATACACTGATAAGTAGGCTGTAAAGTATGGTTTAAATTTTGTGTTTCACATGTCAAACGAATAATGCAAATTATTTATTTTTAAAAATACTGTACATATAGTAATTTATTATTTTCATAAGAAATGCTAAATTCAGCTTGATCATGGACACTAAAGGTAGAGAAAAAGTGTGTGTAGAGGAAAGCATGTACCAAGGAAAAGTCAGAGTTGGTGTAATAGGCTAGTTTCTTCTAAGGAAAAACATAGAATCAGCACTGACGGTGGGACTGTCGGAGAGGAGTAACCTCTTAGAAAAGCAAAAGAGTACAAGATTTTTTCAACATTGATTTAGCAATGTATCATTATTCCTTCTTTCTTATATATAAAACAACTCATTATTAGATATTCCAAGTAAGTTTCATAATTTTACTTTTAAAATCTGCTGTATTTTTTTTCATTTTGGGCTAAAGATATCTCTAGAATGCTTCTTTTAATTTACTTTAAATATAAAAACTTATCTGCTTGGAAAATGGATGGCAATCAAGTACCTTGCTTGAAGGGCTACATTCCTGTACAAACTGTACCTGGAGTTTACCATAACTCACTCGGTTCATTTTATTATAAGCTTTCTCCAGATTCATCAACCCTGGGAAACAGTCCTGAGCACCCTTAACCCAGACCAATGCATGAAAAAGCTGAATACAAAATCAAAGGTCTGTATAAAACATGTTTGAAATGAAAGGACACAGAGCGCTACATTTAGAACATATATTACTGTGATCATTTCAGTCCTGGGCTCTTGGTCACTCCCAATAGAACAAGAAAATATGAAAAATATAAAAAAAAATACATAGCAGAGAATTCATGTCATTGGTCAAGGTCTGATTAGGGTGTCAGGTCACCTAATTGCAGTGTCATGAGGTAGCAGGCAATCAACAGGGAAGAGTATCATCTGTGCAGGAGTAATTGGGATGTACTTGTCCACCTTTTAAATATGTTCCAGTGGAAAGCCTACAAGATCAAATACAGAAAAAGAATACAGAAGTAGGTACAGGAGATAATGCATTGCTGACCTCCTTTAGGCAATCATTTGTCACAGCAATAGAAAGATAATTAACAGAGATTGCCAATATAGTGCAGAAACTAACACATTTATACCAGATGAAAAGACAGAAAAATAACAAAAATGTTATTCATTGAACTGTGGGAAAAGTTCTTGATAGTTCTTAAAAATGCAAAATCTAAAAGTAACCCACCTCTCACAAGAGGCTCATACAAAGATGATGGTAAAGAAACGAGCAACATCCTGAAAGAACATTCTTGGGGTGTTGACCCCCAGAACCCTTTCCAGACATACTCCAGGTAATAATATTGAATGATGTATTTTTCAATATAGATCAGGAAAATGAAATGGCAGAAACTGAGGATTTTCAAAATGAGAACTAATACTAATGATGGCACTGTTTAAATCACTTGAGTTCCCACATCTAGAATATTGCTCTATGACCACAGCTGTGAAGAAAATTTTCCAGTAAAGGGGGTATCTCTCAGCCCTCTCGGTCCTCCTTCAGCCCTCTAAGGGACTTAGCCCTCCCAGGAAGGGTCTAGTGAACTCTTCTTTCCTCGTAAACAGTTTTATGAGGAACATATGTATGTACCATAGCATCATGAGGCACACGTTCCTCTCCTTGCTAGAGTTCTTGATCAACTGCACAGTGAGGGTTAAATGAGAGTAATTACTACTCTTTTCTCCATAGCAGGAAAATTAAGGGAAAACCTGTGCCCCACTTTATCTGCAAGTTGGGACTATTAGGAATTCTAGTCTATAGCTAAATAACAAGAAACCTACCGTCTTGTATTAAATATTGTTGCAATGTGTAGTAAGGAAGGTATATATAGCTGAGCTCAGCAGTTCTTTTGTGCAGAGGGTGACTGGTGGGCTCTGAGCAGGGCAACAAGGTAGGTTGAATTCAGATATCAGAGCATGAACACTCGTCACAAATCTCCCACTGAGAACAAAGAAACTAAAGACTTTGTGTGGTAAACTCTGAAATACTGTCAATCTCCACTAGAAAAAGTAATGTTAAAAGACTAACAGCAGTGGGTAATCTGTGGTATAATCCCAGTAAGTGTTAAGTTTGTGTCACAGTAAGCATTAAGGTGTTATGAACAAAGGGACAAGATATCACCCTATTGCATAAAAACTGGCCAAAGTGACTCCCTATCAAAGAGTGAGGACACAACTATGCATCTGTAGCAGCCTACTCAAGACATCAGTACCAGGGTCATACTTCCCCCAACCACCTGCCCCAGGGCCAGACTCTTGGAACTCCGTGTTCATCAAGAACTGCAAGAAGCCCCTATCATGAGCTTTTACCATCCTATGGAGAGGGAGCATGGACACGGGGGTCGTCCCACCTGGAGTTTACCTGGAGAGAGTTCCGAGGGTCAACGCCCCCATGGCCCGGTCTGTGACCAGGCCTCCTGGTGGATCAGAGCCTGATCAACCAGGATGTTACTGCTGGCTGCACGCAAACCAACGTACGAGCCACAGCCCGGCTGGTCAGGAACCGACTTTAGGTGCTTGTCCAGTGCCAGCTTGAAGACTGCCAGGGGTCTGTTGGTTGTTTTTAGTAACTGTGGGACGACCCCCGTGTCCATGCTCCCTCTCCATAGGATGGTAAAAGCTCGTGATAGGGGCTTCTTGCAGTTCTTGATGAACACGGAGTTCCATGAGTCTAAAACAACAGACATAGCCCCACTCCACAAAGGGGGCAGTAAAGCAATAGCAAAGAACTACAGACCGATAGCACTAACATCCCATATCATAAAACCCTTTGAAAGGGTCCTAAGAAGCAAGATCGCCACCCATCTAGAAACCCATCAATTACACAACCCAGGGCAACATGGGTTTAGAACAGGTCGCTCCTGTCTGTCTCAACTATTGGATCACTACGACTAGGTCCTAGATGCACTAGAAGACAAAAAGAATGCAGATGTAATATATACAGACTTTGCAAAAGCCTTCGACAAGTGTGACCATGGCGTAATAGCGCATAAAATGCGTGCTAAAGGAATAACAGGAAAAGTTGGTCGATGGATCTTTAATTTCCTTACAAACAGAACACAAAGAGTGGTAGTCAACAGAGTAAAGTCCGAGGCAGCTACGGTGAAAAGCTCTGTTCCACAAGGCACAGTATTCACTCCCATCTTGTTCCTCATCCTCATATCTGACATAGACAAGGATGTCAGCCACAGCACCGTGTCTTCCTTTGCAGATAACACCCGAATCTGCATGACAGTGTCTTCCATTGCAGACACTGCAAGGCTTCAGGCGGACATCAACCAAATCTTTCAGTGGGCTGCAGAAAACAATATGAAGTTCAACGATGAGAAATTTCAATTACTCAGATATGGTAAACACGAGGAAATTAAATCTTCATCAGAGTACAAAACAAATTCTGGCCACAAAATATAGCGAAACACCAACGTCAAAGACCTGGGAGTGATCATGTCGGAGGATCTCACCTTCAAGGACCATAACATTGTATCAATCGCATCTGCTAGAAAAATGACAGGATGGATAATGAGAACCTTCAAAACTAGGGATGTCAAGCCCATGATGACACTCTTCAGGTCACTTGTTCTATCTAGGCTGGAATATTGCTGCACACTAACAGCACCTTTCAAGGCAGGTGAAATTGCTGACCTAGAAAATGTACAGAGAACCTTCACGGCGCGCATAACGGAGATAAAACACCTCAATTACTGGAAGCGCTTGAGGTTCCTGAACCTGTATTCCCTGGAACACAGTCGGGAGAGATACATGATTATATACACCTGTAAAATCCTAGAGGGACTAGTACCAAACTTGCACATGAAAATCACTCACTACGAAAGCAAAAGACTTGGCAGACGATGCAACATCCCCCCAATGAAAAGCAGGGGTGTCACTAGCACGTTAAGAGACCATACAATAAGTGTCAGGGGCCCGAGACTGTTCAACTGCCTCCCAGCATACATAAGGGGGATTACCAATAGACCCCTGGCAGTCTTCAAGCTGGCACTGGACAAGCACCTAAAGTCGGTACCTGACCAGCCAGGCTGTGGCTCGTATGTTGGTTTGCATGCAGCCAGCAGTAACAGCCTGGTTGATCAGGCTGTGATCCACCAGGAGGCCTGGTCACAGACCGGGCTGCGGGGGCGTTGACCCTCGGAACTCTCTCCAGGTAAACCACATAAAAGGGGGAAATTGGGTCAGTTACAATACCCAGGTAAGTCCAGCCATACCCATATCTAATTACGTTAGCTACAGCTAATACATAGGGGTGAGATTTGACTGGCATTACCAATAAATCTCATATGTGGGTGATTCACCCAAACCCCAGTAAGTACTACTGTGCATTTCAGATGATAGTGAAATGCTGAGATATACGCTCCTTTGGGGCAAATTGTATAATAAACTTGTTAATCCATAGCCATAACCAGTTCTCCACAACAGCTCTGTTCAAAACAGGAGAGATCAGAGCTGAAAAATGTACAAAGATGTCATTTACTGCCCACATCAAGCTAATAAGTATTTAAACAACTTGGAAATTCTTGGACTCCTTGGATTGTACTGTCTAGAGTAGAAAAAATTATACAGTATGTACCTAATAATATGGAAGATACTCAAGGGCCTGGTCCCAAATCTACACTTTACCATAATTTACTGGAATGAGATATGGGAGGAAGTGTAAATAAACTAGGTAAAATACATGGCTACCATAGGCACAGTTAGAGAACACTATCAACATCCATGGCCCCAAACTCATCAACTTGCTACCAGCACATATCATAAATATTGCCAGAACTTAGTTTTAGGCCGATATTGATACCATAAAAATTATCCTACATTTACCATTACTGCTGCCAATACTTTGGTACACCCCAAGCCACAACAAATATGCAAGTCTTTGAGAGGAAACCTGACTACTTCCTCCGCCAAGTGCCAGATCAGCCAGGTTGTACTCGCGTACATGTGGCTGCAGAGTCAAGTCTCAGCTCCTGGCCCCCTCCCCCCCTGCTGGTCAAATAGGTAGTCAACATGGAAGTCTGGTCCCAAACTGGGCTAAGATATGATGCTGCTGAAGAGCTCTTAATCCATGGCAATGAAGCTTCCTTCCCCTTCCTCAGATAAAACCTGATAACCTTCCCTTCTCAAGGTTTAGCACCCTCCCCATGAATATAATAATCCCTTCGGATCAAACCTGATTACTTCCCATTTCCCTAAAGCTGTGTAAACCCTATGGGCTTAGCACTTCCCAATTATTATTATTACATTATTATATTTATGGGGGAGACTAAATCTATTGGAGTCATACAGTGCCTGTTGGATGGAAGGCATTCATGATCAATTCGTATTATTTTATGGAGGGAAGCACTATGCCCATAGGGGTCATAAAACAACTAGGGAAAAGGGAGGCAGTTGGGTTTGATCAAGGAAAGTAAGTACAGGTTCAGTTACTTGGTTCAAGAACCCCTCACCAGTATCAAGACATCCCTCTTCAGGGGAGTATTCCCCAATTCTCATTCCCTCTGCACTGTATGACCCTTATGGGTTTATAGTTTCTCTGAATACAATGCAATGATTTGCATACTGGAATAAGTACCTACAGTACAGTATTCCACTGTTTTATATATACAACTGGATAGAATACCAGAGATACAGTATTTTTTATTGTCCAATGCATGAAATTCAGAAGTTCAAAGTAGTGCAGAATTTTTCATTGAAATCATTTCTTACAGTTCAATTTTAGTTGGTATGAAATACATAGGTTAGTTTGTAAGGCTTCTTTTATGTCACTGAACTTTTCATATATATATATATTTTTTTTTTTTTAGGAAATTGTGAATAACAACAAGATGAGTACGCTGGAAACAAGTGGATTTGCTGTTTACCCATCAGCCCTCATGAATCACTCCTGCAATCCAAACTGTAATGTATTTTTTTATGGGAAAACTGAGGTTGTGAGAGCAACTCATTTTATCCCTGCTGACAGATCACTAACAGTGTCTTATGGGAATGATTTTACTAGTGCAGACAGAGATTTCAGGAGGACAGCAATGATGCAAACATTCCATTTTATATGCACATGTGAGGCTTGTAAAAATGACTGGCAAACTACGATAAATTTGCCAAAACAACAGATAATTCTAAAATGTTGGGAATGTGATAATGCAATCATCCCCACAATAAAGCTTTGCTCAGTATGCAAATTGAATTACAATAAGCAAGGAGAAGCAGAGGCTATGGGTGGGCTTCATGCACCACCATATAACTACAGTGACATCCTCATGAAGGTAGAAAAAATTCAGAATGAATTTTTAAAGGTCAAGGAAAATATCTGTAACGACAGCAAATCAGAGCAAAATGTAAAGGTGGTGCGCACTCTCATTAAGATTTTCTGTACTTATGTACACCAGCCAAATTTCATTCTTCAAAATGCTGTACATGTATTACAAACTATTTGTACCAGGTTTGGCTCTCGAATTTATGTTAAAAATCAAAACCCAATTTCTCCAGAATGCCCTGTCTCATAAAAATTTGAAGTTTATGTTTAAGAAATATTCTTGATAGATGAATTTACTTGTTGATCATTATTTAAGAATTTAAAAAAGATTTACAGTGGGACCCCTGTATCTGCAGGTCTGATTTCTGAGGGTTCAGTTATCCACAGTTTTCCCTGGCCGGAAAATTAGAGAAGTACAGTAGTGCTTCCCATGAGTGAAAAAGGGCTAATTCTCAACTTACTGTGCATAATTTATCAATTAAAATTTATCATAAGTAGTATATAAACAAAAAATTCCTTAAATATAGGGTTCACTTACATCCGTGGTTTCGGGTATCCATGGTAGGTCTTGGAATGTATCCCCCACAGATACAGGGGTCCTACTGCATATCTATGATTGGCCATAATCAATAATTTGCTTTATATCAGGGATTCCTAAACAGGCACATGTACTTTCCAGACAAACAAACTTTATTTCTTTGCATAGGTTACAATGTGTGAAAGCGTATAAAGCGTGTTGATGGGTACAAAGAAAGTAACATGCCAGGGCATTTCAGGCAGTGGTATACAAGGTCTTTTTCAAGGGAAGGCAAGTTATTATTATATGCTGGAAGTGATTTTTTAAAATATAAAATACAAGATTTAGTAGATTTGAGGTTATTACCTGGAGAGAGTTCCGGGGGTCAATGCCCCCGTGGCCCGGTCTGTGACCAGGCCTCCTGGTGGATCAGAGCCTGATCAACCAGGCTGTTACTGTTGGCTGCACGCAATCCCAATGTACGAGCCACAGCCCGGCTGGTCAGGTACCGACTTTAGGTGCTTGTACAGTGCCAGCTTGAAGACTGCCAGGGGTCTATTGGTAATCCCCCTTATGTATGCTAGGAGGCAGTTGAACAGTCTCGGGCCCCTGACACTTATTGTATTGTCTCTTAACGTGCTAGTGACACCCCTGCTTTTCATTGGGGGGATGTTGCATCGTCTGCCAAGTCTTTTGCTTTCGTTGTGAGTGATTTTCGTGTGCAAGTTCGGTACTAGTCCCTCTAGGATTTTCCAGGTGTACATAATCATGTATCTCTCCCGCCTGCATTCCAGGGAATACAGGTTCAGGAACTTCAAGCGCTCCCAGTAATTGAGGTGTTTTATCTCCGTTATGCGCGCTGTGAAAGTTCCCTGTACATTTTCTTGGTCAGCAATTTCACCTGCCTTGAAAGGTGCTGTTAGTGTGCAGCAATATTCCAGCCTAGATAGAACAAGTGACCTGAAGAGTGTCATCATGGGAAAATAAAGCATATGTCAAAACTTATTAGCTAATGTTCAATTAAGAGCCACATGTATTTTGCTCTTATAAATGTCATTAGGCTGTCAAAACATCCAGGAAGATGGTGGCAAATGGCCAGAATTTTGCTCTTATAAATGTCATTAGACTGTCAAAACATCCAGGAAGATGGTGGCAAATGGCCAGAAAATGAATATTACCATTTTATATCTTTCACCAATATCATAGATAATATTTAGATACAATAAATGGTTTAAAACCGACAAGTTGAAGAATGAGACACTTATGCAACATCTGGGAATCTTTATTGAAGAAACGTTTTGCCAAACAGTGGCTTCATCAGTCCAATACAAATCAGAAGGGTGTAAGGAGAGGAGGAGTTTGAGGTAATCAGTCCCTCAGCCTGGAGTCGATGTGTTCAGTCAATCAGTCTTGTAGAAAGTACAGCATAGGGCCGTAGAAGTGGCTTATATACTGTAGTCAGGTGAGGCGAAGCAGGAGGAGGCGGGGTCATAGTGGTACCATCCACTAGTCGAAGTAGGTCTTCGTCCAAAGGTTGGACGAAGACCTACTTCTGATTTGTATTGGACTGATGAAGTCACTGTGTAGTGAACTATTTCTTCAATAAAGATTCCCAGATGTTGCATGAGTGTCTCATTCTTCAATATTTAGATAACTTACATTACATTGTTTTGTGATTTCATAAACTAGTACACCAATCATCTTTTTATAACTTGTCAATTACAATGTTTTTATTTTAATGAAAATTCTTAAAGCATGTACTGTGCTTAACTGTCTGTTCATACCTTGTACTAGACCCATTAAAAAAATATGTAATCACTATGTAGTCTTAATAATAGACTAGGTTTGCCGATATGATGTAACTCTTGTTGGTTTTCTCATTATTGTATACTTTGAAAAATAATTCAAAATAAAAAGCATGAGTTTGAATTTTAGCCATTATACTATGAAGTAGGGATATAGAAGTCCTCGAAAATAATAGGAACTACAGGAAAAGTTGTTGTAGATTTTTGAAGTATTGGGAGGGGTGAGCAGGTGTACACTTAATTAAGTCTGGATAATACAGGGAGGAAAATGAATGGAAGGGGAAGACTCCAAAATCAGCAAGAACAAAGATAAAACCTTAAGGGAGAAACATACCCAAAGAATGAGCAGGTGAAATGAGTTTAGTTTTATATCTATTATGTACCTCATAACTTACCTGTGGGGGGATGTCTAAGAAATAGTCAACCTAGCTGTGTTTCAGTTACTGTGTGATCTGAGAAAGATTTCCCAGAATTCCATAGCACAAGCCCATGCCTCAATACATGGAACTGGAATAGTGCAAAGTGTGGCATAAGTTGATAACGTAGTTAAATATTAGCTTTGAAGATCTGAAACTAAAGAGAAGTGGCATTCACAAGTCATCATCTGGAAACTGTAAATTTTTTCAATAAAAATGATAAAGTAGGACATATATAGCCCAAATCTAAATGAAACCTTTTAACAAGACAAGTATCATAAAATACACAAGCACATTAAGCTTGAAGCCCCTCAGAAGCTGCATTATCAAGATACAGGCATGGAAAGGTTGAAGCTAATCAGATGTGACACATGGAACTTATTGTAGAAGAAGCAATACATATTTCATTTTTTCAGTTTCTTCAAAAAATACAATTTAGAACCTGTACAGGCCAAAATTAATTCATACTTTTCTCTAGTAAGACTTACCTGCTTTTAAGAAAGTAAATACAGTAAGTTATGTAGGTTACTGTACATAAGTTTTTAGCACACCCAAGTTATAGACAATGACAAGACATTTCCCAATTATTTCACAGAAATCAATCTGACTAATTAAACTGTAACATAATAATAATAAATAGTTTATTTGGCCATGATACATAGTTATACAAGGAATTATAGTAGTTGGGTGTACATGTCATAAGCCCCTTGTATGGAGAGCATTAAGGGCAGGCTTAAAATTAGCTTAAGATAAATAACTTTCACAACTTAACATTAAGAGGTTGTTTCCTTTGAGGAAAAACACATCAACACTAGAATTATAAAAATGACCGGAAGATACATTTTCCAGTTGTTACACAGAATCCAATAAAATTCGTAACTATATGAAACTTTCCATCCATTTCATTGGTTGCATCATCCATTGGACCTAAAATCTGGAACACCCTACCTGAAAACTCTAGAACTGCAGACACACTCATCACTTTCAAAACTACAGTTAGAAAACATCTTATCTCCCTGATACACCCTGACAACTAACTACATGATAACCACCTGGTGATTCACAATTACACTCACCCACTGACTATAAACACAGAAATACTAATTTTAATCTTAAAATAATGAATCCTAACTAGTCATAAGTTTGCCTATGATGCTCCAAATACAGTATAGACACTTTGTATTGTGCTAAAATAAAAGCATTCACATTGCTAAACTCACAAATTATAATGTAGTCACCTAGCCTTAATACCATAATCTGTAAGGATTTAATGTTAAGAATTAATCTAAGTCTGCTCGAAATGCCTAGCCATGCTAGGTGTTCTAGTGGCCCCCTCTGTAATTAGTATTTTATAACATGTAAACCACACAATACCCAAAACCTGTAAACCCCACATTGTAACCCTTATAGAGAATAAACTTGATTTGATTGAAGATTGATACTGGTAACAACTTTTATATTTTAATCAGAGGAAAGTGCTAAACCCTTAGGTATCATAATGTCTGTGAAATGGGAAGCATTCAAATTTGATCCTTGAAAGGGTAAGACAAGTCCAGTTTCTCAGATCAAGAGGCCCACCAGCATCAAGGTAAGAGTTGTTTAGTTTATTATGCACCCCATACCCATCCTGTGGGCGGTAGACAAAAGATTACAGAGGTACATAATGGGTTCAGGGACTGGACGCCAAAGTTATGATAGATGAACTAGTTACAAAGGTAATGAACTCCAGGTAGATCTGGTCACAATTATGAAAAGTTACAAAGGTAATGAATCATTTACACTCCTATACATGGTTACAATCATGAACAAATTACAAAGTAATGAGCCACTGACATGTCCACACCCGGTCACAATTGTAATGAGTTATCAATACAAATAGGAGTGTGGGAACTGGTAATTACTGTTGACACAGATAACACTAAGCCTCCTTTATCTTGTTCTCACAAGTATTGATGAACTTTAGAGTTTTCAATGACTGACGGAATTCTTACCTTCAATCATTTACAAACTTTAAAAGACTTACTTGATGTGGTGTGTGTGTGTCTACCCTAGCTAGAACCCCCCTAAATCTACCAGGTTATGAACTTCATATGACCTCTCTCTCTCTCTCTTTTTTTTTTTTTTTTTTTTACACAGGGTTTGACAAGGTTAGGTTAAGGATCCCTAGCTTTATTGACAAGCTATTTGCAGGTTAAGGATTCTTAACTTTATTGGCAAGCTAAGAGCTGTTACCTACATCAGCTCATTTGAAAGCATTTTTATTGTTATGAGACATACAAGTAGGGAACAGGATGAAGTTGGAGCCATTTGTGGGCCAGCCTTTTCATTTGATCAACTGACTTTATCTCGTTGACTCACTCACTCACTCACTCACTCACTCACTCACTCACTCACTCACTCTCTCTCTCTCTCTCTCTCTCCCCTCCCCTCTCTCTCTCTCTCTTTTCCCCTCTCTCTCTCTTCTCTCTCTCGTTTTCTCTCTCTCTTTTCCCTCTCCCTTTTCCCTCTCTCCCTCTCCCTCCCCCTCCCCCTCCCCCTCCCCCTCCCCTCCCCCTCCCCCTCCCCTTCCTTCCTTCCCTCCTCCCCTTCCTTCCCTCCCCCCCCTTTTCCTTCCCCCCCTCCCCTTCCTTCCCTCCCTCTCCTTCCTTCCCCCCCCTCTCCTTCCTTCCTCCCTCCCCTTCCTTCCCTCCCCTTCCTTCCTTCCCTCCCCTTCCTCTTCCCCTTCCCCTTCCTTCCTTCCCTCCCTTCCTTCCTTCCCTCCCCTTCCTTCCTTCCCTCCCCCCCCTTTCCCTTTCCCCTCCCCCCCCTTTCCCTTTCCCTTTCCCTTTCCCTTTCCCTCCTCTCTCTCTTTTCTCCCCTCTTCTTTTCTCTCTCTTCTCTCTCTCTCTCTCTCTCTCTCTCTCTCTCTCTCTCTCTCAGCTGCCATGTGAACAGAAGAATGGCTCCTGTAAGCAGTTAATAAAATTTAGTAATCTTAGCATACACTTTAGGGGTCCATTTGTTCATTGGGATTTACCTAACTAATATTGATGTATATAGAAAGATTACTAGTTCTGGCTTAATATTCAAGGGACAGTTATTCAGCAATAATCCTGTTTGTATTTGGCTCATGGCCCACTCATAACCAGAAGCTAAATTACCCTGTTCCCCAAAATGTTAGCTGGCCTGTTAGTGGTGAAAACAAGAAATAATCTCACAATGGGAGCCTGGTGCAGAGAATGAATATCCACGGTACGTCGGGAAGCCTCTACTTCTTATTCTCTGGCTGCCAGAGGGAATATTTTTAAGCAGGATGGGATACTGAGTTTTGAGCTCCTAGTGAGTTGTTATCACCACAGGAGCTGATGCCAGGAGGAGGAACCTGTCTCTAATGAACCCTTCATTTTCTCCGCATGGCAAATGACAATTTTTCGAGTACCACTCACTTCTTTGTGACTGTCACCCCTCAAGGAAGGTTCCTTGATGTTGGTGAGGGGCTCTTGATTTAGGGAATTGGATCTGTGCTCCAGTTCCCCGAATTAAGCCTGAATGCCTTCCACATCCCCCCCCAGGCGCTGTATAATCCTCCGGGTTTAGCGCTTCCCCTTGATTATAATAATTTGTGACTGTCAATAAAACTTCAGAAAAGGTTATTCTGCTGCTGATCTCCATTTAAACCTCTCCATTAAGTGGAACCAGTCACTGGATGAATACGAAAACAGCTGTGTAGTAGCACTGGACATTGCTGGTGCTTTCCACTGAGTATGGCACAAGGAACTTTTGCCAAAACTCCCCTCAAGGAAGGTTCCTTGATGTTGGTGAGGGGTTCTTGATTTAGGGAATTGGCTCTGTGCTCCAGTTCCCCGAATTAAGCCTGAATGCCTTCCACATCCCCCCCCCCCTAGGCGCTGTATAATCCTCCGGGTTTAGCGCTTCCCCCTTGATTATAATAATAATAATTTTGGCAACACTGCAACCACTGAGAATTGCAGGCTCTACACTGTCGCCTCAGTGATTACCTTGAGGTAGATCTCTAAGGGTAGTCAGCAAGACATCCAATTGGGGCAAGCGTACCACAGGGAAGTGTGCTTTGTCAAGTGTTATGGAATATCTACTTCAATAACCTCCTCCATCTCATCCCTGAATCCCATGCATGTGCAGATGACTGCACGCTGACATTTACCTACCCAAGAAAGGAAATGCCAGCTTACAGCTAAACCAGCCTGGAGTAAACGATGACAGGTAACATTTACTCCTGAGAAAAGACAAATGATGATGGTCTTTAGGAACCATGATGGTAATGTTGAAGCAGTGGTATGAATGGAAGTGTGTTGGTACCTGGGGATGAAGTTGATATCCTTGGGGTGAAATTCGACTCGAAACTGACCATGAAAAACCGCGATGTAAACCTGGCAAACAAGGTGGCCAGGAAGCTTACAGCACTGCGACGTATCTCGCATCTGCTTGACAGTAGAGGTTGCAAGATTCTGTAAGAGAGACAAGTACGCTCACACCTTGAGTATGCTCCACCTTCTTGGATTGCCGCCCCCCGCCATCTCATTTGCAACTTCTTAACAAAACAGAAAACAGAGCAAGACGCCTCATCTCTCGTCTTAACCCAACCTGAATAGATCTGTCATTTCAGCAAAGCCTTCAACACAGGAGGGCTGTGGGTGGCCTTGCTGTTACGTACAAGGCCATTATTGTCAAAGTACCACACTTGGATCCACGCCGAGGACAGCGAGCAGTGAGCTTCTACACCACAAGACGGGAAGCAAGCAGCAACTTCACTCTGTACCCATCTCCAGAACATCGCTACATCTGAGAACTTCTTTTTGATTATAATAATAATAATAATAAATCTGAGAACATTTATTCTTAGGATGACTCGAGTTTGGAACATGTTCGTACAGCATAACGATATCAACGAAATAAAGTCAGTTAATAATAATAATAATGGAGGAATTTAGCAAATAACGTTGTTGCAGTGACAACACCAGGAGGCAGCTCTGACGAGAACTCACACACGCGAGCTTTTAAATCTCTGCACAAAATTCAACTTAAACCAGCAAATAATAGAGCCTACTAGACTGGAGAATACACTAGACCTCATCTTCACTAACAATGATGATCTGATACGAAATGTCACCATATCAAAAGCAATATACTCAGATCACAATATAATCGAGGTTCAGACATACATGCGCGGAGCCCCAGACCGACATAATGAGATTAGTCACGAGGGAGCCTTCACCAAATTCAACTTCAATAACAAGAACATAAAGTGGGACCAAGTAAACCAAGTCCTAACCGATATAAGCTGGGAAGATAGACTAAGCAACACAGACCCCAACTTATGCCTAGAACAGATTAACTCGATGGCACTCGATGTATGCTCAAGGCTTATTCCTTTAAGAAAAAGGAAGAGTAGATGTAAAATAGAAAGAGACAGGCACTCCCTTTACAGGCGACGGAAAAGAATAACAGAATGGCTAAAAGAGGCCAATATATCTGAAATGCGTAGGGAGACACTGGTCACAGAAATAGCAAACATCGAACTTAAGCTAAAGGAATCTTATAGGAGAAGTCAGGAATCGCGGGAAGTTCTAAAAGCCATAAATGAAATCGAAAGAAACCCAAAGCATTTATTTTCTTATGCCAAATCAAAGTCGAGAACAACATCCAGTATTGGGTCCCTACTTAAACAATATTTGTCTTACAGAGATGACAGCAAGGAAATGAGTGAGCTACTCAAGTCCCAATATGACTCAGTTTTTAGCAAGCCGCTAACCAGACTGAGAGTCGAAGATCTAAATTAATGTTTTATGAGAGAGCCACAGAATTTGGTAAAACAAGCCTATCTGATGTTATCCTGACGCCAAATGACTTCGAACAGGCGATAAATGAGATTCCCATGCACTCTGCCCCAACGCCAGACTCATGGAACTCCGTGTTCATCAAGAACTGCAAGAAGCCCCTATCACGTGCTTTTACCATCCTATGGAGAGGCAGCATGGACACGGGGGTCGTCCCACAGTTACTAAAAACAACAGACATAGCCCCACTCCACAAAGGGGGCAGTAAAGCAATAGCAAAGAACTACAGACCGATAGCACTAACATCCCATAACATGAAAATCTTTGAAAGGGTCCTAAGAAGCAAGATCGCCACCCTTCTAGATACCCATCAATTACACAACCCAGGGCAACATGGGTTTAGAGCAGGTCGCTCCTGTCTGTCCAAACTACTGGACCACTACAACAAGGTCCTAGATGCACTAGAAGACAAAAAGAATGCAGATGTAATATACACATACTTTGCAAAAGCCTTCGACAAGTGTGACCATGGCGTAATAGCGCACAAAATGCGTGCTAAAGGAATAACAGGAAAAGTTGGTAGGTGGATCTATAGCTTCCTCACAAATAGAACACAAAGAGTAGTAGCAAACAGAGTCAAGTCTGAGGCGGCTACGGTGAAAAGCTCTGTTCCGCAAGGCACAGTACTCGCTCCCATCTCGTTCCTCATCCTCATATCTGACATAGACAAGGATATAAGCCACAGCACCGTGTCTTCCTTTGCAGATGACACCCGAATCTGCATGACAGTGTCTTCCATTGCAGACACTGCAAGGCTCCAGGCGGACGGGCTGCAGAAAACAATATGAAGTTCAACCATGAGAAATTTCAATTACTCCGATATGGTAAACATGAGGAAATTAAAACTTCATCAGAGTACAAAACAAATTCCAGCCACACAATAGAGCGAAAAACTAAAGCCAAAGACCTGGGAGTGATCATGTCAGAGGATCTCACCTTCAAGGACCATAACATCGTATCAATCGCATCTGCTAGAAAATTAACAGGATGGATAATGAGAACCTTCAAAACTAGGGATGCCAAGCCCATGATGACACTCTTCAGGTCGCTTGTTTCATCTAGGCTGGAATATTGCTGCACACTAACAGCACCTTTCAAGGCAGGTGAAATTGCTGACATAGAAAATATACAAAGAACCTTCACGGCACGCATAACGGAGATAAAACACCTCAATTACTGGGAGCGCTTAAAGTTCCTGAAAGGTGTACTCCCTGGAACCCAGGCGGGAAAGATACATAATTATATACACCTGGAAAATCCTAGAGAGACTAGTACCAAACTTGCACACGAAAATCACTCTCTCCGAAAGCAAAAGACTGGGCAGACGATGCAACATCCCCCCAATGAAAAGCAGGGGTGTCACTAGCACGTTAAGAGACAACACAATAAGTGTCAGGGGTTCAAGACTGTTCAACTGCCTCTCAGCATACATAAGGGGGATTACCAATAGACCGCTGGGTGTCTTCAAGCAGGCACTGGACAGGCACCTAAAGTCGGTACCTGACCAGCCGGGCTGTGGCTAGTACGTTGGATTGCGTGCAGCCAGCAGTAACAACCTGGTTGAACAGGCCCTGTTTCACCATGAGGCCTGGTCACAGACCGGGCCGCGGGGGCGTTGACCCCCGGAACTCTCTCCAGGTAAACTCCAGGTATGCGGTAGACTTCATCGGTCCCATAAAGAGGTGGCCTACCTGTCCTGTGGCCTGGTAGACAACACTTTTGCTTCACACATACAGAGTGCCCGTGGTTCGATTCCCGGCAAGGGTGGAAACATTGGGCGCGTTTCCTTAAACCCCTTGTCCCGTTCACAAGCAAGCAGATACCTGGGTGTTAGTAGATTGGTATGGGTCGCATCCTGGAGGACAAGAGAGAGTACTCCAGTGGAAATAAGTCAGTCTTATTATTTCTGCAGTAGAAGTGATCCCGGTTATTGATTAATGGTGATGCAATATCCTGCCAAGGGTGAGACAGGCTTCACCTTTGGCAATATTTGGCTACATTCAAAAACCTTAGTGATGTACCTTTTTTCCTCTGAAGCACCAAATTATTAAAAATTTGTAGACCGGTGTCTTCTAACAACTGACAGAAAAGCTCACCAGAACTAATTCTGACAACCTTGGACACTTATGATTATATGTAAAAATTGAAAAGGATTTGGCAGGGCAAATAGGGACAGACTGAATTAAGAGGACAAGGGGACACAGGTGAAAGATGAACGG
>NC_069436.1:22311736-22454236 GCF_026875155.1 Cherax quadricarinatus
TAAGTTTACAGGGAACTGGACCAGATGGTTTCCATGAGATTCTACGGGTGACTACGGTAACATACAGTTAAGCACCCTAGGAAAATTTTCCATATCTGCCCGCTGGTCCTTCATGAACCGGATGCAATCAGTGAAAAAATTAATTGAATTAATTACTTAATAATTAAGTGACTGATTGAAGGAAGTGGGTGTAGGGTGCACAAGTTTAATCGATCGTGTGATGGATGATAATTAGCCCAATAAATTGCTAGCACATGGGTGGCTAGGATTTATACAAGAGTAAAGTGCAAGAATTACTCTTACAAGGCGTCTACTTAAGTAGTATAATGGGTGATTATTAATTCCCTAACCATGGCTGGGTCTGAGGAAGTTAGTGCGACTGGCAAGTCCATGGATGCCAAAGCAAAGAAAGCGTCACTACAAGCTCGGAAGGGTCATGTTACTAAATCATACAAGAAGTGTATGGAGTTAATGAAACAAGAAACGGTAAACCCTGATGAATTAAAGCTACACCTAGATGCCTTAGGAAATAGACATGAGTCATATAGATTGTGGTTTAAAGACTATGAAAAAGAGCTGCTAGAGAATTGTGCAGATGATGCTGAAAGGGAGCGACTGCTGGATCAACATTATGAAGTGGAGGACAACATTGTGTCCTGCAAAACTAAGGCTTTGGAGAAGGTAAAGGGTGTAAACAATGTTGTTGGTCAACCTAGTAAGGAAAGTCAGAGGCATCTACCAAAACTCCCAGAATTATGTATGCCTGTGTTTAATCCGGGAGAACACTGGGAGGAGTTTTGGTCTATCTTTAAAGCAGTCGTACATGATAGGAGTGATCTTGCAAGTGTTACCAAATTATGCTATTTAAAGGGACAAGTAAGGGGAGATGCGCATGTTCTCATACAAGCATTCCCAAATGTAGATGACTCCTATAGTGAGGCAGTTGACTTGTTGGAGGTCACTTACGGTAACTTGGAGCAAAGTAGGCTGGACCTAGTAGCTAATTTGGCTAATTTGAAGACTCCAGATCACAACCGCAACAGTTTACAGCAATTTAGGATCAAACTAGAAAGCACTCTTAAGACCTTGAGTAATAAATATGATCTGGAGGGAGCAGAGTGGTTGTTGAGTGCCTTGATTCAGAATAAATTGAACCACAAGACCATAGAGTGGTTATCTAACAGATATCACAAGGGTTACTTCAGGTTGGAAGAAATAAGAGTGGGACTGCAAGAGCTAATTGTCCAACTGCAGACCAGCCAACCCATTACCTCTAGGAATACCACGTCTACAGACCCCAGTGCACCTGCCAAGTTCACAAAGGGAAACCTTATCCTAATATCAATAATCCTAAGCCACCTACTACACGGGGTTACGTAGGCACGTATCAAGTGACAGGTGCCAGTTTATAGTGGTTCTCCACCTCCAAGCAAGAGGAGGAAGTACCACAATAAGGGTAGCCCAGTTGATAAGAGGGTTTCCGGCAAAAAAAGGAGAGATTTTTATTTTCCCTGCAACGGAAACTCTTTTCTCTAAAAACTGTAAGGGTCTTAAAAATTTCATGGATTTTAAGTGGAAAGTTTGGGAAGGGAGCTTCTAGATGTATCAGGTGTTAGGAAATCCAAAATGAAAGGGGAGGGGCCGTGCAAAATTGCACTATTGTTATCAGTGTAAAAAAGGGGAAAAGGAAAACCACTAGCTATGTGAAGGGCAGATCTAATGGGCAATGAGGGGAAAAATTAGTACTGAAAAGGAAATAACCCGGACACAACAGTACCCCCACGTAAAGATTGCAGCAAACGTCTTTTAATGATGGCCAGCTAGGTACTTTCCCTTGTTTTTGGATGGGGTGATTAATAAATAAAGGGCGAAATCCAAAACTGAAAACAGCATTACGGGATCAGGGATCAAAACCCTTTACCTTCATAAAACAAAACTCCCCTTAAGGGGATGAAGTAAAAAGGGGGAACCCCTCCCCCCTATATTTAAAACCCTATCTGGCTTTTCTCGAATAAAAAGGGCCCCAGTCTACGACACGTTTATGAAACTGTCCGGCTGGGCAATGAGAAAAAACTATTTTTTCCCGAAAATTGTGGATAGGCCCCCGGGAGAAAATACTACAATGGGGTTTGGTAACGCAAATGAAAGGCTTTCGAAAAGGTGGGTTTTGGGGCACCTTCGGGTTAAATAATGTTCGGGGGGGCCCAAATAGATTTTTTGATAGGTAGTGACCATTATCCCCCCTTTTGTAAAGGTTTTTTAAACGGAATTTTTTGGGGGGTTTAGAGTCCCAAGGGGGTTGCGGTGGCGGCTCTAAGTAGTTCAAAAAAAAAGGCTCACAAGATCATTGTTAAAGGTCTCTAAAAAGGGAAACCTCATAGGAATTTTTCCAGTCGGGTCACTTTTGGAAAACAAAGTCATCTTTGTGATCTGTGGGAACATTAAAACGTTTCCTTTTAAAAATTTTCCCCCCGGAAGGTTTAGTTTTTCCCTTTATCTAGAAAAAGGTTAGCCGGGGGGGGGAAATGATCAAAAACGTATATCTGTTACAATGGAAGACTCAAAAACGGGCAAAAGAAAATGTTGAAGCCCGGGCCACAGATCAGGGGAAGTAATAAATCATACCCCCTTTAAAAAAAACCATTTTAAATTACAAGGATTCTAAATTTGGGACCTGAAACGTACTGCTGCGACTAGGCCTCCCCTATGGGAAAACATCGTACCCCTGGAATGCTGGGGCCCTTTCCCAAAACTGCCCTTGTGCTGCCAAAAAGGTATGACAGAGCTGGGGAAAACCAAACGGGAAAAAAAATTTTTGTCAACGGTTTTAAATTTGCCACCCCCCAACCGGCCGTCCCGGGGGGGGAAAAATAAAAAAGAAATTAAGGGTAAACGAACTGGGCAGATCGCGCCCCCTCACCCCTTGCATAGGGCGAATAGTTAGTCAGTCCCTTGGGGCCAAAAAATCAAGCTATGACAATCTTCCCAGAAACCACACAGGAAAAAATTAAATGATAAATATGAGGCAAGGGAGGGGGATTTTGTTTGTTTTAAATCCCTCAGAAAGGCAGTTTGTTTGAAAACATTCCTTTCACTAATTATAAACCTTGTTTGAAAGCGCTACAAAGGGGAAAATCCAGGTCGCCCTGGTGAGGATGGTATTACTTAAAACCATCCCTAAATTTGCGGGTGCCCGAGTACCGGAAATTTCCTTTACTTGAATTTTTATAACATGAGCTTTGTAACTGGGGAGCTCCCTCAATCTTGGACCAACAGCCTCATTTTTCCAAATTTCCCTAACCCCAAATCAACAAAATGCTTTTCGCCCAATATCTTTTAAAGGGCTTGTGTAAAAATTTGAAAAAATGATTTTATCGTCTATGTACAGAATCAACAATTTTTGTCCCCCCGGTTACAGGGTTTCATGCTTGCAGGGGGGCGTGCATCATTGCTTTACCCCCTTTTTTTTCCCCAACCCTACACTGACGGGTTCCTACACTCCCTTCCCTTTGGCCCTTAAAAATCCGTTTTTCGATGTACCCAAAACCGACATTTTAATTTTAATTAGTAAAACTTGCCAGAATGGATGTTGGGGTTGGCTTCTCCCTGGTTTAAAAAGGCAAACCTGTCCAAAAGAAAATCGTCTGTTTTGTTCCAGGGACCAAAAGTTTTAATAAAGATTTTTGAATTGGGGAAACCCCACGGGGGGTGTTGCTCAGCCCCACACGTTCAATTTTCTAATTAATGCTTTATTTAAATGCAATGCCTAGTAGCCCCATTTATTTGATTAGTTTTGCGATGATATAATGATTAAAAAACCCCCATTCCCCCAAACACCCAAAACATTCTAATCATGTACAACCCCCTCGTGTCGGGGACCGGGGGTTTTGATAATCTCTACTGTAAAACAAAGATACTCAAAGGCGTCCCCCTCGAAAAGAGAGGCACATTTCGTCAGACCCAAATTGGGCATGATGGGCCCTTTTTTCTAGAATATGAAAGGGGCAGATACGGGTACCCCGGGGCTTTGAGGTTCCATCTTGGACCTGTTGTAACAAGACTTTTTTGGCCAAATTAAAAAGAACAAACCTAAGAGCACTTAGGGGTTGTGGCAGGGGCTTCCCCCCCCAGGTAGGGTTGCTAATGTTTAAAATTGTGAAAAATGATGTATCTTGCTTATTTTAAAATCTTTGGGTTATTATGCTGCGCCATACTTGCTCTTGGTCGGACTGGAAGCTTGGAGGGCTGGAAAAAAAAACAGAACGAACAATGAGGATCATCCCTTTGGGTGGGCCCCCGTTGCCAAAAAATTTTAAAAAAATCAAAAAGAACTTGTATTCCAAGCATCAGAGATCGTGTTACTGAAAAATATCCAAAATTTGGGGTTTTAATTTTCCAGGCAAGTCATTTAAAACCCCCGCCAAAAGAAAACCCCCAAACTTTCCTCAGGGACGGTGAACCCCCCCTCCAGATGGATCGAAAAAACGGAAAACCCACCCCCCGCATGAAACAATACAAATCTTTTCCCAAATAAGGCAACAGCGGCACCCCCGGGCCCCCCGCCCATGGAATATTACCCCATTTTTCCCAAAAATTTAAAAACCCTTCCCCATTTCCCCCCAAAAATACTTCTTAAATCCCAACCAAAAAATTCGGCCCTTTAAGCCAAAAATGAGGCCCTTTAAACTGGTTTTATAACTTGTCCCCACAGCACCCCACTTTTCGCAAAATTTTTTACGTTGGGAAAAGGTTCTGTTCACCAATCCACTGGGGAAGGGGTAGTGGCCGGGTGTTTTCGACAGAGGGGGATGGGTCTCTTAAAAAAATTGGAGCACGTCAATTAAATTGGGGCCTTTTACCCCCCGACAAGGGAAATGTTTGGGCCCAAAACCTTGCACTGAAAAAGCATTCTATGTATCAAAGATTGGAAAAGTTTAAATTGTAAATGAAATTTTCCCGTCATTCCCAAAAAGCTTTCAATCATTAAGCATAAATTGTGGCCCTGCTTGTGTCAGGGAAACAGCCCCAGGGATGGTAGGATTGTGGCAGTGGGGTCAGAGTGCCCCTCCCGTGGGGGCCTTCCCACATTGGGGCCCTTTGTTGCATGATTTGGAACTGATAAATTGGGTAAACGTATGCCTTTCCCAAAAAGGGGGTAAATTTCAATTTTTGGGGTTGTCCCCGTAGTAGTTTGAGGAAAAAATAAACGAAAAGAACTTCAGCTGAAAATTTTTTGGACTTTAAAGGTTTTAGGGGGGGAAATTTTCACCAGGAGCCAAACTATCATCATTTTATCATCAGGAGGAGGCCCCCCCAAAGTCTATGGTGCATCCACAAAATAAAGCAGACTCTTGGATGTCCCCAACCCCCCCGGGTCCGGCTGGTTACAAGTATCTTTTGGAGGTTAAATCACCAAACCCCCCAGAGTAGACCAAACAAATGTAAACCCTTTTTCGATGGTTTTGTCACAAAACCCCGCGTCATTTTTTTTTACTGGAAATGCGATAAAATTAAAGAAATTTTGAAAAAAACCCCACTCAGGGGGTTGTTCAAGGGAAAAGGGTAATATTTTATCCACAGTGGGATATTACAGACCAAATTTTGGGGAAATACCCTGACTTTTTTAGCTGTAAATAAAGCATTAACATGGTGCATGTGTGTGGTGTGTGTGTTTGTGTGGGTTTTGTGGGGTGTGGTGTTTGGGGGTTTTGTGTGTGAGTATGAGGTGGTGTGTTTTAGTGTGAGTGGGGTGTAAGTGTGTGGGGAGTTAAAGAGTGTGGTGCCGTGTGTGATGGTTTTTTGTGTGTGTGTGTTTGTGTGGGTTTATTTTGTTGTGTGTATGAATTTTTTAATGTGTGTGGGTTTTTGTGTGTGGGGTGTGTGAGAGAGAAAAGGATCGCAACAACATTTTTCACCAATAACCCCATACAGTTGTGACCCGGGGGTGGAAAATGTGAATTGCCATTTCTTTTAAAATTTTTTTCATGATTGCAAACCCTGTTTTAAAAAGTAAGTAACCAAATTTTTACAGTATTCCCTTACCTTTGGGAACTTGTGATTTATTAAACCTTTTTAACTTGTGATTTTAAGCCTTGTACCCAGTTCAACCATCAAAAAATTGGAGCCCGGGGCCCTGGACCCCCTTGTGTACCCGTAATCCGTAAAACCTTTGTAACTTGAAAGATTTTGACTAGACCCACCTGGGGTTCATTTCCTTTTAAATTTTTGAGGGTTTATTACCTTTTTTTAAATTGTGATTTCAATTTCCTTGGGCTTGCCCCAAACTATCAAAATTTGGGCCGAATCCCTGGGGCCCCTTTTACCTCTTTTAATCTTTTTACTAACCCCCCCCACAGGATGGGTTTTGGGGGCCCTTTAAAAAACAAAATTAAAATAACTTTTTTAAAGGGTAAGACAAAGAAATGCGGGGTCCCCCTTCTAAGGACCCCAGGAGGTCACGTGATGTATGGCAGGCTTCCTCGTACCGATAATGAATGACTGGAGGAATCCATAAATACAGTTACGGTGTGTCTTACTCATGAAGTATCACCCCAGTATAAATACACTTCAATAGAGGATGAAGTTGAACCTGTGTATAAATTATGGGAAATTGGACAGCATAGGGATCAATGTAAATGAAGAAAGTCCAGATGATTCCTTTACTCAAGAACAATACCAGAAGGATGTTAAATTTGAATCTGGACAATACTGGGTGAGACTTCCGTGGAAGCTGAAACCATCCAGACCTACCAACTAATTACCGGATGGCGTATGGACAATTAAAGGCTCAGCTCCACGAATTGAGCAAGACACCAGAACTGTTGACTGCTTACGATGATATAATTAATGAGCAGTTAAATAATAAATTCATAGAGGAGGTACCTCCCGAGCAAACCCAGATTTATGGTCACTATTTGCCACCCACGGAGTGAAGAAGGATTCTAAGACACTCCTCTGAGGATTGTGTTCAATTGTAGTGCCAGGAGTAATAAAAGTGTACCTAGTTTGAATGACTGTTTGATGACAGGTCCGTCGTTGACGGAAAAACTGGGAGACATACTATTAAACTTCAGGGTTAAGAATTATGCCTTTACGGCAGACATAAGTAAAGCTTTCCTGAGAGTGGGTCTGCAGGAGGCTGACCGGGATTGCACTAGGTTCTTATGGCCCGAGAATCCTAGTGACCCACTTAGTCCCCTGAAGACTTTTCGCTTCAGGAGTGTATTGTTTGGTGCTACCTCCAGTCCGTTCCTACTCCAGGCAACGATAAATGCACACCTTAAGCGTACGGGTGGTCCACTGAGTGGAGTAATGGGTAAACAATTTTATGTGGACAATTTCCTGGGGGTGACGTCTACTGAAGAGGAACTAATGAGCATATACGCAGGGGCTATGAAATAATGCAAGGTGCAAATATGCCCCTGAGGAATGGAACAGTAATTCGTCCAGTTTAAGAGTTCAAATAAATAAAGACAACCCTGGAGTTGAAGTGTCCAAATATAGTAATGTGCTGGGACTGACTTGGGACACAGAGGGAGACTTGTTATCGTTAAAGTCTAATGACTACAGCATGCCCAATAAATTAACCAAGAGAGTCTTGCTTGCAGAAGTTTCAAAATGCTTTCGATCCACTAGGCTTAGTGTCCACTTACCATAAGAGGAAAATTGTTGATACAAGAAGCATGGAAGCTTAAGTGTGCTTGGGATGAAACCCTACCTGAGGGAATTTGTTGAAAGGTGGGAAGAACTAATAGGGGAATATGTAAAATTACCAATGTTGAAGTTCCCCCGTAACGTGGCCAGTCAAGATGGAGAAAATGTACTCCACATTTTTTGCGATGCTTCGAAATTAGCATATGGAGCAGTCGCTTACCTTCAATGTAATAGTGCCATTTCTCTTGTTATGTCTAAGGCTAAGGTGGCTCCAATCAAATCACGCACCTTACCTCAGTTGGAATTAACGGCCATTTATGTAGGTGTCAAATTAGCCAATTATATAAGAAATAAATTGCGAGAGATAAATATCAGCGACACCGTAATTTGGTCTGATAACGAGGTATCCTTACAATGGATTCGTAATGGTAACAGTAAGATTGTGTATGTACAAAACAGAGTCGCTGAAATCAATCAAATGCAGGAGAAACATAACAGTTTGGGTCAGCATATGTTAATCTTTAATCACATTCCTGGTGACGAGAACCCAGCTGACTTCTTGTCTCGAGGCTTGACTTATGAAAAATTTGTGAGTGCTTTGTCGTGGTTTAAAGGGCCAAGTTGGCTGGTGGACAAAATTAACTGGCCGGTGCAAAAGGCACATATTGCTCCTGTCGAAATTACGGTGAGCACCGCTCCGGTCAGTAGTCCCGCCTTAGCCATTGATATGAACAGGTATTCTTCCTTACCTAAGCTGATTAGTGTGACCAGGTTAGTGTTTAAATTTATAAGTAAGATGAATATCTCACATAATTTTCCCCATCCCCTGAAATACTGGCTACAGAGGGTACAAGAAGAAACCTACAGGGATGAGATTAAATTCATGATGGACGGAAAAATTGTGAAAGGCTCAATAATAGAAAAGCTGGGGCTGTATTTAGAGGATGATGTAATTAGGTGCAGAGGCAGGTTACAAAATGCTGAATTGGGGGAATATGCTAAGCACCCAGCACCCTATCTTGCTGCCCAAAACTCATCACCTGACAACCTTGATTGTCTTTAATGCCCATAATAACATGATGCACGGTGGGGTACAGGATACCTTAAACTGTATTCGGGAAACCTTCTGGATTCCACAAGGACGGCAAAGTGTAAAGGGGGTTATCAAGTCGTGTGTAATATGTCGCCGGGTGGATGCCAGAACCTACATGTACCCAGGTCCTCCACCATTGCCCAAGGAACGCGTGCAGTTGGTAAAACCATTTGATGTGACCGGAGTGGACTATAGTGGGCCAATCATTTTGACAGGTACTTCAGATGGTGTCCCCTTGAAGGTGTATGTATGTCTATTTACTTGTACAGCTACTAGGGCTGTTCATCTAGAAGTGGCTCAGGACTTGTCTGCAGAACAGTTCATACAGCGTTCCGGAAATTTGCAGCTAGACGATCCTGTCCAAGATTGATGATCTCAGATAATGCCACCAATTTTGTAGCGGGTGCTCAACACTTGATGAAATTAAATAAGAGTGATGATGTACAGTCTTTGTTGACCCAGCGAGGGTGTGTCTGGAAATTTATTACTCCCAGAGCCCCTTGGCAGGGAGGACTGTACGAAAGAATGATAGGTACAGTGAAAAGATGTCTTCGTAAGGTGCTACACAGGAAGAGAATTGATTTGGAGGAGTTCCGGGCAGTGTTGGTGGAGGCAGAGAATCGAGTGAACAATCGCCCTCTGTCATACATGAGCGACACTCCTGACGCAGAGATACTGACTCCCTCTCACCTAATATGTGGACAAAGGTTAGAAGCTGCACCTATCTATAGAGATCATCCCGAGGGAAGTGATGAGGATTACAATAATGTGACTGTGTTGAGTGACAAGTTCAAGATGTTAAATAAGGTAATTATTCATTGGTCTGATGTGTGGCGTAAAGAATATCTTCTTACACTACGTGAACACTTTTATGGTGCGCCAGAGGCAGTAAACCGACAGAACATTCAACCAGGTGACATTGCGTTAATTGATACTGAACAACATCGAACATTGTGGCCTCTGGGCAAGGTAGTTACATTATACCCAGATGCACAAGGTGTTGTCAGAAACGTCAAAGTGTTGTGTCGTGGTCAGGAAAGTTTGCGTACCATTAATAAATTAATTCCCTTAGAATTAAATGGTGTTCAATCCAGTGCAGATGGAAACCTAAGGGAAAGTGACACGAGTGATATTGAAGACACTGACCGGGTAATGCAAGAAGAAACTGTAGTAAGACCCACTAGGAAAACAGCGGCGCAATCTAGAGAGGGCTGGAATCGTCTTCTGGAGGAAGACGCAATTTAAGTCGTCTAACAACGACTTCCGCCCGGCCGCAGTGTGGAAAATTTTTAATTTTCCGAAACTATAGCGCCTAATAGGTGTTTTATGTGCCGATATGAGTCAAAATTGTATTTGAAAAGAGAGTAGAACCAAGAGTTCCCTGTGCGCATGCGCGGATGTGCGGGGGTAGTGGCGGGTTTGTTTTGAAGGTGGAGAGGAAGCGGAAAAGGCATGGTACCACGAAATTGGCATTCACGGCGGCCTAAGAATTAATATAGGCCTCATTTCGTAATAGGAAGTGTCGTGACTGTTCCTAGTGGAGAGTGAGGGAACGTGATTTACGGGACCACGATAATAGAGTGGTAAAAGGTGTGAATACGGGTAGGACCGGGGGTGACTGACGCGTCGTCCTGGACTGAGTCCCGGGAAAATTACCCTTGGTTTAATCATCACTCATCGGTCTCAGATCTTAATGGAGTGATCTCTAATGTGTATAATAATTTGAGTCATTAAATCGTCTTGTGAATTGTAATGTAATTAATGATAATAACGCTAAGTTAAGAGAATGTGTGAAGTGAAATAAGTCGTTTTGCTCCGAGTGAACACGTTAGACCTCGTTGTTAGCGAGACGAGGAAAGTGAAGCTCCTTGAGTCACGACGTCTAAAGCAGGACAAACCAGCGGATACCTCGTCCTGCTGGAATGAAAATCGTGTCGGTGTAGCAGGACATCGAAAATGAGATGGTGAATGGAAGAAATGAATAATATCAATCACCCACAGTTAAGTAACCCTTCTAGTTATAGCAACCTTAGGCTGGCCAGTTGTGGTATGTTGTAATTAGATAGGTTACGAGTGATCCAGCTACATCAAGTGACCACCAGAGAACATCTGGTAAGTGGTGAGATTATGTACCAATGTTTTCCTTGATGGATGTATCCAGGTGTATCCTACCACCCATCCCCCTTCATTCAGCTAAACTAATATAATCTATACAGTCCACAATTAATTAGTAGCACCGTACTTGTGTGTGCTATCCAATCCATACTGGTCTCGGATAGATATGGATAAGATTGTGAGGTCGAGGGGACCACTTGCCGCGACCAGAGGTGGTTAAGTTTTCTCACATGTCTACACGGGGTGACTACGGTAAACATACAGTTAAACACCCTGGGAAAGTTTCCATAATAAGACTGAAGATGCTAGAGATCAGTAACACCTATCATTGTAGTCTAGAAAGCACGTTGTACTCCGTGAGTACAACTGGTGGAGTACACAAAATATCTGGGATATCCATAATTCTTCCGCGTGGTAACAGCGGCTGCTGATCTCTGACAGTGTTGGCCAGCCGCTACACGCCCAGTATCAACTCCCAACAGGAAATTAAGTGGAAATTGTAGCGTCCAACTTCAAGGTTCACTTTGTTGCCATATTACCCGTGCCTCGCCCTGCTCTTGTATTATGCACTCATTCACTTACTGTATATTAAACAAAACAAAACATAAACATTAGCTTGCTTTAAAATTAAGAGTGTTTTAATTCAAATGTAGAGGCGCATTTTTTTTTATTTCGAGAATGTGCTATTTTTTTTTTTCACACCGAAAATTCTCAGTAAATGTTGAATATTTAATGGAGGACGGTGTTCCGTGGCTCTCTCGCCTCACACCCCGGTCGGGTGGAAACAATAGGCGTGTTTCCTTACCTACTGTCCCCGTTCACCTAGCAAGTAGTAGGTATCTGGGTGCTAGTCGACTGTTGTGGGTCGCATCCTGGGAGACAACACTGAAGGACCTTAACTGAAATAAGATAGAGAGTCGTCGATGAAGCACTGACTTTCTTTGGTTATCCTGGATGGCTATCCCTCCTAGTTAAAAATCCGAACATAATCTTAGCTCTCTTATCTCAATACTGTAGGCCTACTGACCTTGGTAGGCAAGCCACAACAGATCACTTGCACTCATGTACCCGACTAATTCATACAAAGTGTTACCTGTTTGTCCCACTCCTTTGCAACTTAATGTAGTTATTATATACTTTTAGAGAATAACTTTACCTGTAAAAGTTATACAATGCATAGAGGAATGACAATAATCAATTTTGATTCAAGGAAGAAGGTAGCGCCAATTCCTTGGATCAAGATCCAGGAGACTGGCTAAGAAAAGCACGGCAGATATGATTCAAAATTAACCTAAAGACCTTCAGTACGAGGAGAAAAGAAAGTTGTGAAAAATTGTTGATTTTGAAAAGGACAGTAATGTGAAGGATTTATGAAAACAAGTGGAATGACTGCCGCTTACGTCGGAGAGAGATACATGAAGTTCATAAAGTTGCTGTAACATTAAGAAATGAAACCGAACAAACAAATAATAACCCCAATGAAGTAAACTTAATTCTTTGTACACTTGATCTATGTTTACGCTCGCGCAGCAGGTGGAAGCTGCTAAAATTATGGGACAGCAAAACAAATGCGTAGAATTCTTGCTTCAGTGTCGCTGTAGTGAGGTCGTCGACCCCGTGGAGATGACTAGGGACGTTTCTGTATGAGCCACTCAACCCAAGGTGGGTCTCTCTCCCCACCATCATTGTTATACACAATTGGACAGAGAACTGTTTGTCTTCATTGATATCGAAAATAAACATACAGACACCCATGCACGTATACACCCACAAGTACACACAGACAGACCAGTGAAGAGGTGGGGCCATGAGCTATGAGTCGACCCCTACAACCACAATTAGGTGAGTATACACACACACACACACACACACACACCGGCCAGGAGCTATGACTCGACCCCCCTGCACCCACACGATCAGGGTTTTCGCAGATAGAAATTGCGTCTTCTGTGGTATAATGTACTCACCTAATTGTGGTTGCAGGGGTCGATACTCAGCTCCTGGCCCCGCCTCTTCACTGATCTCTACTAGGTCCTCTCTCTCTGCTTCCTGAGCTTTGTCATACCTTGTCTTAAAGTTATGTATGGTTTCTGCCTTCACTACATCTCTTGTAGCCTATTCCACTTCCATGACGACTCTGTGGATTGATGTTCTTCCTAACATCCTGCGACTGTCTGTGTCTTCTGCTTTCCGAATGTGACCCCTTGTTTCTGTGTCCCCTCTCTGCGACATCCTGTCTCTGGTCCACCTTGTCTATTCCACGCATTATTTTGTATGTTGTTAGCATGTCGCCCTGACCCTCCTGTTCAGTGTCTCGTCAGTCCGATTTCCCTAACCTTTCTTTCGTAGTAGGGGACATTTCCCCTGAGCTCCGGAACTAGCCTTGATTGCAAACCTTGTACTTTCTCTAATTTCTTGCGTGCTTGACCAGGTGTTGGGTTCCAAACTGGTGCTGCACACTCCAGTATTGAGCTGACGTAACCAGGTTGGCCAGGTCCCATTATGCTGCAGCTGTTATCTGGTGATGTGTAGCTCAGAGACATGCTCTGTGTTTATGGTCACCCCAGATTTTTCTCTTGAGTGAGGTTTTGCAGCCTTTGTCCACCTAGCCTATACTCTGTCTGCGGTCTTCTTTGCCCTTCCCCAATCTTCATGACTTTGCATTTGGCAGTGTTGAAATCGAGAAGCCGGTTGCTGGATCACGTGTCCAGCTTATCCAGGTCTAATAATCTGAGTGTTAATAATCTGAGTGTTAATATATTCTTGAGCAGTGTGCTGGGTTACCAGACTCCTGAACCGGGCTAGTGTGTAAGTAAAGAGCAAAAAGGCACAATTCCGTGACTGGAACAATACACAAATAACCTGCACATAGAAGAGAGGAACTCCTCTCTCCTATGTGCGAGTTATTTGTGTATTGTGTAAGTTTACTTATGCACAGGTACACATACGTACAATTATCATACACTGCGTCAGTTACCTAGTATAACCCAAAAGAAGTCAAAGTGACTTATTTCCAATGGCATCTTTGAACATAAGAACAAAAGAAAGGAGGAACACAGGCTTACTGGCCTACACTTGGCAGGTCCTTGTCAAACCCTAAGCCACTAAAAAATATTTGCCCAGTCCATTAGGAATATCCACTTGGAATTTTTTATTTGAACTAAGAAAAGCTTTTTGGGACACAGTAGACCAGGCATCCTACCACCAAAATTGCCTTTATGGTATAGAGCAATGCGCTTGCATATTTCAAATCTTACCTTACTAATAGGTATCAGTATGTCACCATTAAAGACACAACATCAACAACACGGCCACTTGATACTGCAGTTCCGCAGGGAAGTGTCCTTGGTCCCCTGCTCTTCCTCATTTAATCAGTGATCTTCCAAACGTTTATCCAACACTGAACCCCATCTCTTTGCTGACGACCACGACTTATGTCATCTCTCACCTCTAATCTTGCCACCTCAACACATTGTTAAACGAGGAGCTGATCAAAATAGCGACTTGGAGACAGCAATAAACTTGCGCTTAAACTGTCAAAACCTACTATAATATGTTTGGTAGAGGAGCAGGGTTGCGCAAATTAACATTAAGTTCGACAAACACTTAATTGCCAGACATAATGAGGGCAATTTCCTTTGCCTTATACTTCGACAACACCTGAATTTCAGCACCCATATCCAACTAACATTATCATAAAATGTTATCCAAAACGGTTGGGATTCCTCTCCAAGATCGTACTACGTGCCGGGCCAAAATGCCCTTCTCACACTATACCATTCCACTTATTTATCCATACCTCACCTTTTGCTATTTGTGCTTGGGGATCAACTGCAGCAACCACACCCTAAAGCCAATAACCCAAACCAAAAAGCCACAGTATGAATTATCAACTATATCCATCGGCAACCTTCCCCCCCCCCCCATCTTCATAGATCTATACGTAATCCCTGTTTAGTAACATCCACACTTACTATGTGCAATCTACATGTACAGGACCACCATAAATTCAATATTAACCTTGACTAAAATACGCTTTTGAAAAGTGTGACAGAACCCACAGGCATTACACCAGAAACAAACATCTCTTATTGACATTCCCGTGTCCCGACTAAACCTTTACAAAAAATTCAAATTTAGTTGTCAAAGGCCTCTAAAATCTGAAACCACCTACCTGAAAAAACTCTGGAACGCAGACACATTTCATCACCTTCCATAAAACTATCATTAGAAAAATTTATCTTCCTGATGCACCCCGCTCAAACTTAATTACACATATACCCTGGTGGTTCACAACTCTACACATCTTTCTCACCCATTTGACCATAAACAGATAAATTAATCTCAATCTTTAATAATGATATCCTAACTAGTCATATGTTGGCCTGTGATACTCCAATACTGAAACTATGTATTGTTCAAAACAAAAGCTTCACAGTGCTTATAAACTCACAAACTAGTCTTTAGTCACTTAGCCATAATACCAACTTACTCAATAATTTGTTAATTATTTTTAAATTTAAGAAATTAATCTAAGTCTGCCCGAATGCCGAGCCAATGCTAGGTGTTCTAGTGGTACACTCTGTAATGTATTTTTACTTCATGTAAACCACACATATAACCAAAATTCTGTAAAACTCTCATTGTATTCCTTTATAGAGAATAAACTTTGAATTTGAATTTGAATTTGAATTATGAATGTTACCCAAGACAGACAGACATAGGTGCCCTTAATGTTATAAAAATATTCACCTGCTAGGCATGTTGTAAGTGACTAAAATACAGAAGAGAAGTCCAGGAACAAATTAGACAGTAATTACTATTAACTCGAATAAATAACTCAGCTGCTTTCAGTGGTGGTGGATTTAGCTAAATGTTGAACCTCGTTATTTAAATTATATGAACATTAGCAATATTGTCATTACTTGTTCCAGGGAAAGATAAATTGAGGATCTAAGCTACAGCAAATAAAAACTTTATATTATATAAAGGCGTGTTCAAATTAAAAGCGTCTTCAATGGTGATGGACTGATTACATCGTCTTCACATCTCTACTGCTACTTTGCTAAACTCTTCTGTACTCGGCTGAAGAAGCCTACTGTGTAGGAATGAAGATACCTAACTGTTGCACGTGTGTCTTACTTATCTAACTTCCAGGTAAACTGTACCTTACAAAGTGTAAAGAGACCCGCACACATGCCTTAGGTACCTTACAGTAGATGGAATAGGAAAAAAATAAACTAACTGCTGATTTACATGGTTTACAGACAATCCCTAGCTTGCCTGGAGGACAACTTGAAACCTGCTATTTTCTGATGCCAAACACGCCAGCTTGCCTGGAGGACGACTTGAAAGCTGCTATTTACTGATGCCAAACACGCCAGCTTGCCTGGAAGACGACTTGAAAGCTGCTATTTACTGATGCCAAACACACCAGCTTGCCTGGAGAAAAACTTTAAAGAAACTAGCCTCTGATTGAAAGACAATTGCAGAGGACCTGTCTAGAGCAACATCACAGAATGTCACAGTGAAAACAGTTAATAAAGCGCTTGATAAGCTATTATCCCCATAAACGTCATAATGTGGTGATCAATCAGGGGCTTGAAACGACACAAGCCTGTATGAAGGACCATAAAGAAAGTGACAGTATTTAATGCGTGTCCACAGAAGTGACAATATTTAATTGCGTTTCAGGAAATGCTCCGTTATTTATTGCGTGTCCACAGCAGTGACAGTATTCAAATGCGCGTCCACAGAAGTAACAGTATTTAATGCGTGTCCACAGATCCTAGATGCCTTCTTCCTGCTTTCCCTACATGATGATATCATCATAGCAATAAATTCACATAAAAACTTAGTACAATATATCCCTATCACATTCTGTATTTATTTATTCCTCAAGCTGAAACGGGATAAACTAGATGTGTTTCGGTTGGTGTGTGATCCAAGTAAAAGGCATCCCCGTATTTCATAACCCTAGTTCCCTGTGTCTCGATGATCACGATTGGAACAGTACAGAGTTCTGTATAAGTTGAAAGTGAAGTTAAATATTAGTGTTGAAGGTTTGAAGGAATCGGAAGAGGCATTCACAATTTTATGGAACAAATATTCAAATTAATCCAATAAAAATGATAAATAAGGACCCAGACCAAGTCTAACTCAGATCTTTCAGAAGGACTAAAGAGACCAATATCCTAAAATTCACAGACATATGGGTTGAAGCTAATCAGATGCGACGCTCAGAAATTATTGCATGAAAAGCAGTATTTCATTTTTTTTAATTTCTGCCAAAAAACTGGGACCCACTCAGACCAAAATCAGTCCAAACTTTTCTCTAAGCAAAACTGACCAACTTTTCAGAAAACACTGAGAATAAGTAATAAGTTTTATGTAAGATTAGATTAGATTAGATTTTGCCACCGAAGTGGCTAGTTTATTGTGCACCCCATATCCATCCTGTGGACGGTAGCGCGAGAGCATGTGGTCACAAAAGGCCTTGGAACTGGGCCCCAAGGGTTTAAAAGGAATAATATGGATTTTATCTAATTCTATATTCACTTATCTTTAAAGAAAATTTAAAAATTTGTTAGTTATCTGGTATCTTATTTTCTTAATGATATCTTGACATGTCACATAGGTTATTTACTGTCGTCTTGTTTTCCCAAAAAAGTGGACAATTAAGCAATAGGTTCAAGACAGTGACCATATGCCTATCACTTTTTTTTTTCTTTTAGTTTGATCATCTCTGTGGTCTCCCAACTCCCAGAAGTATTGAAACCCCAAGCCTAAGCCGGGCCCACTCAACTCGTCAGTCTGTTCAATTGAAAGTTGCCCCATAAAATACTTATTACGTTCATGTTATCATAGGGGGTTTAGATCTACTCAGGTTTTAAAACTGCATTCCTAAACAATATCTTTTATTTACTTCTCTCCTAATTTATTCTAATGTGACACGTTTTCCCAAAATTTAATTTATTTTCCCTTCTGGATACTCTTTTTGGCTAACATTAACTTTACAGAAGGAGTAACCCAATGTGTGATGGGATCCATAAAAATTGTACTTTAAATTCCCTTTGCCCCTAATTTTTGAGTATTTTAAAACCGGGCCCCCAATGAGCATGTTGTTGGGGTCTTTTAAATGAGCCAAGGCCTCAATGATGAAAGAATCAGAATGATGATAGAGTAAAGTGTGTATAGGTTGTTTTGCGCCATTAGGATTGAAAACAATTCGTTTGAGGTGACGCCCAGTTTTTTATTCTTATCCCAAATCAAAAATTTTTTTTCGTTCTTAATGGGAGGTGGCAAAAAGGCAGATGCAGCCCTGCCAAAAGCTCCTGTTTGGCCTCGTGTATAAAACTTGTGAAAACTTATTATACCGTAGGCGAAAAAATTTTTCTTGAGCAGTTGCTCTAACAAGGTTTTAAGGGAAAGGGGTTACTAGCAATGAGTTCTTGGGGGGGCTTGTAGGTAGTGATATTAAATGAAAATCTTCCATGGGGGGTGAAATGCTCTTGTTCCCTACAGTGATACAGTTATGGAGGTTATAAAATTTAAATGCAATTGACGTTTTTCAAATCCATTAGATCTGTGTGTATTTCCTCTGACACTGGTAAGATTCACTGTGCAGTGCTGGTTGTTTCTAAAATTCTAATACCGAGTCATGTTAATTTCAAAAACCCTACCCTGAAATAGAAATACCAAGCCCCTTCCTCATTTTAAAGAAATTTTTGTAGATCTGGGACAGCCAAGAATAATCCTGAGAGTTCTTTTTGCTTAACTCCAAGGGTCGGAGGGAACTTTCTCTAGTAATTCAACGGGGGGCAATAATAAATTAGGACCAAATAGGCTTGTACATTTCTCACGATTTCACTTTTGCACCAAGTTGGGATGTACCCCAAAGTTTTGAGAGATTTACCCTAGCTTTGCATTTTTTGTTTAGTTGTGGTTGTGGATTTGTTAAAAGGGTACTCTACACCAAGATATCTGTAAGTTTTAACGTAGTAATGATTTCCCCCCTGAAAATAGGTGGGGGGGGGGATGTCGTTTGCTTGTTAATATCTTTTTTTTAGGGGAAAGATTTTAAGGCTAGTCGATTAAAAAATTGCTTGAACTTTTTTTTTTTTAAGAAAGGTATTATCTTCTTACCCCGTTGTATGGTCATGATATCATCGCTAGCTTATGCTATATTTGGGGGGCGGGTGAGCTTTAGGAGGGCATTAATCGATATTAAAGCATGGGACTAAAAAACTCCCCCCTGGGGGTTTGTCCCTAAAGACATTTTTTTAGAATCACTTTGAACCCTTTGGAAAAGGCGAGGTACTCTATTTGACAGGTTCCTATTATCCGCAGAGTAAGCTACCCCCAATATTCTTTTTTGGTTTTCATGTAGTATAATGTTCTGTTTGCAATTCAAATGCGATTTTAGATCAAGAAAAGGGGTAAACTAGTAAGGGTGGCAGTGAAAAAGGGTGGAAATCGTTCTCCCCAATTTTCCTTTCATGAACCTGGGTGGGGGGAAAGTTATGTCTGTTTCTGTAGTAAAATCTGTTAAGCCTTCTTTAAAAAGTTTTGCAAAAACACTAGTTAAGGGATCGGGGCCCAAATGTTTCAGGCTGTTGGGGCTTAGGGTAGGCACAATGAGACTATTTTGGCCCGGAAATGGAAGGGGAAAGCCCTCAATGTAAATGGGTTTTACGTGCCAACAAAGGGTTATCAGGGACGTGCTTAGAGTTCTGAGAATATCATGGTTATACCATCCTTCCAGGGGTTGATCGACCTTTGGGTTAAAGTTATCAATTTATCTCGGTAAGAGGCAATCCTCTCTCAATTTTTGGCTCATAAAATTAATCAGTTTCAACTTTTTTCAGAAAATACTCTCTAAAAATTTTTTTAAAATTTGGGTGGAAGGCTTTCATGCCTGGATGTTTTGGACCCCGTATTTATGGGTATTTGTTTTTCAAGGGAAAAAGGGAATGAGCAACATTTAGTTTTTCTGGTTTTTTATTTTACCTTTCCAAGCAACTCAAAGGGGGTGGCCCCATTTTAAACCACTAACAAACTGTTCCCTTCCTGTTGCCTAAGTTCTTTTTTTCTTTCCTTTCATTTTTTAGTGCAGCTTGGAACGTTTGAGCAGGTCGGGGGTTTACATTCACGGTATGCTTTTCCCAAACTCCTGTGCATGTTTTAGATTGCGAGCTGTGGATCTTATGTATTTTTCATTGGTTTTTATTGTTTTTTTAGTGGAGGGTCTTTGTTTCTATTCCGCCCACTTGATCTTGAGAACCCTCAATTTTGGTAAAATTAAAACTCATTAAATTTTTTTGTGCCTGGGTCGTAATTCTTATACCCTTGATCCAAGTGGTTAATAAAGTTGTTTTGTGTTTTGGTTTGAGAAAAAGTTTCCTCCTTCTTTTTTTAGCTCCTTTATTGCGGGATGTGATCAAGATTGGGCATTGTTTGTTTGGGAAGTGATCAGATAGAAGTCATCAACATGACAGAGTCATCATCGTTATGATGTATTAAAACCAAGACACAGTCTAGTTGCCCCAATTTGAGTGGCCTCAGTAGTGCCCCCAATTCGAACTTTTCATGTCATTCGCAATCCCAGTTTGTTCCCTTGGGGTTTGTAAACCATACCCCGGGGGGGATTGAACCCCCGGTAAAAGGTCTCAAAACTCCAGCCCCTCGCGTAACACTGACCCGCTAGCCACAAAAAAAGATTCATCCCAAAAGGTTATTTCTACACCATAGGAGGTTGCACGGCACCTTGTGCCCCCAAATGCAAGTTTTTAAGGGGCGAATCTCCGGGTAGCGTGGCCGTGACGAACTTAGCTCAAGTCCCCTTTACTGCGTCAACTGACTTAAAAAATCGTAAGACACGATTGCAAATAAACCATACCCCCCGGGATTGAACCCCCGGTCATGAGTTCAAAACCCACCCGTCGCGCTAACCATAGACCAGCTACCCCAAAAAAAGATTCATCCAATAGGTTATTTTAAAACCCCCCTAGGAAGGTTAGACAGGCACCTCTGTGACCACAAATGCAAATTTTTTAACGTCTCCCGCTGCGTGGCCGTGCGACTTAGCTAACCTTTCCCATGGGGGTGAATATACCCGTTGGATGATTTATTTGTGGCTGCTGGTCTAGTGGTTGCGCACGGGCTGGGTTTTGGACTCTATGCCCCGGGGTTCAATCCCCGGGCCGGGGGGGGTTTTGGGTTTTTTGCAACGTGTCATTACGATTTTTTTAAATCTGTTGACGGGGAAAGGGCTTTAGTAGAGTTCGCACGGCCCGCTGCTGGAGATTCGTCGTAAAAACTTGCATTTGTGGTACGGGGTGCCCGTGCTAACCTTCCTATGGTGTAGAAATATCCCGTTGGATGAATCTTATTTTGGCTAGTGGCTGTGGTTTGCGCGACGGGCTGGGTTTTTGAGACTCTATGGGCCCCGGGTTCAATCCCCCGGCCCGGGGGTTGGTTTTTTGAATCGTGTTCTTACGTTTCTTAAGTCATTTGGGGTTTTTAATAGACCCCAATATTTTATGTTGGGATTAAAATCTCAAAAAATGATGGTGGTTCACTATTTATGCGATCTGGTAAAACTCAGGCGAGTGGTTTGTGGGGGATAGAGATTAAAAATTTTATGGAAAAAACGCCTGCATATATTTTACACCTGATATGATGTTTTCTGACTCTGCAAAGGAAAAAAAAACGGTGTGAAAACATGAAATTTTTCAAAAATCTTGGGGTAACAGGTGTTATGGACACATAAAATAAAATAATTACTTTTCCTACGATAACCAAAAAAAGTCAAACATGACTTTTTCTGATCGAAGAAAACTTCTTTAATTATTTCGCAGAAAAACCCGTTTGGGGCTGGATTAGGGGACATTTTTTCCCCTTTAAAGGAAACACATCGGTAGTAAAAAAATTTTAAATTGTCCAGAAGATGCTTTTTTCAGTTATTTAACAGAATCATAAAACGTTCGATATATTTCATACGATGCATCAACAATTTAAAATTGATGCCGTTCACGATTGTTATATTTGATTGAGAGCTCCTTAATATTATATATATATATATATATATATATTATATATATATATATATATATATATATATATAATATATATATATATATATATATATATATATATATATAACTATTTTTTTTTTACCAATAGGAATATTTTATTACATAATATGGCACAGAAGATTTAAGAGATACATTGTTGATATATATATGCGCAGACAGACAAAGTAAAACAGCATTAGCTCCTGGTAAGTTATTGCTGTGAGTACAGTCAGTATAACATTAGATGAGAGTGAGGCGGGTGTGATGGATGCATAAACAAAATATAATCCACGAGTGATAGAAGCCATTATAACAAGTGAAGCGTATAACACTGTGTTATAGAGCTATACAATGTTCGAATGAACCGGTCAGAGATAATCACTATTATGGTGAAATCTTTGACATGAGTGACACTGTGCGGAGCGAGGGATGTGATAGGCTTGTGTTGTGAACTGTGTACAAGGGATTATTACCTTGTGACGTCGACCACTGTCAGTTGAACTGTTTGATGATCATCAATGAACTGTGAACTTTGTTATTTTATCAATAAAACTGTGATTGACTTGCCAACTAACTCATATATATCATTATACTAATTTGTATTTGTTGTTAATTATATTGTTATGATCACTTTTGCCTAATTTTTCATCAAACTCGTTTGAATGTATTGGGTTGCGCGCGCGCGCGGGCGTGTGTGTGTGTGTGTGTGTGTGTGTGTGTGTGTGTGTATTCACCTAGTTGTGGCTGCGGGGCTCGATTCACAGCTCCTGGCCTCTCCTTTTCAACTGACCGCTATCCGGTCACTCTTCCCGTTGAGTGAGCTTTATCATACCTCTTCTTAAAGCTATGTATGTATCCTGCCTCCACTACATCACTACCCAGGCTATTCCACTTCCTGACAACTCTGTGACTGAAGAAATACTTCCTAACATCCCTGTAATTCATCTGAGTCTTCACCTTCTAACTGTGACCCCTTGTTGCTGTGTCCCATCTCTGGAACATCCTGTCTCTGTCCACTTGTCTATACCTCTCAGTATTTTATATGCCGTTATCATATCCCCCCTATCTCTCCTGTCTTCCAGTGTCGTCAGGTCGATTTCCCTTAACCGCTCCTCGTAGGAAATACCCCTTAGCTCCGGGACTGGTCTTGTTGCAAACCTTTGCACTTTCTCTAGTTTCCTTACATGCTTGGCTAGGTGAGGGTGCCATGTGTGTGCGTGTGTGTGTGTACTCACCTAATTGTGGTTGCTGGGGTCGAGACTCAGCTCCTGGCCCAGCCTCTTCACTGAGTGCTACTAGGTCCTCTCTCTCCCTGCTCCGTGAGCTTTATCATATCTCATCTTAAAGCTATGTATGGTTCCTACCTCCATTACATCGCTTGCCAGACTATTCGACTTCCTAACAACTCTGTGGCTGAAGAAATACTTCCTAACATCCCTATGAGTCATCTGAGTCTTCAGCTTCCAATTGTGACCCCTTGTTTCTGTGTCCCATCTCTGGAACATCCTGCCTCTGTCCACCTTGTCTATTCCACGCAGTATTTTGTATGTCGTTATCATGTCTCCCCTGATCCTCCTGTCCTCCAGTGTCGTCACCCCGATTTCCCTTAACCTCTCTTCGTAGGACATTTCCCTTAGCTCTGGAACCAACCTAGTTGCAAACCTTTGTACTTTCTCTAATTTCTTGACGTGTTTGACCAGGTGTGGGTTCCAAACTGGTGCTGCGTACTCCAGTATGGGCCTGATGTACACAGTGTATAAAGTCTTGAACGATTCCTTACTGTGTGTGTGTGTACTCACCTATTTGTTATTGAAGGAGTCAAGTGTTAGCTCCTGGGCCAGCCTCTTCGTTAATTGCTACAAGGTTCATTCTCTCTCTGTTCTAAGAAACTTTTCGCACCTGACCAGCCGGGCTGTGGATCGTACGTTGGATTGCGTGCAGCCAGCAGTAACAGCCTGGTTGATCACGCTCTGATCCACCAGGAGGCCTGGTCACAGACCGGGCCGCGGGGACGTTGACCCCCGGAGCTCTCTCCAGGTAAACTCCAGGTCTTCTTAAAGGTATGGATAGATCCTGCCTTCTCTACTTCACTCTCCAGATTGTTCCATTTCTTAACTACTCTAAGGCTGAAGAAATACTTCCTAACATCCCTATGACTTACCTGAGTTTTTAACTTCAATCTCTGAAAAATTCTGGCGTGTATGTGTGTGTGTGTGAGTGAGAAAGAGAATTTTTTTATACAACACACACACACACACACACACACACACACACACACACACACGCACACACAGTCTGATCCAGCAACTGGCTCCTGGAATTTAACCCCACAAAATGCAAAGTCATGAAGATTGGGGAAGGGCAAAGAAGACCGCAAACAGACTACAGGCTAGGGGGTCAAAGATTCCGAACCTCACTCAAGGAACAGGATCTTGTGGCGAGTATAATACCGAGCACATCTGAGACGCACTTCACCCAAATAACTGCCGCAGCATACGGGCGCCTGGCAAACCTAAGAATAGCGTTTCGACACTTCAGTAAGGACTCGTTCAAGACTGTACACAGTGTACGTCAGGCCAATATTGGAATATGCAGTACCAGTTTGGAACCCAAAACTATTCAAGCACCTCAAGAAATTAGAGAGAGTGCAACTGTTTGCAACAAGACTAGTCCCAGAGCTAAAGGATATGTCCTACGAGAAGAGGTTAAAGGAAATCGACCTGACGAAACTGGAGGACAGGAGAGATAGGGAGAATATAACATAAAATACTGAGAGGAATTGACAAGGTGGATAAGGACAGGTTACAGAGATGGGTGACAGCAACAAGGGGTCATAGTTGGAAGTTGAAGACTCAGATGAGTCACAGGGATGTTAGGAAGTATTTCTTCAGTCACAGAGTTGTCAGGAAGTGGAATAATTTGGAGAGTGAAGTAGTAGAGACAAGTTGTTCCATACATAGCTTTAAGAAGAGGTATGATGAAGCTCATGGAGCAGGGAGAGACTGACTTAGTAACTACCAGTGAAGGGGCGGGACCAGGAGCTATGAATCGACCTCTGCAACCACCTATAGGTGAATACACACATAATATTCTCCCACATAGTCCATGTATTTCTGTTAGTGTTATCCTGTCGCTGGTGGGTACAATGTTAGTGTTCCGCTTTAGCTGCGCCTCAGTTCTCCCTTTCCATAAATCGTGCAGCAGCCTCCCTGCAACATGTACACCATCTGATACCAGTTGCCTCACACCAACTGATACCAGCCTCACACCGGCTGATACCATCCTCACACCAGCTGATACCAGAGAGCTGCCTTCACTCTCCGGCTGAGACTGCCAGGTGTAAGCTACTAGTCTGATAGAAATTTTTATCTGTACAAGTTTTATCATATACATGTAGAAGATTATTATTATTATTATTATTATTATTATTATTAAAGAACACTTTTGCCTGCTTTGATTTTGGTGGCGTTATTATATGTTACATATCTGTTAATAATACATAACAATGGTATACATAATGACGAGTAAATGAATAAAATACTATGTGTAACACTTCGCTGTCTTTATTACCCAAATTTTTCGCATGCGTAGCAGACCTTCCCGCAGTCCCGTCTTTGACTAAACCTTTTAAATTGGAAAAGAAATAAGAACTATTTTAAAGAATTATTTTCATGTTTCTCGTTCAGTGATGCAGACTGCAAAACCCAGCAATCTTACCAGTGTTATTTTTTTTAATAGGCTTCCGTTCACACTCGTCTCAAGACAATCGTAGTCCATCTTTGTTTGGTTTCTATCTGCCTATTCTTTTTTACACACAAAAAATTATCTCGAAGATGCTGTGTAAGAGAGACTACATCACATTAATGATTAAGACACATGTGCAACAGTTGGGTATCTTTATTGTTGAAACTTTTCTCCTACAGTGGGATTCTTCAGTCAAATATAGAGGCAACAGGCGCAGTAGTGAAGTAAAAATGATGTAATTAGTCCATCAATCTTTGATAAAGCTTTTGAGGTGGTCAGTCCCTCAACCTGGAGAAAAGTTCAGGTCCATCATCGGGAACGATATCGTCCCAGACCATGGAGCTGAACTCTTCTCCAGACTGAGGGACTGACCACCTCAAAAACTTTTTCGCTAAGGTTGATGGACTGATTACATCATCTTCATTTCACTACTATGCTTGTTGCCTCTGTATATGACTGAAGAAGACTACTGTGTAGGCGAAACATCTCGACAATAAAGATACTCAACTGTTGTACACGTGTCTTAATCTACATCACATTTATTCTGTTCTCGTTCTTATTTATGCTATTTTAAAACAAAATAATAAAATATTTTTTTCTTGAATGATAGCTGAACTAATAATAGTATATAAAATATATATATATTTTTTATATATATATATATATATATTTTATATATATATATATATATATATATATATATATATATACAGCCTCGGTTTTGCTTAATTTATATGTCGCCTCAACATGTTACAAGCCGCTAGAGATGCACATCTGACGGTGCTCAGTTCACTCCACGTATTGGCCAGCATATCCACTGTGACTTCAGATTCCATCATTTACTCTAGCACGGAGTGTTATAAGGTCAACTACTGATATCTGGAAAACATAATCCTTCACAAACCCCCATAAGAAGTGTAAAGGCGTAATATCAGGGCAGCGCTGAGGGCCATTTGACGGGGTCATTATACCCATTACATCTGCCAGGGAACTTTATGATACGATAATTATGCTATCGCATGCAGAGAAGTGTGTTTTCAAACATTTTTACCAATTACTGAAACCGGAAAACCACTTAAATTTATACTAATTTACCTCTTTATCTAGCCATTTCATAATTCAGTATTACTTTAGCTAAGTTCATGTACCATTGCATGTAATTAAATTTCTTATTTAGAAATTATTTGTGACAATACCTACATTTTCTAAGATTGATATTTTTATTATGTTTACATTATGTAATTTATAACCCTCTCCAATACTGTTTTTTTTCTTCTAATATATACGAACAAAAGCGCCTATAGCCATTTCCCATACTTAATTCATTTTCCATAATTACGCCAATTTTCATCTTAAATTTGTGAGTTAGTTGTGAATTAGTGCATAGACGGGAGTGCGCCGTAAGCATTCCTATGCATATAGCCAGGATGAATTAGTTACAATATAGTAACAGTGTATTACTCTGAGTATGGGAATAGTACGGCTGTGTCGAAAAGAGGAGCCGTCATCAAGGCAGTGATGGAAAATGGGTAACAACATCGACCACGGAACATTGATTTCACCCTCGGTAAACTGGGCGTCGACAGGTATAAACTCTGATGGTTATGGCAGCTAATGTAGTGATACCGGTAATTCTTTTTTATGGCCTCCGCGTGAATTTCAGTAGTTAGTTGGGTGTTCAGGATTGCTTGTTGTGATTTGATATTTTATTTAAGTGTTTATAGCTGGTACAATGATATTTAAAATTTCTTCTCTTTATTTATTAAAAAGTTTTCAAAATAATTTTCTGTTAATTTGTCAGTACGTCTTTTTAATTATAAGTTGCATCTTGGATTTACTTTTTAACAATTATCGAGAATTTAATTGACCGTTGTCACGAGACTGCTACACCTCGACAAGCAAGACTGGCAGTAGAACTTGTTGCAAATCATCTTTTTCATAATTCTAGAGAACCGGGTGTAACTATGTACAGAAAGTTGATAGTGCCACGAGAAACCAGAACAGTAGTAGCTAACAGTTAGGTCAGTGCCATTTAGGTAGAGTGCCTGCCTCGCAATAGCCCACAACATAATGAATTCTCCACTTCTCCCACACGAGTTTAGCTCCTCGCAAAGATAGCCTGAAAACACAAACTCACGCAATAACATCAGAGGAGTATGAACTAAGAACAGCTTTCAGGAATATTGCCAAAGATTCCAAGACAATATGCAACTATGTAAGTAGTATGTATCATCATGGCTTTCGTACCTCCTAAAACAATCATTATATTCATTAGGAAAACCTAAATCCATAAGAATGATACATCCCCTGAGGAATAGGAGATAATCACGTTTGATCCAAAAAAGAGAGCGTTGCCTCCAATTTCTTAAATAGAACGATTCACCAGTAGCAAGGGTTTGGGAACCCTTGATACTGGTATCAAGGGATTGGGAACCTTTGATGCTGGTGATTTGCTGCCATGCTCGTCCTTGAGGCCAAGAATAAAAGTACTCTGTAAATATTTCAACTATCGTTCATTCTGTTATGAAGAAAATACTGAGAAGATGTAACTCACAATACAGGAGGCACGAAGATCCACAGTGAATCATCATCTCAGCTGAGTAATATTTGTTGTTCAAGTGGTAGCGCCTTCGTTTCAAATCTGGGTTTAATCCTTGCACAAGTGGAAACGGTAGGCATTCTTCCCTTATACCCGTTGCCCATGTTCACCTAACAGTAAGTTGATGCCTGGGTGTTAGACGACTGTTGTGGCCTCATCTTCAAGTGGTTCAAAGGGCACATATGGAAATAAGCCGGACTGAGGGGCTTTCTTGGGTTATTCTGCATTTCTAACCATCCCGATTAATAATTATCTTGTAGTACAACTCATCTCAATAACATAAATATTCTTAAGTACTATGTACTTGAAAAATCTTGGTCATTGAGCGAAATGTTGTCTTTGGTTTCAATTTTGTTGTGCATTGTTCATCAGTTCTTCAGTTTTACCTCATTCTTAGTTTGTCTGAAGCCACAGAAATAAAGACCCTTTGTGTAGAGTCCATGGATCTTCTACTGTAAGTCCATAAAATACATGATAGGCACACTTTTCTCTGCAAGTATATCCAATAAAATGTTCCCTGCTTGATTCACTTCTCATCTCTCGAACTTTGATCATCCTTTCTCCCTACGCTGTCGCCCTTATATAATGAAATGTGCTGAGAGACTTTATGATGATATCACAGATGTCACCACCACCGCTTGTGTCCTAGGACGTAGTTTTCGAAACAGCACAGATACACGGACATCCCCCTTCCCCCACACACTCACTCTACATAGTAGAGTTACAGGCGGAGGGGGAACCAGGAAGGGCCGGACGAATGATGGCAAACTACAAGAAAGGGGATTACGCAGGCATGATGAACTTCCTGAACAGGGTTCAGTGGATCACAGAACTGGCAGGAAAATCAGTACACGAGATGATGGAATATGTGGCAACAATATGCACGGAAGCTGAGGAGAGGTTTGTACCCAAGGTTAACAGGAATAACGAAAACGCCAGGATGAGCCCGTGGTTCACCCATAGGTGCAGGGAGGCCAAAACCAAGTGTGCTAGGAAATGGAAGAGGTATAGAAGGCAAAGAACCCAGGAGAATAAGGAGAGCGGTCACAGAGCCAGAAATAAATACGCACAGGTAAGAAGGGAGGCCTAAAGACAATACGAGAATGGCATAGCAGCGAAAGCCAAATCTGATTCAAAGCTGTTGTACAGCCACATCAGGAGGAAAACAGCAGTCAAGGACCAGGTAATCAGGCTGAGGAAGGAAAGAGGGAAGGTCACAAAAAATGACCGCGAAGTATGTAAAAAGCTCAACACGAGATTCAAAGAAGTGCTCACAGAGGAGACAGAAGGGCCTCTAGAAAGATGGAGAAGTGGGGTACACCACCAAGTGTTGGACACAACACATACAACCGAGGAAGAAGTGAAGAGGATGCTAAGCGAGCTAGATACCTCAAAGGCGAAAGGGCCAGATAACACTTCTCCATGGGTCCTGAGAGAGGGAGCAGAGGTGCTTTGTGCACCACTACCAACTATCTTCAACACATCTATCGAAACAGGGCGGCTACCGGAAGTATGGAAGACAGCAAATGTAGCCCCAATTTTTAAAAAAAGGAGACAAACACGAATCATTAAACTACAGACCAGTGTCACTTATGTGTATAATATGCATGGTCATGAGAAAATTATCAGGAAAAGAGTGGTGGAGCACCTAGATAGGAATATGCTTATCAACGACAGCCAGCACTGTTTCAGGGACGGGAAATCTTGCGCCACAAACCTATTGGAGTTCTATGACAGGGTGACGGCAGTAAGACAAGAGAGAGAGAGGGGTGGGTAGATTGCATTTTCTTGGACTGTAAGAAGGCGTTTGGCACAGTTCCACACAAGAGATTAGTGCATCAGTTGGAGGACCAGGCAGGGATAACAGGATCAGGAAATACCTGTCAGGAATTCAACAGCGAGTCATGGTACGTGGCGAGGTGTCAGAGTGGGCGCCTGTAACGAGCGGGGTGTCACAGGGATCAGTCCTAGGACCGGTGCTGTTTCTGGTAATTGTGAATGACATCACGGAAGGAATAGACTCCGAAGTGTCCCTGTTTGCAGATGATGTGAAGTTGATGAGAAGAATTCAATCGGATGAGAACCAAGCAGAACTACAGAGGAGTCTAGACAGACCGCAGGTCTGGTCAAGCAACTGGCTCCTGGAGTTCAACCCCACCAAGTGCAAAGTCATGAAGATTAGGTAAAAGAAAGGAAGACCTCAGACGGAGTACAATCTAAGGGGCCAGAACCTACAAACCTCACTCAAGGAAAAGGATCTTGGTGTGAGTATAACACCGGGCACATCTGAGGCGCACATCATGCAAATAACTGCTGCAGCATATGGGCGCCTGGCAAACCTAAGAACAGCATTCCGACATCTAAATAAGGAGTCATTCAGGACCTTGTACACTGTGTACGTTAGACCCATACTGGAGTACGCAGTGCCAGTTTGGAACCCTCACCTAGTCAAGCATGTGAGGAAACTAGAGAAAGTGCAAAGGTCTGTAACAAGCCTAGTCCCTGAGCTAAGGGGTATGTTCTACGAGGAGTAGTTAAGGAAAATCGACTTGACGACACTAGAAGACAGGAGAGTTAGGGGGGATAACGACATAAAAAATACTGAGAGAACTCGACAAGGTGGACAGAGACAGGATGTTCTAGAGATGGGACACAACAGCAAGAGGTTACAGTTGGAAGCTGAAGACTCAGATGAACCACAGGGATGTTATGAAGTATTTCTTCAGTCACAGAGTTGTCAGGAAGTGGAATAGTCTGGGTAGTGATGTAGTGGAGGCAGGATTCATACATAGCTTTAAGAAGAGGTATGATAAAACTCATGGAGCGGGAAGAGTGACCGAGTAGCGGCCAGTGAAGAGGCGGGGCCAGGAGCTGTGAATCGACCCCTGCAATCACAACTAGTTGAGTACAACTAGGTGAGTACACACACAGCTGAGCGCACCTTGAGTATAGTCACCGCGGCCATTGGGGAGCTGAGGATCAGACTGAGCAACAAATTAAACAGGCAATATTCCAGCAGTCGGTGTTGAGTTTGCTACGTGGATACCAAAACACTGACATCGTGAAGAACTCCCGTTTTCAGGATTAGACTCCCTCCAGGAAACGATTATTTCTATGGCCTTCTTACTTCAGCCCTGGTGGAAGCCTCCGCGCCCACCATCCCAAGACATTACGATTCATCTTTAAAACAGTAAACGGTTGATGGTAATATCATCACCAGTGTTGACGGGGGTGGGGGGTCGACACCTTAGGCTTGGACGGCTACAACATCTGACTTCACAACATCTGACTTCACCACATCCGACTTCACCACATCCGACTTCACCACATCCGACTAAATACTCTCTGATTTTATGTACTCTGTATTGGACTGAAGAAGCTCCTGGTAAGTGGGATTTCTCCATAATTAAAACTCCCCATACGCTGGGAATCTCTTATGAACTTTGCATGAATCTCCTGTAAATTTCGTTTGAATCTCATGTGAACCATGTGTGAACCTCATGCGAAGCAGGTCAGAACCGTACATATATCTTGCACTTTCCATCTCAAGTGGATTACAACTAGCTGTAATTACGTGAGCCAGATATGACGTGATGACTGCAAGATACGAATGCCACATCAATACACAAATAACCCGCACGCTTACGACGACGTTCCGTTCCGGTGCGGGTTATTTGTGTATCGTTCCAGTCACGGCATTGTGTCTTTTTTTGTTATTAATGTAACATCAAGACATACTATGGAGACATTTCGCTCGCCAGGGACTTAATCAATTTAGTGCAGCTGACTCTTGTAGGTGACCCCTTAGTTAATGTAGCTGATTCGCACCATGAATTAAGTAAATCCTGTACCTGTGTGTAAACCTTGTCTGTAGAGCATGGCCTTCACCTAATCTGAGTCAGCATCATCTTAGCCTACGCGCACGGTGTGAACATTTCATGTCAGCATTATCTCGGCTTACCTGCAGCACATCATGGTGTGTGCCAGCATCTTGGCTTCGCGACTCTCGCACTATGTGACTGTGTGAACCTAGTTTGTAGGTTACACCGCCCGGGGCTCCAACTGGCAGACCTGGGAGTAATTCCAAATATAAATTCATTTTTATATATATTGTCTGTGTTGGGTTATTCATGCACTACGATGCGTAGATTGTACTTTACGTGGCTTACGCCTTGCCTCCCTTTGAGGCGTGTTTACTAAATAGCTTTAGATATATAAATAACTATTTAGGACACACTTTGCTTGGAGTAAACAAAAAAATGTTGTTTGTTGTGAAGGAATTCCTTACGTTATTTTTATATTTACAGCATTGTTAGCGTCGTTTAACCATGTTGACAATCTTGCACCTGTGTTGTGTATTCTGTAAGGAAAACGGACTATAAATGCAAGAAGAAGGGTAACATAGTAATACATTTTGTTGCAAGCTCTTCACTTTTTGCAATATTACCTGCCTGATATACAACATCTGCCTTGTACTCGGCAACACGTTTTATAAATAATATCAACACTAAATAATAATAATAATAATCTTTATTTCTACAGGTACATGATACAACTTATACCGACCTAGCTGACATCAACGACATATACTGTGTATAGAGAGCCCCTGGTTATCTACTTACCTTGAGTCTACCTGGAGGGTATTCCGGGGCTCAACGCCCTTGCTGTCTGGTCCACGACCAGGCCTCCCGTTGGATCAGGGCCTGATCAACCAGGCTGTTACTGCTGGCCGCACGTAGTCCAGTATACGAACGACAGCCCGGCTGATCCGGCACCGACTTTAAGTATCTGTCCAGCTCCCTCTTGAATGCAGCCAAGGGTCTATTGGTAATTTCCCTTATGCCTGGTGGGAGGATGTTGAACAGTCTTGGGCACCGGATACTTGTTGTGTTTTCTACGTCGGTTTATGTGCGACCAGCAGTGAGAGCCTGGATAATCACACCCTGATTCACCACGAGGCCTAGTCTCAGACCTGGCTGCGGGGGCGGTGACCCCCGAAACCCCCTCCAGGTAGGTATACTCCAGGATGCTACCCACACCAGTCTACTAACACCCAGGTGCCTACTTACTGCTAGGTGAACAGGGGCAGCAGGTGTCTTAAGGAAACGTGCCCAATATTTCCACCCATACCGGGGATCGAACCACGGAGACTCATTGTGTGAGCTGAATGTACTACCAACCCAGCTCTTTCAGAAAACACACACTTAAGTGTTTGTTTTATCCCATAAACTAGTAATTACAGTATCGTTAACGTTAGTGTCTTTGTGAATTATGGTCTTAATCATTGCTGGGTGATCGTGAGGCCTTAGACCTTACAAATTAAAATTCATTACTCTAAATTTACCAAATTTTGGTTACAGAGCTGATTATTGTACAGTATTTGTTAAAAGTGTGACTGCTATCCACGAAGTTCGACACGGCACTGTTTTGGTAGAGCTTGGTCACAGGAAGGTGTTTCAAGGTGTTCTGTGAGACCACTTAGGGGCTAATGTAGGTGTCCCACTGGGGGGCACCGCAGGTGTTCCACTGAAGTACTACTTCGGGTGCTCCACCGTGTATTAGGCATCACTGCACGTTCTCCACCGTGTACTGAAGCACCACTGCAGGTGCTTCACCGTGTACTAAAGCACTACTGTAAGTGCTCCACCGTGTACTGAAGCACCACTGTAAGTGCTCCACCGTGTGCTGAAGCACCACTGCAGGTGCTCCACCGTGTACTGAAGCACCACTGCAGGTGCTTCACCGTGTACTGAAGCACCACTGCAGGTGCTTCACCGTGTACTGAAGCACTACTGTAAGTGCTCCACCGTGTACTGAAGCACCACTGTAAGTACTCCACCGTGTACTGAAGCACCACTACAGGTGCTCCACCGTGTACTGAAGCACCACTACAGGTGCTCCACCGTGTGCTGAAGCATCACTACAGGTGCTCCACCGTGTACTGAAGCACCACTGGAGGTGCTCCACCGTGTACTGAAGCACCACTACAGGTGATCCACCGTGTACTGAAGCACCACTGCAGGTGCTTCACCGTGTACTGAAGCAAAACTGCAGGTGCTCCACCGTGCACTGAAGCACCACTACAGGTGCTTCACCGTGTACTGAAGCACCACTACAGGTGCTCCACTGTGTACTGAAGCGCCACTGTAGCTGCTTCACTGTGTACTGAAGCGCCACTATAGGTGCTTCACTGTGTACTGAAGCACCACTACAAGTGCTCCCCGTGTACTGAAGCGCCACTGCAAGTGCTCCACCGTGTACTGAAGCACCACTTCAGGTGCTCCACCGTGTACTTAAGCACCACTGCAGGTGCTCCACCGTGTACTGAAGCACCACTGCAAGTGCTCCACCCTGTACTGAAGCACCACTGCAAGTGCTTCACCGTGTACTGAAACACCATTGTAAGTGCTCCACCGTGTACTGAAGCACCACTGCAAGTGCTCCACCGTGTACTGAAGCACCACTGCAAGTGCTCCACCGTGTACTGAAGCACCACTGCAAGTGCTCCACCGTGTACTGAAGCACCACTGCAAGTGCTCCACCGTGTACTGAAGCACCACTGCAAGTGCTCCACCGTGTACTTAAGCACCACTACAGGTGCTCCACCGTGTACTGAAGCACCGCTACAGGTGCTCCACCGTGTACTGAAGCATTACTGTAGGTGCTCCACCGTGTACTGAAGCACCACTGCAAGTACTCCACCGTGTACTGAAGCACCACTGCTAGTGCTCCACCGTGTACTGAAGCACCACTACAGGTGCTCCACCTTGTACTTAAGCATTACTGTATGTGCTCCACTGTGTACTGAAGCACCACTGCAAGTGCTCCACCGTGTACTGAAGCACCACTGCTAGTGCTCCACCGTGTACTGAAGCACCACTGCTAGTGCTCCACCGTGTACTGAAGCACCACTACAGGTGCTCCACCTTGTACTTAAGCATTACTGTATGTGCTCCACTGTGTACTGAAGCACCACTGCAAGTGCTTCACTGTGTACTGAAGCACCACTACAGGTGCTCCACCATATACTGCAGCACCACTGCAAGTGCTTCACTGTGTTCTGAAGCACCACTGCAAGTGCTCCACTGTGTACTGAAGCACCACTGCAAGTACTCCACAGTGTACTGAAGCACCACTACAGGTGCTCCACCGTGTTCTGAAGCACCAAACAGGTGCTCCACCGTGTACTTCAGCACACTGCAAGTGCTCCACTGTGTACTGAAGCACCACTGCAAGTGCTTCACTGTGTACTGAAGCACCACTGCAAGTGCTTCACTGTGTACTGAAGCACCACTGCAAGTGCTTCACTGTGTTCTGAAGCACCACTGCAAGTGCTTCACTGTGTACTGAAGCACCACTGCAAGTGCTCCACCGTGTACTGAAGCACCACTGCAAGTGCTCCACCGTGTACTGAAGCACCACTGCAAGTGCTCCACCGTGTACTTAAGCACCACTACAGGTGCTCCACCGTGTACTGAAGCACCGCTACAGGTGCTCCACCGTGTACTGAAGCATTACTGTAGGTGCTCCACCGTGTACTGAAGCACCACTGCAAGTACTCCACCGTGTACTGAAGCACCACTGCTAGTGCTCCACCGTGTACTGAAGCACCACTACAGGTGCTCCACCTTGTACTTAAGCATTACTGTATGTGCTCCACTGTGTACTGAAGCACCACTGCAAGTGCTCCACCGTGTACTGAAGCACCACTGCTAGTGCTCCACCGTGTACTGAAGCACCACTGCTAGTGCTCCACCGTGTACTGAAGCACCACTACAGGTGCTCCACCTTGTACTTAAGCATTACTGTATGTGCTCCACTGTGTACTGAAGCACCACTGCAAGTGCTTCACTGTGTACTGAAGCACCACTACAGGTGCTCCACCATATACTGCAGCACCACTGCAAGTGCTTCACTGTGTTCTGAAGCACCACTGCAAGTGCTCCACTGTGTACTGAAGCACCACTGCAAGTACTCCACAGTGTACTGAAGCACCACTACAGGTGCTCCACCGTGTTCTGAAGCACCACTACAGGTGCTCCACCGTGTACTTCAGCACACTGCAAGTGCTCCACTGTGTACTGAAGCACCACTGCAAGTGCTTCACTGTGTACTGAAGCACCACTGCAAGTGCTTCACTGTGTACTGAAGCACCACTGCAAGTGCTTCACTGTGTTCTGAAGCACCACTGCAAGTGCTTCACTGTGTACTGAAGCACCACTGCAAGTGCTTCACTGTGTACTGAAGCACCACTGCAAGTGCTTCACTGTGTACTGAAGCACCACTGCAAGTGCTTCACTGTGTACTGAAGCACCACTACAGGTGCTTCACTGTGTACTGAAGCACCACTGCAAGTGCTTCACTGTGTACTGAAGCACCACTGCAAGTGCTTCACTGTGTACTGAAGCACCACTGCAAGTGCTTCACTGTGTACTGAAGCACCACTACAGGTGCTCCACCATATACTGCAGCACCACTGCAAGTGCTTCACTGTGTACTAAGACAATCTCCTAACATTCCCATCTCGTGCTTGTCTCTGACACTTGGCAACTCGCTCAGATTCCCTACATTGTCTCCTTTAAATTTTGTTTCATAAATCTTGAGCCTTTGTGAGCTACCATTGTCTGAATTCTAGACGTATCGTTATTATGGTACACCCTTGTCTGCTGCAGGCTGGTAGCGCACTCACCTCACACACTAAGGTCAGTGGTTCGATCCCCGGTACGCGTGGAAAAATTAGGGCGTTTCCTTAAGACACCTGCTGTCCCTGTTCACCTAGCAGAAGATAGGTACCAGGGTGTTAGCCGACTAGTGTGGGTCGCATCCTGTGGACAAAACTGACCTAATTTTTTCTGCATAACAAGGGGCTTTCTATATGGTATGTCACTGGTCAGCTATGGTCTGTATATGTTGTACATGTACTTGTTGAAATAATGATTATTAATATTATTATAATGATTATTATAGTAACCCAGAGCTGTTTTTCGTGAGCGTATGTAGTGAGAAGTTTGTCTTTCTCAATGTATGTACACTGGGTTGTGTAGCTGTGTATTTCTCAGTGTATGTACACTGGGTTGTGTAGCTGTGTATTTCTCAGTGTATGTACACTGAGTTGTGTAGCTGTGTATTTCTCAGTGTATGTACACTGAGTTGTGTAGCTGTGTATTTCTCAGTGTATGTACACTGAGTTGTGTAGCTGTGTATTTCTCAGTGTATGTACACTGGGTTGTGTAGCTGTGTATTTCTCAGTGTATGTACACTGAGTTGTGTAGCTGTGTATTTCTCAGTGTATGTACACTGAGTTGTGTAGCTGTGTATTTCTCAGTGTATGTACACTGGGTTGTGTTGCTGTGTATTTCTCAGTGTATGTACACTGAGTTGTGTTAGCTGTGTATTTCTCAGTGTATGTACACTGGGTTGTGTAGCTGTGTATTTCTCAGTGTATGTACACTGAGTTGTGTAGCTGTGTTATTTCTCAGTGTATGTACACTGGGTTGTGTAGCTGTGTATTTCTCAGTGTATGTACACTGAGTTGTGTAGCTGTGTATTTCTCAGTGTATGTACACTGGGTTGTGTAGCTGTGTATTTCTCAGTGTATGTACACTGAGTTGTGTAGCTGTGTATTTCTCAGTGTATGTACACTGGGTTGTGTAGCTGTGTATTTCTCAGTGTATGTACACTGGGTTGTGTAGCTGTGTATTTCTCAGTGTATGTACACTGAGTTGTGTAGCTGTGTATTTCTCAGTGTATGTACACTGAGTTGTGTAGCTGTGTATTTCTCAGTGTATGTACACTGGGTTGTGTAGCTGTGTATTTCTCAGTGTATTTACACTGAGTTGTGTAGCTCTGTATTTCTCAGTGTATGTACACTGGGTTGTGTAGCTGTGTATTTCTCAGTGTATGTACACTGAGTTGTGTAGCTGTGTATTTCTCAGTGTATTTACACTGAGTTGTGTAGCTCTGTATTTCTCAGTGTATGTACACTGGGTTGTGTAGCTGTGTATTTCTCAGTGTATTTACACTGAGTTGTGTAGCTCTGTATTTCTCAGTGTATGTACACTGGGTTGTGTAACTGTGTATTTCTCAGTGTGGAAAAAAATATAATTCAGCTGATATATTGGAAATCGAAGACAGAGAGAAAAAAACATTTATTAAAACTAGGTTTAGCTTAGTGTGAGGTTTATTTTGTCTAGTTTATTCTGTGTGCTTACAGAGAAAGGTTTATCTCTGTCATTATATTTATGTAGGTAGATATCTCGCTGTTTAATCACGCTGAGAGAATTATTCTGTATATATACCAGAGGTGGTACCTCCCTATATATATATATATATATATATATATATATATATATATATATATATATATATATATATATATATATATATAATATATAATATATATATATATATATATATATATATATATATAATATATAATATATATATATATATATATATATATATATATATATATATATATATATATATATATATATATATATATATATTTACACACTAATTAGTGTATATCTCTCAGTATATATATATATATATATATATATATATATATATATATATATATATATATATATATATATATATATATATATATATATATGTTAAGTTTACTTTAATCCCTCTTTCAGAGACCAATTAAAACCTTAATAGCCTCCCGTAGTTCGGTTGGTAGCGCACTCAGCTCACACACTGAATGTCCGTGGCTCGACCACCGGTAAGGGTGGAAGCACTGGGGATTGTTTCCTCAAGACACCTGCTGTCTCTGTTCACCTAGAAAAAAGTAGGACAGGTTGCATCCTGGGGAGAAAATTAACCTTAGTTGCTCGAAATGCTCTGCATAACAAGGTTTTTTTTTATATAGTATGTCACTGACATCAGCTATGGTCTGTATAAGTTGTACCATATGTGTGTAGCAATAAAAATTAATAATAATAATAATAATATTACAGTGGACCCCCGGTTAACGATATTTTTTCACTCCAGAAGTATGTTCAGGTGCCAGTGCTGACCGAATTTGTTCCCATAAGAAATATTGTGAAGTAGATTAGTCCATTTCAGACCCCCAAACATACACGTACAAACGCACTTACATAAATACACTTACATAATTGGTCGCATTCGGAGGTAATCGTTATGCGGGGGTCCACTGTATTATTATTATTATTATTCGTACAACTATAAACATTTAACTGCTGGTACCAAAAGACTTCTTTCTATCCTAGGTAAGTCTAAATAATCGTGGACACTTATTTAATTACTAACTAGACTAATCGTACTTCACCTCCATACAAAAACGACTCGCAGGTTAACCACAGAGTCAAGACGTAATTTGTTTCTATAAAATTTGCTCTGAAAGTTTTTTAATTTATGGTTTTAACTGTCGTCTTAATATGCACACTGCATCCTCCTGCTTCATTACTCATGCACACTCACTCATACAGGCGAGGCCAGGAGCTGAGACCCAACCATTGCAACCACAACTAGGCGAATCAAATCACGGAATGGGCTGGGGTGTGCAATCAAGTTATTAGATTACATAAGCCACAAACAAGTGAGTACAAATTTGTGGAGCCCAGACGCAGGCGCTCACTCACACGGGGGATCTGCGTCACTAAGTAAAAAAAAGTCAAGACAAAAGCAATTCATACTTCAGAATGCTTTTGTTATTTTTAACGCAGGGAATGAGGTAGCGAGGCTCTCAGAGAACAATTTGTTTCCTTGGCACTCGGGCCACCAGGAGCAAGAGCCTGGTTGACCAGGCAAGCACCAGACGAGCTTGGCCCATGGTCGGGCTCAGAGAGTAGATAAACTCTCGAAAGTCTTCAAAGTTATAAGGTACAAGGTATATTTCTATGAGCGAAATATAACCCTGGGGAAACGGTAAGCCCTTAGGGGCCATGAAGTGTTTGGAGAAAGGACGGTGATCAGGTCTGAAGAAAGGAAGGAAAGGGAAGTTCCAGTTCCTTGGATGAAGAGCACTTCACCTGCAGGACGCTGGTGTGAAGAAAATTAAAGGTGAGTTACATAGGTCCTGAAAGTCGGTTTTCAATGTTTACTAAAAAGATGAGAAAATCTACAGCATCACCAGCACCGAGCATCACCAGCACCGAGCATCACCAGCACCGAGCATCACCAGCACCGAGCATCACCAGCACCGAACATCACCAGCACCGAGCATCACCAGCACCGAGCATCACCAACACCGAGCATCACCAGCACCGAGCATCACCAACACCGAGCATCACCAGCACCGAGCATCACCAGCACCGAGTATCACCAGCACCGAGCATCACCAGCACCGAGCATCACCAGCACCGAGCATCACCAGCACCGAGCATCAAAAGCACCGAGCATCACCAGCACCGAGCATCACCAGCACCGAGCATCACCAGCACCGAGCATCACCAGCACCGAGCATCACCAGCACCGAGCATCACCAGCGCCGAGCATCACCAGCACCGAGCATCACCAGCACCGAGCATCACCAGCACCGAGCATCACCAGCACCGAGCATCACCAGCACCAAGCATCACCAGCACCGAGCATCACCAGCACTGAGCATCACCAGCACCGAGCATCACCAGCACCAAGCATCACAAGCACCAAGCATCACCAGCACCGAACATCACCAACACCATCACCAGCACCGAGCATCACTAGCGCCAAGCATCACCAGCACCGAACATCACAGCACCGAGCATCACCAGCACCGAGCATCACCAGCACCGAGCATCACCAGCACCGAGCACCACCAGCACCAAGCATCACCAGCACCGAGCATCACCAGCACCAAGCATCACCAGCACCGAGCATCACCAGCACCGAGCATCACCAACACCATCACCAGCACCTAGCATCACTAGCACCGAGAATCACCAGCACCGAGCATCACCAGCACCGAGCATCACCAGCACCGAGCATCACTAGTACCAAGCATCACCAGCACCAAGCATCACCAGCACCAAGCATCACCAGCACCAAGCATCACCAGCACCAAGCATCACCAGCACCGAGCATCACCAGCACCGAGCATCACCAGCACCGAGCATCACCAGCACCGAGCATCAAAAGCACCGAGTATCACCAGCACCGAGCATCACCAGCACCGAGCATCACCAGCACCGAGCATCACCAGCACGAGCATCACCAGCGCCGAGCATCACCAGCACCGAGCATCACCAGCACCGAGCATCACCAGCACCGAGCATCACCAGCACCGAGCATCACCAGCACCGAGCATCACCAGCACCGAGCATCACCAACACCGAGCATCACCAGCACGAGCATCACCAGCACCGAGTATCACCAGCACCGAGCATCACCAGCACCGAGCATCACCAGCACCGAGCATCACAGCACCGAGCATCAAAAGCACCGAGTATCACCAGCACCGAGCATCACCAGCACCGAGCATCACCAGCACCGAGCATCACCAGCACCGAGCATCACCAGCACCGAGCATCACCAGCGCCGAGCATCACCAGCACCGAGCATCACCAGCACCGAGCATCACCAGCACCGAGCATCACCAGCACCGAGCATCACCAGCACCGAGCATCACCAGCACTGAGCATCACCAGCACCGAGCATCACCAGCACCAAGCATCACAAGCACCAAGCATCACCAGCACCGAACATCACCAACACCACCAGCACCGAGCATCACTAGCGCCAAGCATCACCAGCACCGAACATCACCAGCACCGAGCATCACCAGCACCGAGCATCACCAGCCACCGAGCATCACCAGCACCAAGCATCACCAGCACCGAGCATCACCAGCACCGAGCATCACCAGCACCAAGCATCACCAGTACCGAGCATCACCAGCACCTAGCATCACCAGCACCGAGCATCACCAGCACCGAGCATCACCAGCACCGAGCATCACCAGCACCGAGCATCACCAGCACCGAGCATCACCAACACCATCACCAGCACCTAGCATCACTAGCACCGAGAATCACCAGCACCGAGCATCACCAGCACCGAGCATCACCATCACCGAGCATCACTAGTACCAAGCATCACCAGCACCAAGCATCACCAGCACCAAGCATCACCAGCACCAAGCATCACCAGCACCAAGCATCACCAGCACCAAGCATCACCAGCACTGAGCATCACTAGCACCAAGCATCACCAGCACCTAGCATCACCAGCACCGAGCATCACCAGCACAGAGCACCACTAGCACCAAGCACCACTAGCACCAAGCACCACTAGCACCAAGCATCACCAGCACCAAGCATCACCAGCACCAAGCATCACCAGCACCGAGCACCACTAGCACCAAGCATCACCAGCAACAAGCATCACAAGCACCGAGTATCACCAGCACCGAGTATCGCCAACACCGAGTATCACCAGCACCGAGCATCACCAGCACCGAGCACCACTAGCACCAAGCATCACCAGCAACAATCATCACCAGCACCGAGTATCACCAGCACCGAGTATCGCCAACACCGAGCATCACCAGCACCGAGCACCACTAGCACCAAGCACCACTGGCACCAAGCATCACCAGCACCAAGCATCACTAGCACCAAGCATCACCAGCACCGAGCATCACCAGCACCGAGCATCACCAGCACCGAGCATCACCAGCACCGAGCATCACCAGCGCCGAGCATCACCAGCACCGAGCATCACCAGCACCGAGCATCACCAGCACCGAGCATCACCAGCACCGAGCATCACCAGCACCGAGCATCACCAGCACCGAGCATCACCAGCACTGAGCATCACCAGCACCGAGCATCACCAGCACCAAGCATCACAAGCACCAAGCATCACCAGCACCGAACATCACCAACACCATCACCAGCACCGAGCATCACTAGCGCCAAGCATCACCAGCACCGAACATCACCAGCACCGAGCATCACCAGCACCGAGCATCACCAGCACCGAGCATCACCAGCACCGAGCATCACCAGCACCAAGCATCACCAGCACCGAGCATCACCAGCACCGAGCATCACCAGCACCGAGCATCACCAGCACCGAGCATCACCAACACCATCACCAGCACCTAGCATCACTAGCACCGAGAATCACCAGCACCGAGCATCACCAGCACCGAGCATCACCAGCACCGAGCATCACTAGTACCAAGCATCACCAGCACCAAGCATCACCAGCACCAAGCATCACCAGCACCAAGCATCACCAGCACCAAGCATCACCAGCACCGAGCATCACCAGCACCGAGCATCACCAGCACCGAGCATCACCAGCACCGAGCATCAAAAGCACCGAGTATCACCAGCACCGAGCATCACCAGCACCGAGCATCACCAGCACCGAGCATCACCAGCACCGAGCATCACCAGCGCCGAGCATCACCAGCACCGAGCATCACCAGCACCGAGCATCACCAGCACCGAGCATCACCAGCACCGAGCATCACCAGCACCGAGCATCACCAGCACCGAGCATCACCAACACCGAGCATCACCAGCACCGAGCATCACCAGCACCGAGTATCACCAGCACCGAGCATCACCAGCACCGAGCATCACCAGCACCGAGCATCACCAGCACCGAGCATCAAAAGCACCGAGTATCACCAGCACCGAGCATCACCAGCACCGAGCATCACCAGCACCGAGCATCACCAGCACCGAGCATCACCAGCACCGAGCATCACCAGCGCCGAGCATCACCAGCACCGAGCATCACCAGCACCGAGCATCACCAGCACCGAGCATCACCAGCACCGAGCATCACCAGCACCGAGCATCACCAGCACTGAGCATCACCAGCACCGAGCATCACCAGCACCAAGCATCACAAGCACCAAGCATCACCAGCACCGAACATCACCAACACCACCAGCACCGAGCATCACTAGCGCCAAGCATCACCAGCACCGAACATCACCAGCACCGAGCATCACCAGCACCGAGCATCACCAGCACCGAGCATCACCAGCACCAAGCATCACCAGCACCGAGCATCACCAGCACCGAGCATCACCAGCACCAAGCATCACCAGTACCGAGCATCACCAGCACCTAGCATCACCAGCACCGAGCATCACCAGCACCGAGCATCACCAGCACCGAGCATCACCAGCACCGAGCATCACCAGCACCGAGCATCACCAACACCATCACCAGCACCTAGCATCACTAGCACCGAGAATCACCAGCACCGAGCATCACCAGCACCGAGCATCACCATCACCGAGCATCACTAGTACCAAGCATCACCAGCACCAAGCATCACCAGCACCAAGCATCACCAGCACCAAGCATCACCAGCACCAAGCATCACCAGCACCAAGCATCACCAGCACTGAGCATCACTAGCACCAAGCATCACCAGCACCTAGCATCACCAGCACCGAGCATCACCAGCACAGAGCACCACTAGCACCAAGCACCACTAGCACCAAGCACCACTAGCACCAAGCATCACCAGCACCAAGCATCACCAGCACCAAGCATCACCAGCACCGAGCACCACTAGCACCAAGCATCACCAGCAACAAGCATCACAAGCACCGAGTATCACCAGCACCGAGCATCACCAGCACCGAGCACCACTAGCACCAAGCATCACCAGCAACAATCATCACCAGCACCGAGTATCACCAGCACCGAGTATCGCCAACACCGAGCATCACCAGCACCGAGCACCACTAGCACCAAGCACCACTGGCACCAAGCATCACCAGCACCAAGCATCACTAGCACCAAGCATCACCAGCTCCGAGCATCACCAGCACCAAGCATCACCAGCACCGAGCATCACTAGCACCGAGCATCACCAGCACCAAGCATCACCAGCACCAAGCATCACCAGCACCGAGCATCAACACCGATCACCACCATCACCGAGTATCACCAGCAACAAGCATCACCAGCACCAAGCATCACCAGCACCGAGCATCAACACCGATCACCACCATCACCGAGTATCACCAGCAACAAGCATCACCAGCACCAAGCATCACCAGCACCGAACATCACCAGCACCGAGTATCACCAACACCGAGTATCACCAACACCGAGTATCACCAGCAACGAGCATCACAAGCACCAGCAGCACCAAGCATCAGCAGCACCGAGCATCACCAGCACTGAGTATCACCAGCACCGAGCATCACCAGCACCGAGTATCACCAGCACCGAGTATCACCAGCACCGAGCATCACCAGCACCGAGTATCACCAGCACCGAGTATCATCATCAAGCATCAACAGCACCGAACAACAGCACAGAGCATCACCATCACCGAACATCAGCACAGAGCACCACCGAGCATCAGCACAGAGCGTCACCAGCACCAAGCACCACCGCGATCAATCATCGCTACAATCACGCACCACCACGATCAATCGTGGCTACAATCAGGCACCGCCAGCTACAAACACCACCATCCTCGAGCATCACGATCATGCATCACCACAAGCACCACCAGCTACAATCACCACCATCCTCGAGCATCACGAGCATGCATCACCACAAGCACTACCAGCTACAAACACCTGGTCGAAGTATCACCAAGTTTGGGCCAATATCAACTGTACTTCGAAAGAATTACTATTAAATTCTTTGTGAAGAACATATAACACCAAGGAACGGGAATACTGGGATGGAAGTAATCAGGTCTGAGCCAGGTTAGGGGAGGACAGCTTCAGTTCCTCAGATCAAGAGCCCTTCACCGGTATCAAGACACCTTGAAGTCTATGCCGAGATAAAAATGGGTTTAATTGTTAAATTTTTTTTCAAATATCGATATGTATATATTGCTGCTCTTGCATTGTTTTACTGGGGTTAAGTTATAACTGGATCAGAATCTGCTAAGAACAAGAAATGAGCTAAGGAAAAAATAGACTGTAATGAGTTGAGTGAGAACAAACAAGAGTTTGGAAGAAATTAAAAGTAAACAAAGCAGAATGAATAAGCGCAAAAGAACCAGGAGTTAAATATTCATTACAAGGATAAGCAAAACTTGGAAAAACAAATAAGAAGTTGAAAGAAACAAAACTGGGTGAGCGCGAGTGGAGTGAAAGAAAGAATTATGTACGTTTGTAAGCTACGACAAATAACTTCCCTGTGTTGCGCCTACACAAGTCATCTTCCATCAACACAAGAATAAGGTACCGCCCAAATTCTCAGTCTAAGTTGCTTTCCATCGTTTGTAGGTGGTGGCTCGTAACACAAGTATATCTAAGTTGGATCCTGGGATGAGTTTAGAAATTGGGAATTTTTCCTTACACCTGATGGTCCTATTTACCTAGTAGTAAGTACTGTAGATACCTGGTAGTTAGTCGACTGTTGTGTGTAGCACCACAGGTAACCGTAGTATGCGTTGGATAGGGCTGGTCATTGAAATGAACCGAGTTAGGATAACAGCCCTTAGGCTGTAAGTAAATTCATCGGTGTAAAATAATGGTATAGAGATAATGATATGTCAGTGGCAGCCTGTTGTGTAGACACCAGGGATGACAGAGGAGTCAACACGTAACAATCACTCGTTCGAAATATTTTCAGGATAATGTATATACACTGTACGATAGATATATACATAAGAAACGCGACAACAGGTACACAGATTCACTGCTAAAAATCACTAACCATCATCATAAAGAATTTCAGTACTAGGTACATTGATCTGGGGAGATACCATGACAATCAGTGTTGTGTTTTCACTCAGCTTAAATATTGCAATATGTCAGTCTTTAGACTAAAACCATTCAACATAGTTTATACATGCATTTATACAATGCATTGCTGCAGTGCTACTCGAGTCCCCGACAATCATGTCTTGCTAAGTGCATATCTAGTCAAATATATGCAATATTTTAACCAGAGGTTTGGTAAGTTGGGGAAGGAAGAAGGACAGTAAGGATGGAGTGTGAAGGACGGGTAGGTGAGGGGTGAGGAGTAATAAATGTATACATAAAACATCCAGTCAAATACATCAAACCCAAATAATGCATAAGCTCCTTTAGCATGAAGTACGTGAGTGGTGTATGACACACATACATCACCTACTACTCACAAAATTTACGAGGACCATGCTAATGAAGTGGCTATTATAATTCATAGTTTAAAATATTACCTGAAGACACTGGAGGGAACATTGGAATCAATATTAAATATATCAAATTATTTTACATAACGTTCGCGAGAATTATGACAGTGTCAAGCTGCTCGATGCCTCTAATGTTTACAGTATATATACAATAATCTTGACGGTGAAATGGAAAGATGCTATACTGTACACAACTGAACTGAACTTCTTCAACTCAAACACAGTGCTAAGAGATGACCATTTAGAATTTTAGATACTAACATTCCAGCTTGTACGACCAACAAGCCTGAATACCGTCCATATGTTACGTAGCTAAAGAAAAACTTTGCGAAACTCATTAAATATCTCTTGTCATATTCACCCTAGCTTCTAACTAAATTGGATTTCCTCTTTCCACACCAGAATTCTAATGCACAAATATACAAAGGAGTTTCTAGAAACATTGTACCATATAGATAAGCAATTTCCAAAACTGTATACTTCTCCAGGCTGACCAGCTCAAATACTTTTTTCTCCAAGGTTGATTAACTGATTACATCATCTTTATTTCATTACTACTGTTCCCTTTGTATTTGGCTGAACAAGCCTGCTGTGTAGGCGGAACGTTTCATCAATAAAGATACCTAACTGTTGCACATGTGTCTTAATCTTTGCTGACAGCAGAAGTGATGGAATCAGCTGCTGACTGTGGGCAGCCTGAGATTCAATGATCAGTATTCGTATATTGACGAATCAGCTCAGCAAGAACGGTTATACTGCAGCAGCCTAAAAATCCACGAAAACAAAGTACACAAAAGCCAATAGCATTAGGTTAAACAAGTGTCTCAGCTCAGTGCAGAGTTGGCTGCGTTGCAACTGGCAACTAGCGCACTTAAAAACATTAGAGTCATATTTTGTGACAGCAAATCAGCCCAGCAGGCAATGGAAAGCTGCACCTGCTGCAGGATGAATAATAAACATTATATTACAATCATTCAAAAAGGATAAAGGTTTTCGGGTCCCTTTAGTATGGATTCCATGCCATAAAAGCATTGAAACCAAGCATTGAAATACACTATCAAAATTTTAATGTGTTAGGCACTAGGTTGAATTTAATACTGTTGTCCATGTCCCTACAAGAAAAATAATCATACCTGAAATAACTAAAGCTGATAGTAGAGAGATTTTACACACACACACACACACACACACACACACACACACACACACACACACACACATGTAAATCACTCCACGAAGTGGAGTGGTACTTGAAAACCTCATGTATTAACATGTCAGGGACACTACCAGAGAGAGAGAGGGGAGGACGAACCAGCAAGACTGGATCTTGTGTTCACCCTGAGCAGTTCAGACATTGAGGACATCAATTACGAGAGGTCCCTTGGAGCTAGCGATCACGTGGTTCTGAGTTTTGATTATATAGTAGAGCTACAAGTGGAGAAGGTAACAGGAATTGAATGGGAATAGTCAAACTATAAAGGGAGGTATGAGGAACTTCCTGCAGGAGGTTCAGTGGGACAGAGAACTGGTAGGAAAATTAGTAAACGAGATGATGGAATATGTAACAACAAAATGCAAGGAGGCAGAGGAAAGGTTTGTTCTCAAGGGAAATAGAAATAATAGGAAGACCAAAGCGAGTCCTTGGTTTACCCGAAGGTGTAGGGAGGCAAAAACTAAGTGCACCAGAGAATGGAAAAGGTACAGGATGCAAGGGACCCAGGAAAATAAGGAGATTAGTAGAAGAGCCAGAAACGAGTATGCACAGATAAGGAGGGAGGCCCAGCGACAGTACGAGAACGACATAGCATCGAAAGTCAAGTTTGACCCGAAACTGCTGTATAGCCACATTAGGAGGAAGACAACAGTCAAAGACCAGGTGATAAGGGTGAGGAAAGAAGGTGGGGAACTAACAAGAAACGATCAAGAAGTATGTGAGGAACTCAATATGAGATTTAAGGAAGTATTTACATTGGAGACAGGAAGGCCTCTGGGGGGACAGAACAGAGGGAGACACCAGCAAGGAATATACCAACAAGTGTTGGATGACATACATACAAATGAGGAGGAGGTGAAGAAGCTGCTAAGGGACATCGATACCTCAAAGGCAATGGGACCGGACATCTCCCCGTGAGTCCTTAGAGAGAGAGCGGATATGCTGTGTGTGCCACTTACCACAATCTTCAACACATCCCTGGAAACTGGGCAACTACCTGAGGTATGGAAGACGGCAAATGTAGTTCCCATTTTTAAAAAAGGAGACAGAAAAGATGTACTAAATTATAGACCTGTGTCACTGTCGTGTATAGTATGCGAAGTTATGGAGAAGATTATGAGGAGGAGAGTGGTGGAGCACCCGGAACGGAACAAGAGTATAAACGCCAACCAGCACGGATTCATGGAAGGCAAATCCTGTGTCACAAACCTTCTGAAGTTTTATGATAAAGTAACAGAAGTAAGACACGAGAGAGAGGGGTGGGTTGATTGCATCTTCTTGGACTGCAAGAAGGCCTTTGACACAGTTCCTCACAAGAGATTAGTGCAGAAGTTAGAGGATCAGGCGCATATAACAGGAAGGGCACTGCAATGGATCAGAGAATACCTGACAGGGAGGCAACAACGAGTCATGGTGCGTGATGAGGTATCACAGTGGGCACCTGTGACGAGCGGGGTCACACAGGGGTCGGTCCTAGGATCAGTGCTATTTTTGGTATATGTGAACGACATGATGGAAGGTTTAGACTCAGAAGTGTCCCTGTTTGCAGATGATGTGAAGTTAATGAGGAGAATTAAATCAGATGAGGATCAGGCAGGACTTCAAAGAGACCTGGACAGACTGAACACCTGGTCCAGCAACTGGCTTCTCGAATTTAACCCCGCCAAATGCAAAGTCGTGAAGATCGGGGAAGGGCACAGAAGACCGCAGACGGAGTATAGGCTAGGTGGTCAAAGACTGCAAACCTTGCTCAAGGAGAAAGATCTTGGGGTGAGTATAACACCGAGAATGTCTCTGGAAGCACACATCAACCAGATAACTGCTGCAGCATATGGGCGCCTGACAAACCTGAGAACAGCGTTCCGATACCTTAGTAAGGAATCGTTCAAGACACTGTACACCGTGTACGTCAGGCCCATACTGGAGTATGCAGCATCTGTTTGGAACCCGCACTTGATCAAACACGTCAAGAAATTAGAGAAGGTGCAAAGGTTTGCGACAAGGTTAGTTCCAGACCTAAGAGGAATGTCCTACTAAGAAAGGTTAAGGGAAATCGGCCTGACGACACTGGAGGACAGGAGGGTCAGGGGAGACACGATAACGACATATAAAATACTGCGCGGAATAGACAAGGTGGACAAAGACAGGATGTTCCAGGGAGGGGACACAGAAACAAGAGGTCACAATTGGAAGTTGAAGACTCAGATGAGTCAAAGGGATGTTAGGAAGTATTTCTTCAGTCATAGAGTTGTCAGGCAGTGGAATAGCCTAGAAAGTGACGTAGTGGAGGCGGGAACCATACACAGTTTTAAGATGAGGTTTGATAAAGCTCATGGAGCAGGGAGAGAGAGGACCTAGTACCAACCAGTGAAGAGGCAGGGCTAGGATCTAAGAATCGACCCCTGCAACCACAAATAGGTGAGTACAAATAGGTGAACACACACACACACACACACACACACACACACACACACACACACACACACACACAGTACAATCTAGGGGGCCAGAGCCTACAAACCTCATTCAAGGTAAAGGATCTAGGGATTAGTATAACACCTGGTATATCTCCTGAGGCGCACATCAACCAAATAACTGCTACATCATACGGATGCTTGGCAAACCTCAGAACAGCATTCCGATATCTTAATAAGGAATCGTTCAGGACCCTGCATACTTTGCACGTTAGGCCCATATTGGAGTATGCGGTACCAGTTTGGAACCCACACCTAGCCAAGTATGTAAGGAAGATAGAGATAGTGCAAAGGTTTGCAACAAGACTAGTCCCAGAGCTAAAAGGTATGTCCTACAAGGAAAGGTTAAGGCAAATCGACCTGACGACACTGGACGACAGGAGACGTATGTGGGGATATGATAACGACATATAAAATACTGAGAGGAATCGACAAAGTGGACAGAGACAGGATGTTCCAGAGATGGGACACAGCAACAAGGGGGATGTTAGGAAGTATTTTTTTAGTCACAGAGTAGTCAGGAAGTGGAATAGCCTGGGACGTGATGTAGTGGAGGCAGGATCCATTCATAGCTTTAAGAAGAGATATGATAAAGCTCATGAAGCAGGAAGAGTGACCTAGTAGCGGCCAGTGAAGAGGAGGGGCCAGGAGCTGTGACTCGATCTCTGCAACCTCAACTAGGCGAGTACACACACACACACAAAACACACACATAGGTCCGAGAATTGTATCAAGCAATAGGATGCTAAAAATTGACTGATGTGTTTACCTGGAGTTTACCTGGAGAGAGTTCCGGGGGTCAACGCCCCCGCGGCCCGGTCTGTGACCAGGCCTCATGGTGGATCAGGGCCGGATCATCCAGGCTGTTAGTTAATTAGAATATCGTTGTAAGTGGCAAGCAAAAGCAAAAGCAAAAGAGTTGTAGATGCGTGGAACAGTCTTCCCAGTGGGGTGATAGAGGCTGGGACCTTGTGTAGCTTTGGGAAGAGACTGGACAAATATATGAGTGGGAGGGGCTGGGTTTGATTGGTGTCATTGGGTACGGGAGTTATTTCTTGGGTGGCTTTAGGTAGAGATCGTTTTGATAAGGACCTGCCTCGTATGGGCCAGTAGGCCTTCTGCAGTGTTCCTACATTCTTATGTTCTTATGTTCTTTAATTCATAAGACGAGCTTCCTCATCCAGAGTATCCCAGTTTCAGGATCTGCGAGAAAGAAGAATGACACACTGCACCACTACATACTGAAGAGCATTTAAACATATTAATGTTGATAATAATCGTAATGATTCAATCAACAGTGTTAATATATCTAAAGTTTATATTGAGAGGGACAAATAGGCAAATCGAGAATAATTTGCAAGTTTATTTATAAGTTAATTAAAATAATGAGACAAGTCATTTAAATTATATGAAGTTCAGCCAGAGAGTTGATATTAAAACTACGGTACCTAAAGAAGCCACTGGATCAGGGTCCTCAATTAAAAAAGCATTTATTTAATACTCTTCCATTTAAGTTAAAGAGTTTATCAATAATATAATGAGTAGTTATTCTCTGACCCATTTATATCACTGAGATAATGGCTATTATATAAAGGGCCAGTCTGAGCAACTGATGACAGATAAAGCCGCCCCTCAGTAGTGTTATATATACACGAGATGACCTACACTAACAGTTGTGTTACACATCTCTGTGTATGCACGACGTCAGAAGCTCGACATTGCCTTGTATCAGAGCATTTTTCATTAACTGCGTTTATAAGGTATACTTTGTTATAAAAATGCATTTGTGTATATCTTTATTACTGTTATTTCTACAAGCACGTGGTATACAGTCCCAGCTGACATCAATAACATATTACTATATAGAAAGCTGCTTGTTATGCATAGCATTTCGAGCAAATTGGGTTAATTTTGTCCCCAGGATCCACACCAATAGACTAAAACCCAGGCACTTATTTACTGCTAGGTGAACAGGGACAGCAGGTGTCTACAGGAAGCACGCTCAGATGCTTCCACCCGTACCGGGGATCGAAACAGGGACCTCAGTGTGTGAACTGAGTGCGCTACCAACCAAGCTACGGGACAACGTAGTATCCAACATGCGTAACTTTTCATTGTTTATGTTTAAATTATAAGTACGCGTGGAGGAGGAACCACTGACACGATACTCTCATTGAAGATCTTAAAACGCTACTGTAAAATAAATCACGACAGTATCTTGATACCATCAACAGGGTTTCAAAACAACAACACTTCATATCACGAAAAATAAATAAAACGCGCTACAAATTATAAAAGAAGTTCATTTGTAAATAACTATATTATTTTATTAACGACGAAGCGCTAAACTCGCAGGAAACCTACAGCCCCCTGGGGGAAGTGAGGGGTCGTCAGGTTTGGTTCGACGAAGGGAAGGGTAGCTCCATATGACTGCAGAAAGGCACAATACCGTGACTGGAAAAATAAGGTGTGAATAGTGGTCCGATTCGGACCGAAACGTCGTCATAAGTTTCTTTCTCCTATGTGCGGGTTATTTGTGTATACCTCCTTGGCTCAAGAACCTTTCACTAGCATAAAAAGCACCCTCGCCTCCACCTATGAATGTTGTAGATACGTAGGATGAATCCAACAGGCAGAGTGCGTTCCACTGAAGGGAAATTTAGGAATAAGACAAAAAAACAGAAAACGGGACATCACTGTCAGAGCTGTGCACCTGCAAGTGAGGCAGGTGATCACCAACAGGTGCTCTCACATATACATCGCCTTGTCTGTTTCAGCAGGTAAATACTGTCTCAACCTCTGAATCTTGGCTACGGCGGCGCAAGACACTAGGTGTGCAGGAGATTCAACCAGAGTAACTGGCACGACCAGTTGTCTGGTGTTGGCAGGAACCCAGATTACGATAACTAGATCTTTTTGTGTGCGCCAGGCAGCTAAGTGGGTACGACCTGAGGAACCAATTATACACGCAAATGATCAGTTAACAGACACACGACAGACAGCTAGAAGGGTACGACCTGAGGAACCAGTGATCACGGCAATGGTCAGTTAACAGACACATGCTAGGCAGCTAAGTGGGTACGACCTGAGGAACCAATTATACACGACAATGATCAACTAACAGACACTTGCCAGGCACACAGTGGTACAGTTTCACAAATTTTGCATTAGCTTTAATGAAAAAAAGTATCATAAAATAAGGCAAGTATATGTGTACTCACCTATGTACTCAATCTATATGTGGTTGCAGGTCCTGGTCCCGACTCTTCGCTGGTCACTAGAATAGTAAGTAGAACGACCTGGAGAATGAAGTGGTAAATGCAACGTCCATACGTAGCTTTAAGAGGAGGTATGAAGCCAGGAGAGAGTGAACCTAGTAGCGACCAGCAAAGGTGAAAACACACACACACATTCACACACACACACACGCGCACACACACACACACACACACGCGCACACGCACACACACACACACACACACACACACACACACACACACACTAAGGAATCGTTCAAGACTCTGTACACTGTGTACGTCAGGCCTATACTGGAGTATGCAGCACAAATTTGGAACCAGAACCAGTACCTGGTCAAGCAGGTCAGGAACTTAGAGAAAGTACAAAGGTTTGCAACAAGACCAGTTTCAGAGCTAAGGGGAATGTCCTACGAAGAAAGATTAAGGGAAATCGGCCTGACGACACAAGAGGACAGGAGGGTTAGGGAAGACATGATAGCGACATACAAAATACTGGGAGGAATTGACAAGGTGGACAGAGACAGGATGTTCCAGAGATGGGACACAGGGACAAGGGGTCACAATTGGAAGTTGAAGACTCAGATGAGTCAAAGGAATGTTAAGAAGGATTTCTTTAGTCATAGAGTAGTCAGGAAGTTTAATAGTCTGGCCAGCGACGTAGTGGAGGCAGGATCTATACTTAGTTTTAATTAAGACGGGGTTTGATAAAGCTCATGGAGCAGGGAGAGAGAGGACCTAGTAGCGATCAAGAAAGAGGCGGGGCCAGGAGATATGAATCGATCCCTGAAACAACAAATAGGTGAGTACACACACACACACACACACACACACACACACACACACACACACACACACACACACACCTTTTGCTTGATCACTTTCCTGCATTTCTATGACGTTAAGAAAAAGTCAGTCCAATACGCTTATGGCTTGAGCAAAAATGAATTGCGTATAGTGTAAGAACTAAGACCAGAAATATAGAGAGGGAGAGAGGGAGGGAGAGAGAGAGAGAGAGAGAGAGAGAGAGAGAGAGAGAGAGAGAGAGAGAGAGAGAGAGAGAGAGAGAGAGAGAGAGAGAGAGAGAGAGAGAGTGGGAAATTTAAGTCAGCATGTCGAGAAATCTAAACGAGCAAGGCCTGCCACGCCTTCCAGTCGTAGAATCTAATATGTGAATTAGATGTAAAAACAATGATATACGATCTCTTCTAGGAAGGACATAACCATTATACATTGTTAAGTTCAAGTGTCAAGTACCATATTGAATCAAACATCGAGGAAGGAAAGGTAACGAGGGCACCACCAAATAAAGACGATCTAAGTGCTGGATAGGATGACTACACAAACTTTGGTGAACTGTATCATTTATAAATGGTGGGAGACTACACACAGATTTATCTTTCACGAACCAAATTATTTTAAGATATTTACTTATTAATCAGAGATATCAGAGAACCAGGTTGACGAAACAAAGTACTGACAAAAATACAGAGCAACAATCCCAATAAAAATAAGATAAGCAGAAGCCAGGTTAAGGAGAGACTCAAAGATACAGTTTGAAACTCGAATGGAAATAATCGGTAGATTCAGTAGTCTTAGACTCATGGAAGTCTGTTGTCATGGAACCTCACTAAAGGTTTATCCAGGAATTGGAGATGCAAGACAGAGGAATCGCGAGAAAGGAAGTATCGTATTAAGTAAAAATAAGAGTAATCTCAAAGGCTCAGTTCAAGGATCTATGAGTTTTCGAAGAAAAAACTACAAGAAGATTTTGGGGAAAATATGGTCTAACAGGTATGCTGCCAGAGTTCATCGATAACAAATGTAAAATCGAGAGGAGGGCACTAGGAAGAAAGTGGGCAAGAGTACGAACCTGGAGGGAAGTCACTGACAAAGAAACAATACACAAATAACCCGCACATAGAAGGGAGGAGCTTACGACGACGTTTCGGTCCGACTTGGACCATTTACGAAGTCACGGTATTGTGCCTTTTTTTGTTATTTAAAAGAGAGAAGGAAAAGAGAGAGGAGGGAATATCACGTCAGATACTACTCCTGAGGCTTCATAAACCACTTGAAATCGGCTGTATAAGCAAGGATGGCAAATGTGAAAACCACCTTCGAGGAGCTAACCTTGGAGTGTTGGGTAGTATAGCGGTGAGTATCCCCGCCTGTAAGGGAAAGACCGGTGTTCGATTCCCTGCCAACGAGGAAACTATCAAAGACCCCAGTGGAAATAAGTAACTCTGATTTTTTCGGGTTATAATAGGTAATTTACACTATGCACGGTAATTGTACTTATGTGTACCTGTGCCTAAATTAACTTGCTTATATACATTATGTATCATGTGCTGCAGATCATTCACAGATTATTGCATTCACTGAAAAGCGGTATACACTGGAGTACTGCATACAGCTCTGGTGGGCTGGGAGATGATCAAGTTTGATCCAAGGAAAGGTTGTGTACCTCGAATTAAATGAATCAAAAGCTTTTCACCAGCATGAAGGTGAAGGAGACAGGTTTAAAAAAGTTTAGTGCAAAATAAGAGAAAAAAAATGTCTGAAGCATTATCAGCAGTTTTGCTCAGAAGCAGTTTTGGGGAAACATAAGTGAGACTGGAAGTGGGAAGATGCTTAATAAGCAGCTGGAGGCGTTAGAGTAATGGAAAAAATCGAGAAATTGTTGAAAGTAGATTGATAAAACGGAGATAGAAATGTCTTCCCGTGAGGGTGTGATCAATACTCTTTCTTCGCACTGGTTTCAGTTCTTGGGAAAAATCCACCATCTTCCAAGGACATTCACTAACTTCTGTTAAAGTCATTCTTTTTATTTTTTTTCTATTCCATTCCTTCATTTATTCCCATCTCTTGTTCCAGCAATTTACCCGAGTGCTTCTTTATCGCGTGTGTTGTCCAGGCAGCAACACCGTGTTGTTGTGACCTTAAAACAGTGTTTTTTTCCGTACACCACCTCACACCTTTCCCTCTCACACTTCACTGTCAGTCTAACATTCACCCTACCCTCTCATACCTCACGTTCAGTCTTACACTCTTCCCTCTCACCTCACGTTCAGTCTAAAATATACCCGTGCCTCTCATACCTCACGTTCAGTCAAAAATATACACATGCCTCTCACACCTCACGTTCAGTCTTACACCTTTCCCTCTCACATGTCACGCTCAGTCTAACTGCCCCCTTCCCCCCCACTCATAATCATATTAAATATACTTGCAAAAAATCACATAGGGTAGAGGCAGTGCAGATACAAATACGGAGTGTTATTTTTTTTTTTTTTGGAAGGACAGAATGCAAAGTCCGGAGTCGTGGTACTGAACTATTATGTTCATGGGAAAGCGCTGAAACCCTAGGGGAGTAATGGAAGGAAAACAGGTTTGAGCCAAGAGAATGGAGGATAGTTCCAATTCCTTAGATCAAGAGCGCTACACTAGCAGTACAAGTCCCCTCCTTGAAGGGTATAGTTCTGTAGCAATGCAACTGATACAAGAAATAACGAGACATACACCTCGGCTAAATAAAATAATTGCATTAAAAAAGGCTTATGTTATATAATAGTGAGAGCCGCTGCTGTGTTACACTGTTATTGTTTATGTTATATAATAATGCAAGCTTCTACTATATTATAGTGGTGTTGGTTTATTCCATAAGTACCAGGACCCATGTTTCCTGTCATTTGTTTTATTTATAATGACCCGTCACAAGTCATCCATATTTATTAATATAATTTTTCTCGAATTTGTGATAATTTTATTGAAGTGCATTACAGCCACCTGTTGTTTCTTGTCAAAAGATTTTTTTATAAATTGCTAATAATATTTAGCAATTATATTAGTAAATTTAATGAAATGACTGATGAAACATAAAGGTAGTGAGAGTCACCTGACCAACAGGCTCTTCTTCCCTTCTCCTCCCAAGACCAGAAAAATGATTTTATAATGCAAATTTTAACAGGTTAGGGTGGCACGTTAGTTTTAATGCGAAAAAAATAAATAAATGTGCGTAACTATGTATATATCACTGTTTCCCTTATGGAGGGAAGCAAACAGAAACTTCACTTTGACTGTATACTTCTCCAGAACATCACTTCATCTGAGACCATTTATTCCTAAGATGAATCGCGTTTGGAACATGTTCGTACAGAATAATGACATCAACGAAATAATGTCAGCTGAGCAAATGTAATCGCTGGCCCACAGATGGCTTCAACTTCATTCTGTCGCTTGTTTTTATGTTTCATAACAGAAAAATGGCTTTAATCCCCTGCAAAAAAAACAAAAAAAAAAAAAACACATATGATTCGCGATTTGTAATATATGTGTACATATGTTAGACTCATAACAAAGCAACACCTTGGTCAAACTTGCATATGATTTGTATTTTACTCTCAAAACTACGTGACACTGCATGTATGACTTGAGCACAGACTCAGTCTCGTTCGTTCTGGAGCTTGCTACCATCTGCAGCTCATAAGACTGCCATCCCCACGAGCCCCTTTGAGGCGGGGTAGATGGCAGACCAGAGGCCTAGCTTCTCCCTACGAGCCCCGTGAGGGCGGGGAATGTGGCTAGGCCTGGGGACGCTTGGTCCCAAAGATGAGGGGGTACTTGTGCCTCCTCCCATGGGAGACTTAGGTCTCGAGACACTCCCCAGATAGGGAGCCAAGGCCGGGTCACCACTACTTGGAAAAGACCCGGGCCGGGAGAATACCGGCGAAAAAAAAAAAGAAAAGTCTCGTTCTAATGAGTTGAAGATATTTCCACTTTGTTTACAAGCTAGACTCCACTGTATTCATAGGCTCAGGCTGGTTACGGTTTCAAACATAAAACACCGATTTATTATGCAGTAAATCAGATGGTGCTGTGACAAAGGTGTAAAATCTTGTGTAAAGCTGCACAGCCTGGTAGTAAAGCTGCACAGCCTGGTAGGAAAGCTGCACAGCCTGGTAGGAAAGCTGCACAGCCTGGTAGGAAAGCTGAACGGCCTGGAAGTAAAGCAGCACAGCCTGGAAGTAAAGCTGCACAGCCTGGTAGGAAAGCTGCACAGCCTGGTAGGAAAGCTGCACAGCCTGGAAGTAAAGCTGCACAGCCTGGAAGTAAAGCTGCACAGCCTGGTAGGAAAGCTGCACAGCCTGGTAGGAAAGCTGCACAGCCTGGTAGGAAAGCTGCACAGCCTGGTAGGAAAGCTGCAAAGCCTGGAAGTAAAACTGCACAGCCTGGAAGTAAAGCTGCACAGCCTGGTAGGAAAGCTGCACAGCCTGGTAGGAAAGCTGCACAGCCTGGAAGTAAAGCTGCACAGCCTGGAAGTAAAGCTGCACAGCCTGGTAGGAAAGCTGCACAGCCTGGAAGTAAAGCTGCACAGCCTGGTAGAAAGCTGCACAGCCTGGTAGGAAAGCTAAGCAGGACCTGCAGATGATTTAGATGAGAGTTAGAGTATGTCTATGTTAAGTACACATGTAGGTGTGGACTTTTGTGATATTAGTGCTGTTTATTTATGTAAATTTTTGCTAAATATTTAATCAAATTGTCTGTGCAGGAGTAGCTAGAAGACTTTGAAATGAAAGAAAACGACAAGATGTGTACCACTGTGGTATGAGAAATGTGCGAGTGGTGGCAGAAATAACGAGGACCGTTTGGTAGGAGTCGAGCCAAAACACAGTCACGATGAGAGTGTCGCTAGCCAGAGCTCGGGGCGACATCGTAATGTAAACGTACGGCCCAGCCAAAGGCTCAAGGCTACCGCAGGTCGAAGAAAAAACATAACATTGCTGGGATTATTAACACAGAGGGTAAATAATCCGGATAACTCAAAGATAAACCGTGGTTTATTTCCTTTGGAGTCTTGAAGACTTTCCTTAGTATGAGACCCACTACAGTCTACTACTTCTAGATATCTATTTACTGCTAAGTGAACAAGGGTAGCAAGTTTAAAATAAATGGTTTTACTCAGAGTGATTAAAGTTCATTTTTTTTTAAGCATACCGACTGTTTCCCGTCTCGGTGAAGTGACCCACAAAGAGAGAAAACGCGTTCAGTATCATTCATTCAATGCCTGTCCTGCAAGGAATGTACAGACATCACAGTTTATATTATCTCCCGAGTTGCAACATCCTCACCCGTCCTTCTGAATACTGGCACTGTACTTCCCACCACCACCCGTCCTTCAGAGTACAGGCACTGTACTTCCCACCACCACCCGTCCTTCAGAGTAGTGGCACTGTACTTCCCACCACCACCCGTCATTCAGGGTACAGGCACTGTATTTCCCACCACCACCCGTCCTTCAGAGTAGTGGCACTGTACTTCCCACCACCACCACCCGTCCTTCAGAGTACAGGCACTGTACTTCCCACCACCACCCGTCCTTCAGAGTAGTGGCACTGTACTTCCCACCACCACCCGTCATTCAGGGTACAGGCACTGTATTTCCCACCACCACCCGTCCTTCAGAGTAGTGGCACTGTACTTCCCACCACCACCACCCGTCCTTCAGAGTACAGGCACTGTACTTCCCACCACCACCACTCGTCCTTCAGAGTACAGGCACTGTACTTCTCACTTCAGAGTACAGGCACTGTACTTCTCACTCAGAGCGAGATCCTTCCGGGTGCCACCCACGCTACCATACTCTGGAAAATTTCCCCTCATTTTCTCCTGTTGCTGCTTCTGCAACATTGCACAGCTGCAGTATAATGTGATCCTTTATTGACAACGTTTCACCCACACAGTGGGGTTTTTCAAGTCACACACGGATCTACCTGGGGTTGGAAGGTACGAGAGTATTTATAGTCATGTTCAGAATGTTGAGGTCAGGTGGAGAATGCTGCATCTGATGATCTACCGGGTGGGGTTATAGAGTCTTGGGTAGCTTGGCAGGGGTATTGGACAAGTTGTAGACCATCTGCAGTGTTCTATGTTCTTATGTGGGTTAGCGATGAAGAAGTTTCTTGGCGAGTGGTTCAGCTATGTTATAGAAGCCATTGTTCTGGTTGAAATTGTTGGTTATAGAGATAAGCGATGATTCCAGGATTCTTCTGTATTGAGTGTTGTCTTCGTTGGCTATAAGTCTTGAGTTACTGTAGTTAATTAAATGGTTGTGTGAATTGCGATGTTGTACACAGGCATTCCTTGTATCGTCAGTCCTGCTTGCATATTGGTGTTCTGAAATGCGTGTTTGGAGGTCTCTTGATGTTTCGCCCACATATAATTTGTTGCAGTCATTACAAGGGATTGTGTATACCCCTGCAGAAGATGGAGGCTTGTCCTGTCTACTACTGGTGATGTCCTTGATGGTCGTGGTTGTGGAGGTAGATACTTGGAATGATGTTTTGGCAAAGATGTTGGAAACATGTTTGGCAATGGAGTTGTTGGGGAGGACTATGTATCTCTTCTCGGCAGTGTCTTCTCTGGGTGTGTTGAAGATGTTTAATGCCCGCCGTCTGCAGTCTCTGATGAAGTGACGAGGATAGTGGAGTTTAGAAAATACTTGTTCAATAATAGACTCCACTATCCTCGTCACTTCATCAGAGACTGCAGACGGCGGGCATTAAACATCTTCAACACACCCAGAGAAGACACTGCCGAGAAGAGATACATAGTCCTCCCCAACAACTCCATTGCCAAACATGTTTCCAACATCTTTGCCAAAACATCATTCCAAGTATCTACCTCCACAACCACGACCATCAAGGACATCACCAGTAGTAGACAGGACAAGCCTCCATCCTCTGCAGGGGTATACACAATCCCTTGTAATGACTGCAACAAATTATATGTGGGCGAAACATCAAGAGACCTCCAAACACGCATTTCAGAACACCAATATGCAAGCAGGACTGACGATACAAGGAATGCCTGTGTACAACATCGCAATTCACACAACCATTTAATTAACTACAGTAACTCAAGACTTATAGCCAACGAAGACAACACTCAATACAGAAGAATCCTGGAATCATCGCTTATCTCTATAACCAACAATTTCAACCAGAACAATGGCTTCTATAACATAGCTGAACCACTCGCCAAGAAACTTCTTCATCGCTAACCCACATAAGAACATAGAACACTGGAGAAGGTCTACAACTTGTCCAATACCCCTGCCAAGCTACCCAAGACTCTATAACCCCACCCGGTAGATCATCAGATGCAGCATTCTCCACCTGACCTCAACATTCTGAACATGACTATAAATACTCTCGTACCTTCCAACCCCAGGTAGATCCGTGTGTGACTTGAAAAAGCCCACTGTGTGGGTGAAACGTTGTCAATAAAGGATCACATTATACTGCATTTGTGTTTATATTTCCATTGTGTCGGTATTTTATACCATTTATTTCCATTGCACAGCTCCTGGTGACGCACTGAGAAGTGTGAAAGTACGTCAGCTAAAGATTTCCACCTCCTGTGGCTTGTCTTGCTGTGTGTGTGTCTTGCTTGTGTGTATATATATATATATATATATATATATATATATATATATATATATATATATATATATATATATATATACAAGACAAGCCACAGGAGGTGGAAATCTTGGGCTCAAGTACTTTCACACACACACAGACACACACATATATACATCAAGTACTTTCACACACACACAGACACACACATATATACATACACACACACACCCCAAAACATCTTCTTAGTTGGGTGTTTTGGAGCTTGTTGAATGTGTTCGTTCCAATGAGGTTTACCTTTGCTCCATCTCACTACCACTCATCTGTACCCATATATTTCAAAATGCGCCTCATCTGAAAATATAACTTTTCTCCATTCATCTGTCGTCCATCGTTTATGATCGAGTGCCCATCGCAACCTTTTTTTCTTCATAGCAGCAGATAATAATTGTTCCTTTACTAGTTTTCTGGCAGTTTTGCTAACTTCTGTTCTGTTGTAGATTCGCCAGTATAATCGCCCGGCCCGGGCCTTTTCCAAGAGGTGGCCCGGCCCTGTCTCCCTGTCGAGGGAGTGTCTCAGACCAATGTCTGCCATGGAAGGAGGTACAAGTACCTCCTAGTCTTCAGGGACCAGCTGTCCCCAGGCCTAGCCCACACTGGGCTCGAAGGGTGTGGCAGCTGCATAGCAGCAGACGATATCAGGAGGTGTAAAGGTAGCAAACACTACAGGATCCTTTTGGAGTCACACCCCAGCTCTGGGCATTAAGCCCGAGCGCTAGTAAAGCTCAAGAATTCCTCTTGCTTTGTGTGTTGTTGCTGCTACTACTACACTTCTCCGTTGCACTCCGTCCTCTGCCAACTTCAAGGAGCCTTTGTCGAACAGTTGAAGAATCAATATTTACAGTAGCTGAAGCCAAATCTCTTTGTAGATCTTTGCTGGTTTCCTTGGGATCCTTCACACTATTTTTCATGATAATCTTGTCATCATGAGGTGTTGTCTTGCGTTTCTTTCCACATCTCCCTCGACGCAATGCTCCACAATCACCAGTGTCGTCAGCTCTCTTTAGAATCCGACTTTGCTAGGCTCAAATTTTCGGCGATCTGATACTCAAATCAGCATGTTTTCTAAGAGCTACAGTGCTTTCACGCTTCCTAGGTGTAACATCCAACATGAATTTCAGCAGTAATCATGCATTGAAGGGGAGAATTTGGTGAGACCATATTCATTCATGGAGCATACTTGCAGGAATAGCCTTACAGAACAACAGCTGTTGTAGCACTGATGAGAGTTGTAGAGTAACACCACAGCTGGATGGTTGCCAGAAGTAGGTAGCAAACTCTTCTGAAAAGAAAGGAACCCAAACTACGTTAATTAAGTCAGAGACTAAAACGTTTTATGAGATAATCATAAAATTTACTCATGTCTCAATTAATATGCAATTAATATCACAGTGATAATAGAAAAAAAACACCTGAGCGCTTTCATGTGCTTACACATATATCTCTGAGTGAGGTGTCACTTCAGTGTTTAACATATGTAATGTGCTTCTCTTGCATCTTCTTCCAATTCTTTTGAAGTTAAATGTGTAAGTGTGTAAGCACATGAAAGCGATCAGGTGTTTTTTCTGTTTTCACCGTGATATTTTTATATATTTGCAATCACGCGCATTATTGTGATTTCTTACACACACACACACACACAATATATATATATATATATATATATATATATATATATATATATATATATATATATATATATATATATATATATATATATATATATATATATTTTTTTTTTTTTTTTTTTTTTTTCAAGGGTTAGTTATTGAAAAGGTACAAACATTTAAACAGCAGTGCGGCATATCAAATGAGATTGTGAATCTCCTTCAACTCCTCCAAAACTGGATGCCACCCATGAATGCAACAGTCATTTTCCCTTAAGATGGCCATGCTGCTGAGACTCTTGAGCATGAAAATGGCTGCCCTGGGGTCCTCAGTGGTGCAGTGAGCCTGACACCTAGTTCTTTGAAGAAACGTGTGTCATTCTTTTCCCATGGACCCAGGGGTCTCTGTTCCTACTGGGACAAATCGGTACTGATGGCTTGCTGATGGGCAGCACCTCCCCGTTGCCCAACGCTATGACCGATGTGTCATCCAAAGTCGATACACAGGTATAGCTACATGCTAAAAGTTTGCCGTTCTTCCAGGGATAGACGGTGATCCCGTCGGGGTGGTTTACGGGATTTGTGAGAATTTTTGGATAGGAATTAGGGCTTTTACATGACTTGGTGTCAGAGTGGGCTCATGTGACAAACGGGGTTCCACAAGGGTCAATCTTAGGACCGGTGCTGTTTCTGGTATATGTGAATGACATGACGGAAGGGATAAATTCAGAGATGTTGCTGTTTGCTTCTAGTTGGATACCCAGCCTAAGTGAGGTCGTTGACCTCTTTGTGTCTCGTGTGCAATCCTTGGTTTTCAAACAGTTTGGATCATTCTTTGTGAATTGGGGCAGTGACGCGTAGAGCCACTGCAATGTGAATGGTTTTTGGCTCACGGAGTGTGATCATCTGTTCCCGCTACCCCACCTAGGTCGTCTGGAAGAATTTGCTTTATTAGCTCGTATGATTGAACATTAAAATGGTATAAAATACCGACAGGTTGTTAGGTAAGACACATATGCAACATTTAGGTATCTTTATTATGAAACGTTTCGCCTACACAGTAGGCTTCTTCAGTCAAGTACAGAAAAGTTGATAGAAGCAGAAGATACTTGAAGACGATGTAATCAGTCCATCACCCTTAAAGTTTTGAGGTGGTCAGTCCCTCAGTCTGGAGAAGAGCATTGTTCCATAGTATGAAACAATATGGAGAAGTGACAGGATGGAGCTTTTTATAGCGCCAAGAGGTGAGACGAAAGGCTACTAGGAGAGGTAGAACTCAGATGTTGAGAGGTCAGGTCCTCTCAAATCCAGCCCCTTTCATTATGGAAGTTGTCGAAGTTGATTGCAGGTCTGTCCCAAAGATACCCTTGTGTTGCAGTGTCTGACAGAATGAACATTAAAATGGTATAAAATACCGACGGGTTTTGTTGGGTAAGACACATATGCAACATTTAGGTATCTTTATTATAAAAACGTTTCGCCTACACAGTAGGCTTCTTCAGTCAAGTACAGAAAAGTTGATAGAAGCAGAAGATACTTGAAGACGATGTAATCAGTCCATCACCCTTAAAGTTTTGAGGTGGTCAGTCCCTCAGTCTGGAGAAGAGCATTGTTCCATAGTATGAAACAATATGGAGAAGAAGTGACAGGATGGAGCTTTTTATAGCGCCAAGAGGTGAGACGTAGGCCACTAGGAGAGGTAAGAACTCAGATGTTGAGAGGTCAGGTCCCTCTCAAATCCAGCCCCTTTCACTAGTGGAAGTTGTCGAAGTTGATTGCAGGTCTGTACCAAGATACCCTTGTGTTGCAGTGTCTGACAGATTGAACATTAAAATAAAGATACCTAAATGTTGCATATGTGTCTTACCTAACAACCTGTCGGTATTTTATACCATTTTAATGTTCAATCTGTCAGACACTGCAACACAAGGGTATCTTGGTACAGACCTGCAATCAACTTCGACAACTTCCACTAATGAAAGGGGCTGGATTTGAGAGGGACCTGACCTCTCAACATCTGAGTTCTTACCTCTCCTAGTGGCCTACGTCCACCTCTTGGCGCTTTTAAAAAGCTCCATCCTGTCACTTCTTCCCCAAATATTGTTTCATACTATGGAACAATGCTCTTCTCCAACTGAGGGACTGACCACCTCAAAATTTTAAAGGGGTGATGGGACTGATTACATCGTCTTCAAGTATCTTCTGCTTCTATCAATTTTTCTGTACTTGACTGAAGAAGCCTACTGTGTAGGCGAAACGTTTCACAATAAAGATACCTAAATGTTGCATATGTGTCTTACCTAACAACCTGTCGGTATTTTATACCATTTTAATGTTCAATCTGTCAGACACTGCAACACAAGGGTATCTTGGTACAGACCTGCAATCAACTCGCAATTCCACTAATGAAAGGGGCTGGATTTGAGAGGGACCTGACCTCTCAACATCTGAGTTCTTACCTCTCCTAGTGGCCTACGTCTCACCTCTTGGCGCTATAAAAAGCTCCATCCTGTCACTTCTTCTCCATATTGTTTCATACTATGGAACAATGCTCTTCTCCAGACTGAGGGACTGACCACCTCAAAACTTTAAGGGTGATGGACTGATTACATCGTCTTCAAGTATCTTCTGCTTCTATCAACTTTTCTGTACTTGACTGAAGAAGCCTACTGTGTAGGCGAAACTTTTCATAATAAAGATACCTAAATGTTGCATATGTGTCTTACCTAACAGCTCGTATGATGCTGTGGAGGAATGAAGGAGGATAAGGAAGCTGGCAGAGCAGTTTTGAAGGATTTACGTAGTCCCAGCCTGATTGAAAGTGAGGCTTGCATCCACTATCCATTTTCATGGGACAGATTCAGTACTCTTTCTAACATGGACTTTATGAGGGTGTCATATTCTTTGAGTTTGGGTTTGTCGGAGTCTGGAGAGCATTTCAAGAAGTAGGTGAACTTAGAACAGATATCTTGTGAGTAGGTGGAAGGCATGTGCATCACTACCTCCAATCCATCCTTTCATCTTCCTGAGGTCTAAACTTTTTTCCTAGATTCAGATCAGTGGCATCGGACCTGAGAGGAGCGCCAAGGAAGTGCTGTTGGCTGGATCAATGACTCATGCTCCTGGCAAAGCCGCACTTTATACCCTCATTGATCTGATGGTTGACAGAAACTATTTCACATTTAGAAGGGTTTAAATATAGGCCAAGGCTCTCTCTAATATCTTTTATTTTCCTGATGTCCTCTAGGAAAAATTCTGAAGCTCAGGACAGGGAACTATAATCCAAGAACCAGATGTTGAGCTAGTTGGACAGTGTTCCCGTGACGTCCTTGATGACCAGACAAAAAAAAAAAATAGGGGGTTAGGGGATCCCCTGTTGCATACCGTCACATGAGTCGATTTCATGTCAAGCAGGAGTACTACTATAACACGATGGGACAAACGGATAGAGGGAAGCGAAATGTCTTAAAACTGCACAGAGAACAGCATCCCTTCTAAATTAACTGCATTGGCAAAGACTAATTTAATCAGGACTTTTTGATCTGACATGTTTTACTGTATACCTTTGCCGTATATTACCGTCTTCTACCAAACTAGACTGACCTTCCCCCCCCCCCCCCAAAAAAAAAGAAACATTCACCGTCATTCATTCAATCTCCAGTTTGGCAGAACCGTGTTGATACTGCAGTTCAGGTGGACCTCTAAACTTCAGTATTCTTACAGCTTCTTCAGAGTGTAGGATGGCTTGTGAAGGATTCGAGTCTATACTCCTCATATCCCAGTCAGGCCGAAATATCAGTTTTACGAAGCCTCAGTCCACTGCATACTGTAACTGGTGAAATGATCAGACTATAGTAGGCACAAGCCGACATCCCGTGATACGCAGGCCGTGCCAAGAATTGGGCTAGACCATCTTGTAATAATAATAATAATAATAATAATAATAATAATAATAATAATAATAATAATAATAAAATCTTTATTTACTACAAGTACAAGGTATACAGTCCCAGCTGACATCAATGACATACTACTATATAGAAAGCCCCTTGTTATGCAGAGCATTTCCGGCAAATTTTGTCCCAGGATGCGACCCACACCAGTCGACTAACACCCAGGTACTCATTTTTCCTGATGGGTGAACATGGACAACCGGTGTAAGGAAACACGCCCAACATTTCCACCCCCTGCCGGGAATCAAACCCGGACCCTCACCGTGTGAAGCGAGAGCTTTCGCCACATCATACTATAACAGTATACTATAACCACTACCAGTCTCTGTAGACTGCCACTTCCCAACACAATACATGTAAAACGGCCAATTAATGTTCGAGTAGTGGTGCGGCAGGTGTACAGGTGCACCTGGGCAAGTAACTAATAACAAGTGAGACAGGGGATCAGTCATGGCTTGACGGTTAATTGACAGGTGGTGAGACAGATGAAGAGTCATACCTGATCAATTAATTGACAGGTGGTGAGGCAGATGAAGAATGCAAACTAATCTGATAATTAACAGATGGAAAGATTAGATAAACGTGGATAACAGGTGCTAAGATAAGTGAACACGGGCACCTAAGCAGGAAACTGAAAGCTGAGACAGGTAAATAGGTGCAGCAGAGCAGGCGCAGCGCGCGCAGCCAGCAGCGCGCGCAGCACAGCAGCAGCAGCAGAAACAACAACAAAACGGGTGCAGGAGCACAGAACAGCACCTCCCCAGAAAGCAGGGCGGGCCCCAAAAATGTTATAATTAGAAGTCATTAAAAAACACCTCTCCCACCCCCAAGGCCAAGTCTATTTCACAGAGGACGTTCGGGTCCAGTTATCCCATCTTAGGAAAAACTGCATTGGAAATATTTTTTTTTTTCTGCAGCATTTTGGGAAAAAAAAAAAGAGTCGGTTGAGCGAGCTTCACTCTTGATTTTTTTTTTTGTTTTGATCCCGAAAACATTACGCACCCACGATATCTTCCTGGGGAGGGAGGCTTAAGCCAGGCTTTCAATCTAGAGTGGGTGGCTTTAAAATAAAAAGCTGAGGGGAAAAATATAAAAAGAAATTCCCTTTTAAAAATTTTGGGGTTTACAGTGTGAATGTTCAATTCTGTCAGCCATCGTGTTTTTATGGCATGGTGAGCATTTACACGGGAAACTTAGCCTACTTGAAAAAAAAAAAAAAAACATGTATTTCCCTCTGGGGAGAGAAGGTTTAAACTTCTTAATTTCCCTCCCTCCCTCCCCACCCCCCTCCTTGTTTCCCCCGCCCCCCTGTGGCGGCCCCTGGCAGTACCAGGTAGTGCTGAAGTATTTTTCGCAAATAATAAATACTAGAAAATAAAACAAGTGTTAGTGTGGTTGTATGGTACATGTGTTAAGTGTGGCATGTTTGAGTTCACAGGAGGGAGAGGGGAAAGTAGGGGGAGATGAGGGAAAGGAGAGAGAGAGAGGAGAGAAAGGGAGAGGAGAGAGGGAGAGAGGAGAGAGAGAGGGGAGGGGGGAGAGAAAAAGGGAGGAGAGAGAGAGGGGGAGAGAGAAGCTCTGAACGAGCAATCTTTCTCATCGCTTTAAAAAAATCCCCACAAGGCCCCATCTAAATTTCCCTTCAAAAAATGTGCTTCATTCTGCTAGAACCCCCACCCACCCCATGAAACCCCCCATGTAACCCCTTACTAGTCAAAAGGGCGCCCCCAAACCCTAGGAATACAAAGTCAAAAAAATGGGGAAAGAGGGAAAAATAAAAGGTTAAAAATGTTCGAAAATGCAAATATTTCAGTCAAAAATGTGTGACAAAAAAGGAAAGGGAAAGATTAAAAGGGATGATATAATAAAAAATTACAAAGTTAAGTGATAAACAGGGATACAAGAATTTTCCCCAGATGAAACCACATCGGATCACACTTGAGGTCCGGATTTCGTCCCGTCAGGGTGGAAACGTTGGGCATGTTTCCTTACACTTGTTGCCCCTCTTCACCTAGCAGTAAGTAGGTACCTGGGTGTTAGTCATCCATTATGGGTGGCATCCTAGGGGGTGGTATTATACCTAAGGTAAGGCTGGGGTTTGAAATAAGCTGAAGCCCGTAAAATTGATTGTGTAATAAAAAATATATATTGAAAAGGGGTGCGCTAGGAGTGACCCTCAGAGAAAAGAAAATTTAAAGAGATGAAACATAAGCAATAAGAAAACATGAAGTGAGGAGAATAGAAACTGGGAAAACTTGGAAAATATTTGTAGTAATATAGACACGTTTGCCCAACGCAAGATAATCCAGCAAAAGTTCATGAATAATTACAAAGATGTGATAGAAATCCTGGAAGAAACAGTGCTAAAAAAAAAAAAAAACCAATAAGAGATTTTATTCTTTAAAAAACAAAGAACGAGAGTTTGGGGAAACCTCAAAAGGGTTTGAGAAAACGGACAAAAATTTAATGGAGGCAGTAACAGGAAATAAAAGATATTAAAAAAGACCCCACGAGGATATTAAAACAGTTGAGCCAGATTAAATTTTTGACTTTGTTAGAGAATCAAGATAGAAGAAATCGGGGTGAAGGATCGACCCTGAGATTGATTGATTTTGCCCCGAAGTGGCTGTTTATTGTGCCCCCCTATCCATCCTGTGGACGGTAGCCGAGGCTTGGATACAAAAAAGGCCTAGGAATGGGCCCCAAAGGGGTTTAACAGGAATACATATGGATTTATTCTACTATCTATAGTTCATTATCTGTTAAAAGCAAATTTGGAAATTTGCTTTATTCTGGTATCTTATTTTATTAAAAAGTATTTTGACATGTACATAGGTTATTATACTGTTGTCTTGTATTCCTCAATAAGGGAAAATTTAAGCACATAGTGTTAAAGAGAGTGACCATATCCCTGATACAAAATTTACATTTAGTTTGTCATCATCTGGGTGTCTCCCAAACTCCAGAAGTACTTGAACCCAAAGCCAAGCCTGGCCACTACAACATCAGTCGTCTGTTCACATTGCAATTTGCTCCATAACATACTTATTAGTTCATGTTATATAGGGGTTATAAAATTACTCAGGTTCTAACTGATTTTTTAACAATCATTTTCTTTATTTACTTCTCTCCAAATTTATTCAAAATGCTAGAACAGTTATCCCCAAAAGTTATATTCTCATTCCCCTTTTCTGGATATTTTTTGGCAACATATCAACTTTATCATAAAGGGAAAATCCAATGTGTGATGGGATCCTAGGGGAATGATGAAACTATTGAAATATGAAAATGAAAAATAATGTCAAAGAACTCTTGGTTTACCAAAAAAATGCAAAAAATATTTCAAGTCTCGGATGAAAATATGAAAAAAAATGGGGATGATAGAAGAGGGAGCTCGCGGGTATTTTAAATATGTTTATTATGACCCATACCCATCAGGGGCGGTAGTAAAAAGATTACAGAGGTACAAAATGGGTCCGGGGCCCGGGTCCAAGTTTTGATGGTGAACTAGGAAAAGGTAATGAATCACAAGTTACAAAGGTAATGAATACTGTAAAAATGGTTATTTACGTTTTACATGGCTGCAATCAGAAAAAATTTTTAGGTAATGAGCATTCACACTTCCCCCCCCGGTCCAACTGTAGTGGTTATTTTGCAAATGTTGATTGCTGAGTCTCTTCTCCACACAAAACACACACAACACCACACCACACATACAATTCTACACAAAACCACAAACACCACAACACACACACACACACCACACACCACACACCCCCACCACACAAAACACACACATACACAAATCATACACACACGCCACACATCTACAAAAACATACACTCATACCACACAAACATCATACTCACCACACACCACACAAACCACACACACACACACACACACATCACACACTCATAAAAATCACAAAAACACACACACACACAACACACACCAACACACTCACACACAAAAACAAGGTTAGTTCCAGAGCAAAGGGGAATGTCTAGAGAAAGTTTAAAGGGAAATCGGCCTGGACGACCTGGGGGACAGGGGAGGGGGAGGGGACATGTAACGACATAAAAAAATACGCGTGGAATGACAAGGTGGACAAGGACAGGATTTTCCCCGGGGGAGGGGACACAGAAACAAGGGGCCCCAAAATTTGGGAATTTGAAGAACAAATGAGTAGAGAGATGTAGGGAAGATTTTTCAGTCAAATTTTAAAGGGCAGTGGAATGCCTAAAAAATGACGTAGGGAGGCAGGAAAATACACTTTTTTAAGACGGGGTTTTGTAAAGCTCATGGAGGGGGGGAGAGAGAGGGTTAGGAAAAAAACGGTGAAGGGGCCGGGCCAGGACTAGGCTCGCCCCCTGAAACCACAAATAGGTAGTACAAATGGTGAGTACACTGCCCATATGTGGAAAATGCTTTATTTACAGCTAGCAAAGTCAGGGTTTTTTCCCCGAATGGTCTGTAATTACCCTGTGGAAAAAATACTTACCCATTTCTTGAACATTTTCTAGGAGTTTTTTCTAAATTCATTAATTTTATCGCACCCCTACATTTGAGCAGGGTGTGAAAATAATCCTTGGGAAAATTTTAATTTCGTTTGGTCTACATCTGGTGGTGGTGTTTAAAACTGCCAAAATACTTGTAACCCCCGGAGCCGGGCGGTAGTACATCCAAAGTCTGTTATTTTTTTGGATGCGCCATAGACAGTGGCTCCCTGATGATAGAATGATGTGATGGACCCTGGTGTAAATCTCCCTGAGCCTTAAGCCATAAAACCCAGCTGAAGTTCTTTTGTTTATTCTAAAAATACTACCTGACAAGCCAAGATTGTATCTACCCCCCTTTTGAAAGCATACGCTTACCCAAATTTATCAGTTCTACATGCATCTGAAGACCAATGTGAGAGGGATCCACAGCATGTGCACTCTGACTCCCTGTCCACAACCCTCCATCCGGTCGGCTTCTGACACAAGTTTCCCCAAAATTTTTGTTTAAATTGATTTGAGAGCATTTATGGATGACAGAGAATCAGTTAAATTAAACTGTCAATCTTTGATACATAGATGCATTTAGTGAAAGGAGTATGACAAACAGTTCTGTCTGAAGGGTAAGGGGCCCCCCAATATTGATGGTGCCCAAATTTCTTTAAGAGAGCCATCACTCTGTACGACACAGCAGCACTACCAGCTGACCGTGGATTGGTGAACAGAACCATCAACGTAAATAATCTGCGAGGTGTGTGTGTGTGACAAATTTCAAAAGCTTAAGGCTCATGTTTGGCTTCAGGCGAATTTTTGGGTTGGTTTTTAAGAAGTAGTTTGGGGGGAAATGGGGGAATGGTAGTGTGGAATGGGGTAATTTCCATGGAGGGGAGGAAGTGCCGTGTGCCTTATTGACATAGATCATGTATCTGATTCATGCGGGGTCGGTTCCAGTCTTTTCGATCCATCTGGAGAGTGTTCACCAGTGCTGAGGAAAGTTTGGGGGGCTTTGGAGGGGTTTGATGAGCTTCCCTGAGCATATTAACCCCCAAATTAGGTATTCTTTAGTAACACGATCTTGATGCTTGGAATTCAAGTTTTTTTTGCATATTTAAAATTTTGGCAGCGAGGGCATCTAGGATGATCCTCATTGCTTTTTCTGCAGTTTTTCCAGCCCTCAACTTCCAGTCAGACAAAAGAGCAAGTAGTGGGCAGCATAATAACCAATGATTAATAAAAGCAAGTACATCATTTTACAATTTTAACATTAGCACCTACCTGGGGTGAACCCCGCCACAACTCTAAGTGCTCTTAGTCGTTTTTTTGGGAAAAAGTCTTGTTACAACAGGTCCAGTAGGGGAACCTCAAAGCCTAGTACCTGATCTGCTTCATATTCTAAAAAGAGCCCATCATGAAATTTGGATTGACGAACTGTGCCTCTCTGCGAGGAGGACGCCTTTTGGTTCTTTGTTTTATCAGTAGAGTTATCAACCCCAGGCCTGACACGGGCTGTACAGATTAGAATGTTTTGGGTTTTGGAGAATCGGTGGTGTAAATCATTAATCTCAGCAAAAAAATACAAAATTATGGGCTGACTGGGGCATAGCTTTAAGAATGCATTAATTAGAATATTGAACAGTGTGGGACTGAGCACACCCCCCTGTGGGGTTCAATTAAAAGTCTTTATTTTCGTTCTATGTCCCGGAACAACCAGACGATTTTTTTTGGAAAGGTACCCTTTAATCCAGGGAGAAAGCCCACCTCCAACATCCATTTGGAAAAGTTCACTAATTTTACATGTCTTTGGCTACATCGAAAAGCGGTTTAAGGTCAAGGGAAAGGGTAGTGTGGAGTTTCGTGTGCAGGGTGAGAAAGGGGCTATGCTGATGCACACTCCTTCCATGCATGAAACCTGAAACCCGGGGGAGCAAAAATTGTTGATTCTGTAATGAGAGTTTTAAAAATCTTTCTAAAATGTTTTACACAAGCAGAGTAAGAGATTTTTGGGCGAAAGCTTTTTGTTGTTTGGGGTTTGGAAATTGGGAATGATGAGGTGTTGGCCAAAATTTGAGGGAGTCCCCGGGTTCATAGCTCATGTTATAAAATTAAGAAATGGTTTAAACCGGGTACTCGACACAGAACTGAGTTTTTTAATCCCATCTCACCAGGCAGTGGAGGTCCCCTTAGGTGCATAAAGTTCATAATTAGTAAAAGGGAAATGTTCAATCTCTGCCTTACTGAGCATAAAGCAAACAAGTCTCCCCCTTGCTCATATTTGTTTTTAATTTTTGCCTGTGTGGTATGGGGAGATTGTCAAGCTAGATGTAGCGCCCAACTGACTAACTCATTCGCCTATGAAAGGGGATGGGGTGCGCGTCTCCCGTTCGGTCACCCTTAATTTATTTTGTCCCTCCATCCCCGGCTAAGTGGGGTGTGAGCTTTAAAGGCCCGTTGACAAATTTTTCCCAGTCGGTTTGCCACAGCTCTTTCATACGCTCTGGGGCAGCAGAAAGGGGCTTTTTGGGAAGGCCTCAGCATTCCCGGGGGGTCGTGTTTTTATAGGCTAGCTAGTCTGCGAGCAGTACGTTTCAGTGTACAAAGTTTAGAATCATTGTAATAAGTAGGGTTTTTAAAAGGGGTATGTTATTATGGAATTCTTTGGGGTTTAGGTCCCAAAGGGGGTTGCAGTGGCGGTTTAAGTATTTCTGATATGCTCACAAGATCATTGTTAAAGGTCTCTACAAGGAACACTATAGGAAATTTCCGTCGTCACTGTGCAACAAAGTATCATGCTGATTGTGGGAACTTTTAAAACGTTTCCGTTTGAATATCCCACCGGAAGGATAGTATTACCAATATCTAGAGAGGTTAGCCTGGGGGAATGATCAGAGCTTTTCTGTTCCAAGGGAAAAGACTCACAGCTGGCAGAAGTAATTTTTGAACCCCAGGCACAGATCAAGGCGCCCCCATAGATATGTGGGGGTTTAAAGGTCCTACAATTTGGAAATTATCATGACTGTTAAGAGTGACAACTTTGTTGCCTTTTCGATTCCCCAAACTGTGAGTTTCCAATGCTTTTGTGTTCCCATTGAATCCCCAAATAATAAGGTAGGCTAGAATGAGCCAAGTGGGAGCTCCAAGTATTAAAATTTATCGCGGGAGCCTAAATTTAAAAATATGTTGAGAGCAGAGTTCCCATATAATCCTAACCCGTGATATTGTAACCCCTTGTTTTTTGTTTTGCAAGAAGTTGGGGGGAAGAGATTTTTTAAATTTATAGAAACACAAGAGTTGTAGTTTTGAGGTTGTATGCAACAAATGAGGGAAATTTAGGGGGTTGGGGATTTTTGGGGGACTCTGCACTTTTGGACAACAACATCAATGGGTTCGGGGGTTTAAAATTTTTTGATGAATTTCAGGAAGTTTTTTTTTTAAGTGATGCAATGTTCCGCTTAATTTAGAAAGTTTTACGGTTTTGACCCATTATAGTAGTCCTGGGTTTGCCGAGTTTCTCAGCAAAATGAAAAAATTGTTCATATAAATAGCAGACCTTATCAATGTCAAAGGCTACCTTGTCCATGAGTTTGTAAGTGCACCCCCAGTTGAAAGGGCCCCTGTGGGAGTCTTCGTAACCCAGAGCAAGACTCTGTTTATGTGTGAATGTTTATAGGTGACACACCCTCACATTTCCCCCCTCCATAACATTACACGAACCTCAACTGTCTCACCCGCGCCCCTACCCAAAATTGTGTTTTTTACATTTGTCAACATATTGTATTCAAAATTAATGTCTATGTGACAACCTCATCACATCTGCACCACCCTTATATTATGCTCTCATATTACTAACATTATAGACCCACCGCTTATCACACTCTTCACCACCCCTTAAATTACGTCATCTATTACTAAAATTATAGACACCACGCTCTCATCACCCTCTTCAACCATTAGATTACGTCATCACTATTCTAAAAATTATAGACACCATTTCCTCATCCACTCTTCATCACCCCTTATTTCGGTCATCCTTTACAACTCATTGAACCATAGCCTCGTTAGATGTCACTACAGTTATAACACAAGTTTTTTATTTGTCATTACTGTGATTAAAAACACCACCACCCCCTTTTTCAGCAGCCTTTAATTTCTTTTACAAATTGTGAAATTTGTTATTTGGGACCTCCACATCTTTCCTTGTGTTGTTCAAATTGTTGTTTCAGGAGAAATTGTTGTTTGTTTTCCAACTTTTCAGCAGCAAAGGTAAAAAGATTAACAAAGATGAAAAGGGAGGCAAAAAATTTCCCAAAATGATCGTTATCAAGCCCGCTAAGCATAAAATTTGCAAAATCACAGAACAATCATGAGACATGCTTTGAAAGTTATTTTATATCGTGTAAGCTTGCATCGAGCGTCTGGGAAAATGAGAGGCAATTTAGTTCGATGGAAAGGGGAAAGGGTGGGTCCCTTCTCTGAATCAAAAAACCCGTCAGCGGGTTTGGGGCCCCTCGGGCGCTCAACTTTTTAAGGAAATTTTTGTTCCCAAAGCCAAGGGGTATAAATTATTAGGAAAAGTATGTTTAGTAATCTAACATAGACCCAAAAAAAAAAGTATGAGAATAAGAAATCCCATAATGGACTCAGAAAGTACTTCTCCTCATCCCTTTTAAAATTTGTAACGGGGAATACATTACGGAAGGTAAAACAAGATAAGTAGAAAGGATTTTCCTAAAAAACAAAAAGGGATTTATCTTATTATTATTTAATCAAAAAAGCGCTAAAAAAGGTATTTAAAACCCGAGGCTGCCTCCAAAATAAAAAATGGCTGGAGTACCAATAAATGTACCGAAATTGGACTAAGAATCTTTTTAAAGGGAAATTTCCTTAAAAAATGTAGCCTGGTGTCTATGGCTGCGGTTTTTGGTTCCAGTCGTTTTTAATTGTTTATATTAATTTCTGAAATATTAAAATTTTCATTGTCAAAAACACGTCCCAAAATTTCTACAAAAAAAAAAAAGCTCGGGGAAATAGATCTGACTTAAAAGTGTACTTAGGGTTACCCCTGAAAAGGGAATATCTACGGCGGGTTTTCCTTTTCCCCAAGCATAACCCCTGAGGGAGGTTTCAGACGCTTGTGAGGGGCTCTTGATCTATGGATTGGTTGTGCTCCAGTTCTCTGAATAAGCTGAATACCTTCCATCCCCCCCCTACAGGCGCTTTATAATCCCCGGGTTTTTGGGTTCCCCCTGATTAAAAAAAATAATTTCCCAAACACTTCCAAAATTTTTGGGCGTAATTTTGAACATAAAAAAAAAAGAAAGAAGGGAAAATGCAACAGGGCCCACTGACCCATGCGGAGCAGGTCCCCGACCCCCCCCCCCCCGGAATAGCCAATGACCCACCCTCTGGTCACCTCCGCTCAAGGATGGAGACGGCACCCCACCCAGCAACACAAACTAGTCAGGTCAAAATACACCCCCCACACCACTATGTATTTATCTAACCTATTTTTAAAAAATTTGCCCCTTTGATCAGCTTTAAATTTAAACTTTGCTTTTGTGCATCTCGAATCGAGGAAAAATTTGAGTATTAAATTTGGGCGGTGTCGATATCAGTTACATTTTTTTGTACATTAAAAATTTTGTAAAAAGTTTCTTTTAGTACATTCAGAACCTTTCCTTGTCGCGCCAAGTCATCATGTTAAATTTCAAAATCTTGTAGCTGGTGGGTTTTACCGAAAGGTAAATATTGTTAATGGGGTGTTTAGGTCCAAAAATTTTCCCAAATTTTATTAACAAAATGTTATTGGTTTTCGTGCAATAAATGGATAAAGCCTATTTTGAAGGGTTTTGTGCTCTGTATCTTAGAAAATTGTATCTTAGAAAATTTTGTATCTTTGAAAAATGTATATGAAAAAAATGTTTTTAGAAAATTTTGTTTTTTAGAAATATGTATCTTGAAATTATGTATCTTAGCAATTTGTATCTTGAAAATTCTATCTTAGAAATTATGTATCTCAGAAAAAAATGTATCTTAGAAAAAATGATCTTAGAAATTTGTATCTAGAAATTAGTATTTTAGAAATTATGTATCTTAGAAAATTTTGTATTTAAAATTAGTATCTTAAAATTATGTTCTTAGAAAAAATTTTGTTTTTGAAATTTTGTATCTTAGAAATTATGTATCTTAAAAAATTATGTATTTACAAAAATTTTGTATTTCAAATTATGTATCTTTCAAATTTTTGTATCTTAGAAAATTGTTTCTTAGAAAAATTTTGTATCTTGAAAATATGTATCTTAGAAAATTTTTTATCTTAAAAATATGTACATTAAAAAATATGTGTTGCAATTTGTAAAATTTATGGAAGAGTAAACATGGATACTGGGTTTTCCTTTTAATAATTTTTTTCCTAATAAACTTCGAAACCCTTTAATGGTGATACAGAGGTCCCTAATTTCTCATCCCTTTTCTGTTGTAAAAATATACTTTTTCTCTAAAAATGTATTTTTTTTTTAAAAATTTTTCCCCTAATAAATTATGTAATCCAATTAATCCATTCCAGACACCCAAAAAAATTAAAAAAAAATTTTTTTATAGAGGTAACTTAGTTTTACTATTTGAAAAGGGCTGATGAAATTCTTAAAAAAATTTTTGTTGTTATGGACTGTGTAGGTGCCATTTTTTTCCCATAACACTTTAACCTCTGGTCAGTGGCTGCCTCTTACCTGCTCCCGGGGCCCCCTGCTACTTTATTAATAAAAAAAAGAAAAAAAAATTTCTGTTTTAGATTTGTGGAGGGTTGAAAATTGAAATACAATTGTGGGCTAAAACTTTAAAAAAATTAAAATTACCCTTTTTGATATTTTTTAAAATGTCAAATTTAAAGTATTTTTTCCAAAAAAATTTTTCAAATTTTTGATGATTTTTTTTCGTTTTTTTAACTTTGGATTAGGAATTTTTAAAAGTTTGTGACATTTATTATTGATATTTCCCCCGTTTCAGGTTCGTTGGGTCATGAAACATAGATTCGTGGATAAAATGTATGTATATATGGACACACACCACACACCCACACAACCACAAACACACAATTTTTTTATATATATTTTATATATATATTAATATATATAATATATATATTTATATACACACAAAAAAAATGAATGCATTAAGATTTATCAAATTTTTATAAAGTCATTAGACAAAATATGTAAAAAATCTATGGCAGACCTAGGCAGGAAAAAAAAGGGGAAAAATCCCAGGCGCAAAGGACGCAAACAAGAAAAAAAAAACAACCCGGAAGCAAAAAAACACACAGGCGCAAAAAAAAACACCCGGGGCAAAAAAAAACCAGGAAGAAAAAAAACACACCAGGCAACAAAAAAAACATCAGGCAGCAAAAAAAAAACCGGCAGCAAAAAAAAAACAGGTAGCAAAAAAAAAAAAAGCAAAAACAACCAGGGAGCAAAAAACACCAGGTAGCAAAAATAAACAGCAAAAAAAAACCAGGGAGCAAAAAAACACCAGGTAGCAAAAAAAGCAGCAAAAAACACCAGGCAGAAAAAAAGGCAGCAAAAAAAAAAACCCAGGCAGCAAAAAAACACCAGGCAGCAAAAAAAAAAAAAGGCAGCAAAAAAAACCCAGGCAGCAAAAAAAACCAGGCGCAAAAAAACACCCGGCAGCAAAAACAACCACGCAGCTAAAAAAACAAAGGCAGCAAAAAAAAAAAAAAAAATAAAAAAACACACCCGGGCAAAAAAAAAAACAGGAAACAACTGTAAAAAAAATCAGGCAGCAGACACATCTGGAGAAAAAAAAAACACAGGGATAAAAAAACGCAAAAAAATTGCAGAAAAAAGGGCATAAAAGCAGAGGTAGCAACAAAAACAAACCCAAAGAAATCAAAAAAACAGCAGGAACCAAAAAAATCAAAGAAAACAGCAGGAACCAAAAGAAAAAAAAGAAAACAGTAGGTAGAAAAAACAGAGGAAGAATAAAAAGGGAAAAAAAAGGCAGCAAAAAAAGCAAGCACTAAAAAACAGCAGAACCCAAAAAAAAGGGGAAGACCTAAAACATCAGGTACTAAAAAAGCAGGAAAGTAAATAAACAGCAGGCATTGAAAAGTGGCACCTAAAAAAAATAACACCTAGAAAGGGAAGCACGTAAAAACGCAGACCTACAAACGGCATGCACAAAAACAAAACCCAAAACAGCAAGACCTTTAAAAAAACAAGCACCTAAAAACAGGGACCCTGAAAACGCGGTACCTAAGGAAACAGCAGGCAGCACAAAAAAGTCAAAACCAGTGACAGCCAAAAAAGCAGAGGCACACATACGGTCTCTGGACAGCAACAAACGCCCAGCACCCCAATTTCTTCACTTCTCTTGTATGTGATTGAAAAAAAAAAAAAGGAAGTATCCCCGGGGTCCGGGGTAAAATCGCAGATTAAATCCTAGGAAGGGGAAAAATGTGTGGATTACTGTCTAGCTCTCACACGCTCTCCCCCGTTTACCAGACTGTTTGTGTTCTCTTCTGCATTTGCGGGATATTTCGTATTTGCGTTACTGGAGTCGAATCGCTATCCGCTTTCAGTAGACTGTTAGTAATTCGCGCTACTATTTGTACTCGCATCCTCATTCGCGATGAGTTGTACTCTCACATTTAAAGAGCAATCACTAAATGTATTTTAGCAAAGGTGCGGGCGAGGGAACTCATTCATTTTTAATCATCTTGGGTTTTTGCGGGGACGGGACCAAAAGTGCTATTTTTTCCTCTTTATTTTCCATTAAAATTGTTGGTAAGCCCATAAAATAGAGGGAGAGGTGCCTCTTGCGTGGCGTGTTTCCCCAGCCCGACACATGGACCGGCAAGCTGGCCACGTATTGATGTTACAGAGAATATTTCCCCGTGGTACATCCCAAGTATTTTTTTAGGAGAATAGGGGCAGGGGTGCGGTGGGGACAATAAGGGAGCACTGCATCAACATCCGGGGACCCAGGGTATTCAAATCTTGCCAGAAGTTGCAGAAAAAATGGTGGAACATGGTGAAGCCTTCAAGAGGAAAAAGGACAAATTCTTCCCAGGTGCCAGTCAAAACCCGGTTGTGATGGATATGTGGGCCTTCAGCAGCAACAGCCCGGTTGACGAGGCAAAAACCAGACGATCCTGGCCCATGGCCCGGCTCCGGAGTAGTGAAACTTGAAAATCTTCAAAGGCAAGGGAAGGATAGAAGAAAGCCATCATGCAGAGTCCTGAAATTTGTATAAAATGGGTATAAAATGGGATAAAAACAATAGCATTAAAAAATCAAGTAGCAAAAATAGAGGGAGGAAAAAAACAGGGAGGAAAAAAACAAAGGGACGAATAAAACAGAAAACAAAGGACCAAAAGTAACGGAAAGTAAACATTTTCTGACCCCTAAAGGGGTCATAGGCATGGGAAAAGGGGGACAAACGGGGTTTGATCCAAGGGGGGGGTGACGCAAATTCTCAGATCAAGAACCTTATCGGCTCAAGGTCCACTCCTCTGAAGGGTATTTCCATTTTGTTTTTTTGGGAAACAAGGGGCTTAGTGCTTTGTTGTGGGTCAGCAAACAGTAACACGGCAGGTGTGGAAAAATACAAAACCCACTTCAAGTCTCTTATAACTAACCATACCCCCCCCCGGGGGTTGAACCCCCCGGTCATAGAGTCTCAAAATCCAGCCCGTCGCGTTGCCCCTAGACCAGTAGCCAATAAGATTTATCCAAAATAGGTATATTTCACCATAGGAAAGGGTTCCAGGCACCCTGTGACCACAAAAGCAAGTTTTTACAGACGAATCTCCGTGCGTGGGCCCTGAGAAAATCTAGCTCAAGTCCCTTCACTGCCGAACATGACCAAGAAAATGTAATGACACGATTGCAAACATGAATTTATTTTGGCTAGTGGTCTAGTGGCTAACGCGACGGGCGGAGTTTGGAGACTATGACCCCGGGTTTAAACCCGGCCGGGGTAGGTTAAGTCTCTTTACCCGGTACCCTTTCCATTTAGCAGTACCCGGTACCCGGGTGTCAACCCGGGTTGTGGGGGGATTCTGGGCGGGGGGTAAGTTACTAAATAGGGTGGGGGAGTGACATTAGTGATGAAGATAGCAAATAACTGCACTGGGAGAGAGTTTACACGACGTTTCGGTGACTTGGACATTTCAAGTCAACTCCTCTTCCTTGTGCGAGTTATTTTGGGATTGTTCCAGTCACGGTATTGTGCCTTCCTTTCTTTTGTATGAAATAAAACCCTTTTTAGTCTGTAGATTCAATGGTATAAAAAAATGGTTGCCTGTGACTTTTATTTTATTATAATCACAGGGGAAAGGGTAAACCGTAGGATTTTCAACGATGTGGGGGGGGGATGGGGGCATTCAGGCTCAATTCAGGAACCGGGCACAGTTCAATTCCCCCGTCAAGAGCCCTCCCAGCGTAAGGGGGGTGGGGGCTCTGGGAGCATTACTTGGCCCCTATATGTTTAGACATTTATGTAAATGATGCGAATAATTTGGGTTAAGAAAGATTCAGTGAAATGTTTAAATTTTCGCATCAAAAAAACCCCCCTCACAATGTAATAAAAATTAGTGTTAATTCAAAAATTTTTTATTAAACGATCGAATGAAGAAAGGTATTGATAATTTCGTAATAATTTTTTGGTAATAAATTCCGCACTTGAAGGGGGGTTATATTGCAGTTTTTTAAATAGTGGAGCACGCCTCTGGGAAGACAGGATGGAGTGAATGATGGGGGTTTTTTTTTCGGGGCCGCCCTGCCTTGGTGGGGCGGCCAATGTGTTTAAAAAAAAAAAAAAATTCTAAGGGGGTTTTTTATAATTATAGTGAGGGGGGAGTTGACGAGGGGTGGATGGAGGTAAATTTTAAAAAATGTTGATGAATGTTGTGGTGATTTTTCTAGAGGGGGAAGGTCCCAGGTGAAAGCGGGGAGAGAGAAAGGAGAATAAAAAAATCAGTAAAAATTTTAATCAAGCAATCATTAGCATTCCAAGATTGGTTCTGTGTGGATCCCAATTCTCCCCTATTTTTTTCGGTTAAAAAAACCAGACGAAATAGTTCCACCTAGGTTGTCTGCTCTCCTTGCCACTTCCACATGGTTTCCACTATAGGTTTTGTTGATCTATTTCATTTTTTTTATCCCGTTATTTACCTTAGTACATTCTTATTACCCCCCTTGGTCCCCAGTCTGTAGGGCCCACTTTTTGGGTATTCGTTCGCTTTTGTTGTCGCTTATTCAAAACACGACTTTTTATTATAAGTGTCTTCTAATTCCCCTTGTTTCCCTCCCCATTTTTCTGAAAATCAATAACATGATGGGAAAGCATTTTTTTTTTTTTTCCCCTTTCCTTAAACAAAGTCTTTTTAGCCTCGGGGGGGGGGGGGGCGGGTTGTTTTGGGGTTTTTTATTTTGGGGGGGTTTGGAGGGGGGGGTTGGAGGGGGTTCCTAAAAGGTAGATACATGTTGGCTTGGTTCCCTAATTATACCAATAATTTTTTTGGTTGCAGGGGGGGGCGATTCAAGCTCCTGGCCCCCCCCTCTCATGGGCGTAATAGGCCTCCCCCTTTCCCTGCTCTATGAGGTTTTTCTACCTTTTCTTAAAGATGTATGGATCCTGCCCACGCAAAACATCATGTCCAGGGGGTATTCCATTCCTTTACAACTTGTGACTGAAAAAAAACTTCCTAAGTTCTTGGACTCATCGGGTCTTTAATTCCAATTTTAACCCCCTTTTTGTTGGTCTCATCTCTAGAAATCCTGTCTTTGTCAACCTATTTTTTCCTCCAGATTTTTATGTTGTTTTCATGTACCCCCCCCTCTCTCCCGCCTCAGTGTGTCAGGTGATTTCTCTTAACCTTCCTGTAGGACTGCGCCCTTTGTCCGGGATAATTGCGCTGAAACCTCTGCACTTTTCTAATTTCTTGACGTGCTTGATAGGGTGTGGGGTTCCCGACTGGTGTTTCATCTAGATAGGGGTGACATACACTGTGTGAGTTTGAATGATTCCTTACTGAGGGGGCCGGAACGCGTTCTTAAGATTTTTAATCGCCCAAATGCTGCGTAATTATTCGTTGATGTGCGTTCAGAGGTTCGGTATTTTTACTACCCCAAGACCCTTTTCCCTTTCTGAAGTTTGCAATCTTTGGCCCCCTAAACTGTACTTTGCCGCGGTCTTATTTGCCCTTCCCGATCTTCATGATTTTTTATTTGGTGGGGATAAATCTAGAAAACCCGTAGCTTGACCCGGCTTTATCCTGTCCAGATCCCTTTACAGTCCTGCCTGGTCCTCATCCCATTGAATTCCTCTCATTAGCTTCAATCGTCTGCAAAAAAGGGACATTCTGAGTCTATCTGTTCCCTCATGTTATTTCACATATACCAGAAGCGCACCAGTCCAAGTTGGGAAACCTCAGAAGGTTGAGCAACGGACTAAAATATACATGGAGGCAGTAACAGGAAATATAAGATAATATATAAAAGACACCACGAGGATATTATAACAGTTTGAGCCAGATTAAATCTGACTTTGTTAGAGAATCAAGTATAGAAGAAATCGAGGATGAAGGATCGACCCTGAGATTAGATTAGATTTTGCCACCGAAGTGGCTAGTTTATTGTGCACCCCATATCCATCCTGTGGACGGTAGCGCGAGAGCATATGGATACACAAAAGGCCTAGGAACTAGGCCCCAAAGGGTTAACAGGAATACATATGGATTTATATCTACATATCTATAGTTCACTTATCTGTTACAAGCAAATTTAGGAAATTTGCTTAGTATATCTGGTATCTTATTTTCATTAATAAGATATCTTGACATGTCACATAGGTTATTATACTGTCTGTCTCTGTATTCCTCAATAAGTGGACAATTAAGCACATAGTGTTCAAGAGAGTGACCATATGCCTGATCACATAATTTACATTTAGTTTGATCATCATCTGTGTGTCTCCCAAACTGCCAGAAGTACTTGTAACCAAGCCTAAGCCTGGCCACTACAACATCAGTCAGTCTGTTCACATTGCAAGTTGCTCCATAAACATACTTATTACGTTCATGTTATCATAGTGGGTTATAGATCTACTCAGGCTTCTAACTGCATTCCTATAACAATCATTTTCATTATTTACTTCTCTCCTAATATTATTCCTAATGCTAGACACAGTTATACCAAAGTTATATTCTACATTCTCCTTCTGGATACTCTTCTTGGCTAACATATCAACTTTATCATGAAGGAGTAATCCAATGTGTGATGGGATCCTGAGAGAATGATGAAACTATTGAAATATGTAATGTAAATAATGTCAAAGAACTCTTGGTTTACCAAAAAAATGCAAAAATATTTCAAGTCTCAGAGCATGAAAAATATGCAAAAAAGTGAGGATGATAGAAGAGGGAGCTCAGCAGTTAGTTTAATATGTTTATTATGCACCCCATACCCATCCAGTGGGCGGTAGTCAAAAGATTACAGAGGTACATAATGGGTCCAGGGACCGGGCTCCAAAGTTTTGATGGCTGAACTAGGTACAAGGTAATGAACTCACAAGTTACAAAGGTAATGAATACTGTAAGAATGGTTACTTACGTTTATACATGGCTGCAATCATGAACAAATTTTAGAGTAATGAGCAATTCACACTTCCACACCCGGTCACAACTGTAGTGAGTTATTGGTGCAAATGTTGATTGCTGAGTCTCTCTCTCACACACACACACACACACACACACACACACACACATACAAACACACACACACACACACACACACACACACACACACACACACACACACACACACACACACCCACCACACACACACACACACATACACAAACTCATACACACACGCACACACACTCATACACACACATACACTCATACACACACACACATCATACTCACACACACACACACACACACACACACACACACACACACACACACATCACACACTCATACACTACACACAAACACACCCCACACACACACACACACACACACACTCACACACAACAACAAGGTTAGTTCCAGAGCTTAAGGGGAATGTCCTATGAAGAAAGATTAAGGGAAATCGGCCTGACGACACTGGAGGAACAGGAGGGTCAGGGGAGACATGATAACGACATATAAAATACTGCTTTGGAATGACAAGGTGGACAAGGACAGGATGTTTCCAGGGAGGGGACACAGAAACAAGAGGCCACAATTGGAAGTTGAAGACAAAAAATGAGTCAGAGAGATAGTAGGAAAGTATTTTTCAGTCATAGAGTTGTAAGGCAGTGGAATAGCCTAGAAAATGACGAAAGTGGAGGCAGGAAAATACACAGTTTTAAGACGAGGTTTGTAAAGCTCATGGAGGGGGGGAGAGAAAAGGGTCTAGTAGCAACCGGTGAAGAGGCGGGGCCCAGGAGCTAGGACTCGACCCCTGCAACCACAAATAGGGGGAGTACAAATAGGTGAGTACACATGCACATATGTGGAAATGCTTTATTTACAGCTAGCAAAGTCGGGGTTATTTCCCCAGAATGGTCTGTATATACCACTGTGGATAAAATACTTAGCCATTTCTTGAACACTTTCTGAGTGAGTTGTTTCTAAATTCATTAATTTTATCGCACTCCAGTACATAAGGGACGCAGGGTTTTGTGACAATAATCCATCTGGCAAAGTTTACATTTCGTTTGGTCTACATCTGGTGGTGGTGATTTAACCTCCCCAAAGATACTTGTAACCCAGCCGGAGCCGGGGGGGTAGTGACATCCAAGAGTTGCTTATTTTGTTGGATGCGCCATAGACAGGGTGGCTCCTCCTGCAATGATAGAATGATGATGATGGACTCACTGGTGTAAATCTCCCTGAGCCTTAAGCCATAAAACCCAGCTGAAGTTCTTTTCGTATTATTCTAAAAATACTACCTAAACAAGCCAAGATTGTAATCTACTCCCTCTTTGAAAGCATACAGCTTAGCCAATTTATCAGTTCTATCATGCATCTGAAGACCAATGTGAAAATGGGATCCACAGCATGTGCACTCTGACTCCACTGTCCACAATCCTACCATACCTGTGTCTGGCTTCTGACACAAGCATGCCACAATTTATGCTTAATGAGTTGAGAGCATTTATGGAGGGACAGAGAATCAGTTACAATTAAACTGCCCAATCTTTGAACATAGATGCATTTCAGTGCAAGGAGTATGACAAACAGTTCTGTCTAAAGGGTAGAGGCCCAATTATTGATGCGTGCTCCAATTTCTTTAAGAGAGCCATCACTCTGTACGACACAGCAGCACTACCAGCTGCACCGTGGATTGGTGAACAGAACCATCAACGTAAATAATCTGCGAGAGTGTGTGCTGTGTGACTAAGTTATCAATACAGCTTAAAGGGCCCTCATTTTTTGGCTTCAAGGCGAATTTTTGGGTTGTGATTTAAGAAGTATTTTTGGGGGGAAATGGGGGAATGGTAGTGTGGAATGGGGTAATATTCCATGGAGCGGAGAAGTGCCGCTGTTTGCCTTACTTGACATAGATCATGTATCTGATTCATGCGGAGGTCCGGTTCCAAAGTCTTTTCGATCCATCTGGAGGAGTGTTCACCAGTGCTGAGGAAAGTTTGGAGGGCTTCTGTGCAGGGGTTTGAATGAGCTTGCCTGAGCATATTAACCCCAATTAGGATATTTCTTTCAGTAACACGATCTCTGATGCTTGGAATATCAAGTTCTTTTTGCATATTTAAAATTTTGGCAGTACGAGGGCATCCTAGGATGATCCTCATTGCTTCGTTCTGCAGTTTTTCCAGCCCTCCAAGCTTCCAGTCAGACACAAGAGCAAGTAGTGGCGCAGCATAATAACCAATGATTAATATAAGCAAGATACATCATTTTTCACAATTTTAACATTAGCACCATTTACCTGGGGTGAAGCCCTGCCACAACTCTAAGTGCTCTTAGTCGTTCTTTGTATTTGGGGACAAAGTCTTGTTACAACAGGTCCAAGTAGTGGAACCTAAAGCCTAGATACCTGTATCTGCTTACATATTCTAGAAGAGACCCATCATGCAATTGGATCTGACGAACTGTGCCCCCCTCTTTTCGAGGAGGACGCCTATTGAGTATCTTTTGTTTTATCAGTAGAGATTATCACCCCCGGTTCCCGACACGAGGCTAGTACATGATTAGAATGTTTTGGGTGTTGGAGAATCCGGTGGTGTGAATCATTATATCATCAGCAAAACTAATCACATAATTATGGGGCTGACTAGGCATTTGCATTAGTAATGCATTAATTTGAATATTGAACAGTGTGGGACTGAGCACACCTCCCGTGGGGTTCCTAATTCAAAGTCTTTAGTTACGCTTCTATGTCCCCGGAACAACCAGACGATTTTCTGTTTGGGCAGGTAGCCTTTAATCCAGCGGAGAAGCCATCCTCCAACATCCATTTGGCAAGTTCACTAATTATTACATGTCGGTTGGCTACATCGAAAGCGGATTTAAGGTCAAGGAAGGTAGTTAGGAGCTGTCAGTGTGCAGGGTGAGAAAGGTGGTATTTCAATGATGCACACTCCTTCCATGCATGAAACCATGTAACCGGGGAGACAAAAATTGTTTGATTCTGTACATGAGCGATTAAGAATCATTCTCTCAAATGTTTTACACAAGCAGTAGTAAGAGATATTGGGCGAAAAGCATTGGTTGATTGGCTTTTGGAATTGGGAAAGATGAGGCTGTTGGTCCAAGATTGAGGGAGCTCCCCAGTTTTCATAGCTCATGTTATATAATTCAAGTAATGGATTACCTGGTACTCGACACAGCAATCTGAGTATGTTGTAATACCATCCTCACCAGGCGACGTGGAGGTGCCCTTAGCGCTGCATCAAGTTCATAATTAGTGAAAGGAATGTTCAATCATTGCCTTACTGAGCATAAAGCAAACAAGTCTCTCCCTTGCATCATATTTGTCATTTAATTTTGCCTGTGTGGTACTGGGGAGATTGTCATAGCTAGATGTAGCAGCCCAAGCACTGACTAACTCATTCGCCCTATGCAAGGGATGAGGGTGGCCGTCTGCCCAGTTCGGTCACCCTTAATTCTATTTTTTGTCCCTCCATGCCCCGGGTAAGTGGGTGTGAGCATTAAGACCGTTTGACAAATTTTTCCCAGTCGGTTTGCCCCAGCTCTGTCATACGCTCTCTGGCAGCAGCAAGGGCAGTTTTGGGAAGAGCCTCAGCATTCCAGGGGTACGATGTTTTCTATAGGCTAGGCCCAGTCTGCGAGCAGTACGTTTCAGTGTACGAAGTTTTAGAATCATTGTAATAAGTATGGTTTTTGAAGGAGGTATGATTATTATGGAAGTTCGTTGGGTTTAGAGTACCAAGAGGTTGCAGTGGCGGCTCTAAGTAGTTCTGAAAACTGCTCACAAGATCATTGTTAAAGGTCTCTACAGAGGAACACTCATAGGAATTATACCGTCAGTCACATGTGCAACAAAGTCATCCATGCTGATCTGTGGGAACATTAAAACGTTTCCCCTTTGAATATCCCACAGGAAGGATAGTATTACCAAATATCTAGAGAGGTTAGCCTAGGGAAATGATCAGACGCTATATCTGTTACAATGGAAGACTCACAGCTGGCAGAAGTAATGTTGAAGCCCAGGCACAGATCAAGGACGCCTCCATAGATATGTGTGGGTTTAAGGTCACCTACAATTTGGACATTATCATGACTGTTTAAGAGTGACAACAGTTGATTGCCATTACGATTACCAAACTGTGGGGTTTCCAATGCTTTTGTGTCTCGCATTGTAATCGCCAATAATAAGAGTAGGCTCAGAATGAGCACAAGTTGGGGGCTCCAAGTAATTAAATTTATCAGCAGGAGCCTACAAGTTAAATATGTTTGAGAGCAGAGTTCCCTATATAAAACCTTTAAACCCCTGATATTGTAACCCCCCTGTTTTCTTGTGTGCAAGAAGTTGATGGGGAAGAGATTTTTTAATATATAGAACACAAGAGTTAGTAGATTTGAGGTTGTATGCAACAAATGATGGTAATTTAGGGGGTTGGATTTTTCAGGGACTCTGCACTCTTGTAGACACACAACATCAATGGGTTTCGGTGGTTACTTTATGATGAAGTTCAGGAAGTCTTTTTTTTTAAATGATGCAATGTTCCAGCTTAATATAGAAAGTTTTTACGAGTTTTGATCCATTATAGTAGTCCTGGGATCTTGCCGAGTTTCTCAGCAAAATGAAAAATTGTTCATATAAATAGCAGACCTTATCAATGTCAACAGTGCTACCCTTGTCCATGGGGTTTTGTAAGTGCACCCAGTTGTAAGGCCTCGTGGGATCTTCGTAAACCCAGAGCAAGACTCTGTTTATGTGTGAATGTATGATAGGTGACACCACCACTCACATTCCCTCCTCCACTAACAATTTCACGCAACACTACAACTGTCATCACCAGCGCCACTACCAACATTGTGTTTTATTACATTTGTCAACAGTATTTTTATTCAACATTAATGTCTATGTGACTAACCTCATCACACTCTGCACCACCACTTATATTATGCTCATCACTATTACTAACATTATAGACACCCCGCTCTCATCACACTCTTCACCCCACTTAAATTACGCTCATCACTATACTAACATTATGACACCACCGCTCTCATCACCCTCTTCACCACCACTTAGATTACGCTCATCACTATTACTAACATTATAGACACCATTGCCCTCATCACACTCTTCATCACCACTTATATTACGGTCATCACTATTACTAACATCATTGACACCATAGCCTTCGTTATGATGCTCACTACAGTTATCAACACAAGTATTATATTCGTCATTACTGTGATTAAGAACACCACCACCACCTTGTTCAGCAGCCTTACACTTGCTTTCACAAATTGTGACAATCTTGTTATTGGTACACTCTACACATCTTTCCTTGTGTTGTTCAAGTTGTTGTTTCAGGAGAAATTGTTGTTGTGTTTCCAGTACTTTTCAGCAGCAAAGGTAAAAATGATTATACAAAGATGAAAAGGGAGGCAAAACATCACGAAAATGATACAGTAAATCAAGCCAGACTAAGCATAAAACTGTTGCAAAGTCACAGAACAATCATGAGACATGCTTTGAAAGATTATATTTATATCGTGTAAAGCTCATGCATCGAGCGTCTGGGAAAATGAGAGGCAATTTAGTTCGATGGAAGGGAAGGATGGGTCCGTTCTCTGAATCAAAAGCCCGTCAGCGGCGTTCAGGCGCCCCTCGACGACTCAACTTTCAAGGAAAGGTGTGATTCCAATGCACAAGGGATATAGATATATTAGGCAATGTATGATCAGTAATACTAACATAGACCTAAAGATAAGTATGAGAATAAGAAATCCCATAAACGTGGACTCAGAAAGTACTCTCTCCTCATCCTTTGAAAATTTGTAACAGGGAATACATATACGGAAGGTAAGACAAGTTATAAGTAGAAGGCATTTTCCTAAAAAGCAAGAAGGTATTTATCATTATTATTATTATAATCAAAGAAAGCGCTAAAGAAGGTATTTAACACCAGAGGCTGACCTACAAAAATAAAAAGATGGCTGGAGTACCAATAAATGTACTCGAATGGACTTAAGAATACCTTATATAAGGAAGTTTCCTAAATATGTAGACCTGGATGTCTATGTGCTGCTGGTTTCTGGTTCCAGTCGTTTTTAATAGTTTATCATTAATTTCTGAAGTATTAAAATTTTCATTGTCAATACACGTCCCACAAATTTCTACAAAAAATAAAAGCTCGGGGAAATAGTATCTCTGACTTAAAGTGTACTTAGGTTACCCCTGAAAGGTAATATCTACGGCGGAGTTTTCCTTCTCTCCCAAGCACTAACCCCTCGAGGGAGGTTTCATGACGCTTGTGAGGGGCTCTTGATCTATGGAATTGGATCTGTGCTCCAGTTCTCTGAATCAAGCCTGAATACCTTCCATCCCCCCCTCTCACAGGCGCTTTATAATCCTACGGGTTTATGGCTTCCCCATGATTATAATAAAAATAATTCCAAGCACTTCCAAAATTTCTGGGCGATAATATGAACATAAAAACATAAGAAAGAAGGAACACTGCAACAGGCCTACTGACCCATGCGGAGCAGGTCCACGACCCCCCCCCCCGGAATAGCCCAATGACCCACCCAGTCTGGTCACCTCCGCTCAAGGATGGAGCACGGCACCAGACCCAGCAACACAAGCTAGTCAGGTCCAACTCACACCCACCCACACCCACTCATGTATTTATCTAACCTATTTTTAAAATTACGCCTCTTTGGATCAGCTTTAATTAAGCTTTCAGCTTTTGTGCATCTCGAATTCGAGGAAGAATTTGAGTATTATTGGGCGGTGTCGATATCAAGTTACATATTTTGTACATTCAAATTATGTAACAGTTTCTGTTTAGTACATTCAGAACACTTTCCTTGATCAGCGCCAAGTCATCACTGTTCAACTTCAAAATCTTGTAGCTGGTGGATTTTACCCGAAGGTAAATATTGTTAATGGGCTGTTTAGGTCCAAATTTGCCAATTTTACTTAACAAAATGTAATATTGGTTTTCGTGCAATAAATGGATAAAGCCTATTTTGACATGTTTCAGTGCTCGTGTATCTTAGAAAATATGTATCTTAGAAAATATGTATCTTAGAAAATATGTATCATAGAAAATATGTATCTTAGAAAATATGTATCTTAGAAAATATGTATCTTAGAAATTATGTATCTTAGCAATTATGTATCTTAGAAAATACGTATCTTAGAAATTATGTATCTCAGAAAATATGTATCTTAGAAAATATGTATCTTAGAAATTATGTATCTTAGAAATTATGTATCTTAGAAATTATGTATCTTAGAAATTATGTATCTTAGAAATTATGTATCTTAGAAATTATGTATCTTAGAAATTATGTATCTTAGAAATTATGTATCTTAGAAATTATGTATCTTACAAATTATGTATCTTACAAATTATGTATCTTACAAATTATGTATCTTACAAATTATGTATCTTAGAAAATATGTTTCTTAGAAATTATGTATCTTAGAAAATATGTATCTTAGAAATTTTGTATCTTAGAAAATATGTACATTAAAAAAATATGTGTTGCAATTTGTAAAATTTATGGAAGAGTAAACACTGGGATACTGGTTTCCTTGTAATAATTTTTTTCCTAATAATCTTCGAACCTTCAATGGTGATACAGAGGATCCTCTAATTTCATCATCCCTTTTCTGTATGTAAAACTATACTTTTTCTCTAAAAAATGTATTTTTTTTAAATATTTCCCATAATAAATTATGTAAATCCAATTAATCCATTCCAGACACCCAAAAATATTAACAAAAAATATATTTTATAGAGGCTAACTATAGTTTTACATATAGAAAAGGGCTGATGAAATTCTTAAAAAATTTGTGTTGTTACTGGACTGTGTAGGTGCCATTTTTTTCCAATAACACTTTAACCTCTGGTCAGTGGCTGCCTCTTACCTGCTCCAGGAGGCCTCCTGCTACTTTATTAATAAAAAAAATGAAAGAAAATTTCTCGTTTAGATTTGTGGAGGATTGAGATTGAAATACAATTGTGAGACTAAAACTTTAAAATAATTAAAATTACCTTTATGATATTTTAAATATGTCAAATTTAAAGTATTTTGTCCAAAAATATTTTTCATAGTATTTTGATGTATTTTTTTTCGTTTTTTTAACTTTGGATTTAGGAATTTTAAATGTTTATGTGACATTTATTAATTGATATTTCCCTCGTTTCAGGTTCGTTGGCTCATGAAACATAGATTCGTGGATACATACATGTATGTATATATGGACACACACACACACACACACACACACACACACACACACATATATATATATATATATATATATATATATATATATATATATATATATATATATATATATTACACACAAAAAAAATGAATGCATTAAGATTTATCAAATTTTTATAAGAGTCATGTAGACAAAATATGCTAAAACTCTACTGGCAGACACTAGGCAGGAAATAATGGGAAAAATACACCAGGCAGCAAAGGACGCAAACCAAGAAACAAAAACACACCAGGAAGCAAAAAAACACACCAGGCAGCAAAAACACACCAGGCAGCAAAAAAAACACCAGGAAGCAAAAAAACACACCAGGCAACAAAAAACACATCAGGCAGCAAAAAAACACCAGGCAGCAAAAAAACACCAGGTAGCAAAAAAAAAAGCAGCAAAAACACACCAGGCAGCAAAAAACACCAGGTAGCAAAAATAAAGCAGCAAAAACACACCAGGCAGCAAAAAAAACACCAGGTAGCAAAAAAAAAGCAGCAAAAACACACCAGGCAGAAAAAAAGGCAGCAAAAAAAAAAAACACCAGGCAGCAAAAAAACACCAGGCAGCAAAAAAAAACCAGGCAGCAAAAAAAACACCAGGCAGCAAAAAAAACACCAGGCAGCAAAAAAAACACCAGGCAGCAAAAGCACACCACGCAGCTAAAAAAACAAAGGCAGCAAAAAAAAAAAAAAAAACAATAAAACACACACCAGGTAGCAAAAAAAAAAATCAGGAAACAACTGTAAAAACATCAGGCAGCAAGACACATCTGGCAGAAAAAAAAAACACTAGGCATAAAAAAGCAGCAAAAGAATTGCAGAAAAATGGGCATAAAAGCAGCAGGTAGCAACAAAAACAAACCCAAAGAAATCAAAGAAAACAGCAGGAACCAAAAAAATCAAAGAAAACAGCAGGAACCAAAGAAATCAAAGAAAACAGTAGGTAGCAAAAAACAGTAGGCAAGAATAAAACAGAAAAACAGGCAGCAAAAAAAGCAAGCACTATAAAACAGCAGGAACCTAAAAACAGCAAGCACCTAAAACATCAGGTACCTAAAAACAGCAGGAACGTAAATAAACAGCAGGCATCTGAAAAGTAGGCACCTAAAAACAATAATCACCTAAGAAGGCAAGCACGTAAATACAGCAGACACGTACAAACGGCATGCACAAAAACAAACACCTAAAACAGCAAGCACCTTAAAAGAACAAGCACCTAAAAACAGCGGACACCTGAAAACAGCAGGTACCTAAGGAAACAGCAGGCAGCACAAAAAAAGTCAATACCAGCTGACAGCCAAAACAGCAGAGAGCACACACTACGAGTCTCTGGACAGCAACAAACGCCCAGCACGCACCAATTACTTCACTTCTCTTGATATGTGATTGAAAAAAAAAATAGCGAAGTATCCAGGGATCCGGAAGGTAATATCGTCAGATTAAATCCTAGGCACTAGGGGAACGTGTGCTGGATTCACCTGCTCTAGCTCTCACACGCTCTCCGCGTTTACCAGACTAGTTTGTGTTCTCTATCTGCATTCGCGAGACTATTTCGTATTTCGCGTTACTGGAGTCGAATCGCTATCCGCTTTCAGTAGACTAGTTAGTAATTCGCGCTACTAGTTTGTACTCGCTATCCTCATTCGCGATGAGTCTGTACTCTCACATTAACGAGACAATCACTAAATGTATTTCAGCAACAGGTGCGGCGCGAGGGAACTCAATTCATTATTTAATCATCTTGGATTGTTGCGGTGACCGAGGACCAACAGTGACTATTTTTGCCTCTTTATTTTCCATTAAAATTGTTGGTATAGCCGATAAAGTAGAGGGAGCAGGTGCCTCTTGCGTGGCCGTGTTTCCCACAGCCCGACACATGGACCGGCATAGCTGGCCACGATATTGATGTTACAGAGAATATTCTCTGTGGTATTCAGTCCTGATATTTGTATTTTTTTAGGAGAGACTCAGAGGAGCAGGGGTGCGGTGGGCACAATAAGGGAGCACTGCATCAACATCCGGGGACCCAGACTATTCAACATCTTGCCAGAAGTTGTCAGAAACATGGCTGGAACATGTGTAGAAGCCTTCAAGAGGAAACTGGACAAATATCTTCACCAGGTGCCAGATCAACCAGGTTGTGATGGATATGTGGGCCTTCAGCAGCAACAGCCTGGTTGACGAGGCAAACACCAGACGATCCTGGCCCATGGCCAGGCTCCGAGAGTAGTGAAACTCTCGAAACTCTTCAAAGGCAATGGTAAGGCATAGAAGAAAGCCCATCATGCAGAGTCCTGAATTCGTATAAAATGGGTATAAAATGGGCATAAAAACAATAGGCATTAAAAAATCAAGTAGCAAAAATAGCAGGTAGGAAAAAACAGGTAGGAAAAAAACAGCAGGCACGAATAAAACAGAAAACAACAGGCACCAAAAAGTAACAGGAACGTAAACATTTTCTGACCCCGTAAAGGGGTCATACGCGCATGGGAAAGAGGAGACAATCGGGTTTGATCCAAGGGGAGGGTGACGTCAATTCCTCAGATCAAGAAGCCTTCATCGGCATCAAGGTCCACTCCCTCTGAAGGGTATTGCCCATTTTGGTTCTTGTGGCGAAACAAGGCGGCTTAGTGCTTTGTTGTGGGTCAGCAGCAGTAACACGGCAGGTGTGAGAAGTACAAACCTACTCTCAAGTCTCTTATAACTAACCATACCCCCGGCCGGGATTGAACCCGCGGTCATAGAGTCTCAAAACTCCAGCCCGTCGCGTTAGCCACTAGACCAGCTAGCCACAATAAGATTCATCCAACTAGGTATATTTCTACACCATAGGAAGGTTAGCACAGGCACCACTGTGACCACAAATGCAAGTTTTTACAGACGAATCTCCAGCTAGCGTGGCCGTGACGAACTCTAGCTCAAGTCCCTTCACTGCCGTCAACATGACTCAAGAAATCGTAATGACACGATTGCAAACATGAATCTTATTGTGGCTAGCTGGTCTAGTGGCTAACGCGACGGGCTGGAGTTTTGAGAGACTATGACCGCGGGTTCAATCCCGGCCGGGGTATGGTTAAGTCTCTTATACCTGGTACCCCTTTCCATTTAGCAGTCACCAGGTACCTGGGTGTCAACCGGCTGTTGTGGGTGGCATTCTGGGCGGGTGGTAAGTGTACTAACATAGGGCTGGACAGTGACATTAGCTGATGTAAGATACGCAAGTAACCTGCACATAGGAGAGAGGAGTTTACGACGACGTTTCGGTCCGACTTGGACCATTTACAAAGTCAACTCCTCTCTCCTATGTGCGAGTTACTTGTGTATTGTTCCAGTCACGGTATTGTGCCTTCCTGTTCTTTCTGATATGAAATAACCATTTTTAGTCTGTAGATTCAATGGTATAAAGAAAATGGTTGCTCTGTGACTTTTATTATTATTATAATCACAGGGAAGCGCTAAACCCGTAGGATTGTACAACGCATGTGGGGGGGGGATGGGAGGCATTCAGGCTCAATTCAGGGAACCGGAGCACAGATCCAATTCCCTAGATCAAGAGCCCCTCACCAGCGTCAAGGGGGGTGGGTGCTCTGGGAGCATTACTTGGCCGTATATGTTGAGACATTTATGTAAATGATGCAGAATAATTTGGTTAAGAAAGATTCAGTGAAATGTTAGATTTGCGCATCAAAACACCCACTCACAATGTAATAAAAATTAGTGTTAATCTCAAATTTTGTATTAAACGATCGAATGAAGAAAGGTATTGATAATTTCGTAATAATTTTTTGGTAATAAATTCCTGCACTCTGAAGGAGGGTGTTAATATTGCAGTTTTATAACTAGTGTGAGCACGCCTCTGGCAAGACAGTGATGGAGTGAATGATGGAAGGTTTTCTTTTTCGGGCCGCCCTGCCTTGGTGGGAGACGGCCAATGTGTTAATAAAATAAAAAATAAATTCTAAGGGCTATTTGAGTAATTATAGATGAGGAGGGAGTTGACGAGGCTGGATGGAGGTAATTTACAGAAATGTTGATGAATGTTGCTGGTGATTTTTCATAGAGGCAGGAAAGGTCCCAGGTGAAAGCAGGGAGAGAGAAAGAGAGAATAAAGAATCAGTAGAAAATTTTACATCAAGTCAATCATCTCAGCATTCCAAGACTCTGGTCCTCTGTGTGGATCCCAATTCTCCCGTACTTTTTTGCGGTTAAAAATATCCCATGACGAGTAGTTCCACCTCAGGTATGTCTGCTCTCCTTGCCACTTCCACTATGGTTTCCACTATAGGTTTTGTTGTCATCATATTTCTATTTTTGTATCCTGTTATTTACCTCATAGTACATTACTCTAGTTACCACCTTGGATCCCCAGTCTGTAGTGTGCCTACTATGTGGTTATTCGATTCGCTTTCGTTAGTCTTGCTTATTCAAAATTTCACAGACTTCTTATTATAAGTGCTACTTCTATATTCCTTGTTTCCCTCCTCATTTTTCTGAACTCAATAACATGATGGGAATATTGCATTTTTTTTATCTTCATTTCTCTGTGAGAGACATAATGTCTTTTTATGCCTCTGGAGGGTGGGGAGGACGGGGTTGTTGGTTGAGGGTTATTGTAAGTAGGAATGGGGGATGGGACTTGAGATGGGTATGTTGAGAGCTTGGCAGGGTGTAATCCTAAAGGCTGAGATACACCTGTTGTGCTGTGCGTACTCACCTAATTATACCCACATAATTGTGGTTGCAGGGGTCGATTCACAGCTCCTGGCCCCGCCTCTTCACTGGTCGCTAATAGGCCTCCTCTTTCCCTGCTCTATGAGGTTTTTACTACCTTTTCTTAAAGCTATGTATGGATCCTGCCTACGCAACATCACTGTCCAGGCTATTCCACTTCCTGACAACTCTGTGACTGAAGAAATACTTCCTAACGTTCTTGTGACTCATCGGAGTCTTTAACTTCCAATTGTAACCCCTTGTTGTTGTGTCTCATCTCTAGAACATCCTGTCTTTGTCAACCTTATTAATTCCTCTCAGTATTTTATATGTTGTTATCATGTCACCTCCCCCTCTCTCCTGTCCTCCAGTGTCGTCAGGTCGATTTCTCTTAACCTCTCCTCGTAGGACATGCGCCTTAGCTCCGGGACTAATTGCGCTGCAAACCTCTGCACTTTCTCTAATTTCTTGACGTGCTTGACTAGGTGTGGGTTCCAGACTGGTGTTTCATACTCAGGTATAGGCGTGACATACACTGTGTGCAGTCTTGAATGATTCCTTACTGAGGTGCCGGAACGCTGTTCTTAAGATTGTTAATCGCCCAAATGCTGCAGTAATTATTCGATTGATGTGCGCTTCAGATGAGTTCGGTATTATACTCACCCCAAGATCCTTCTCCTTGCGTGAAGTTTGCAATCTTTGGCCACCTAAACTGTACTTTGTCCGCGGTCTTATTTGCCCTTCCCCGATCTTCATGATTTTGCATTTGGTGGGGATAAACTCTAGAAGCCAGTAGCTTGACCAGGCTTGCATCCTGTCCAGATCCCTTTACAGTCCTGCCTGGTCCTCATCCGATTGAATTCCTCTCATTAGCTTCACATCGTCTGCAAACAGGGACACTTCTGAGTCTATCTGTTCCGTCATGTTATTCACATATACCAGAAGCAGCACCAGTCTCAAGACTGACCCCAGTGGAACCTCGTTCGTCACAGGAGCCCACTCTGACACTTCGGCACGTACCCTGACTTCTTGTTGCCTCCCTGCCAGATATTCTCTGATCCATTGCAGTGCCTTCCCTCTTATACCTGTCCGGTTCTCCAGCTTTTGCACTAATCTCTTGTGTGGAACTGTGTCAAAAGCCTTCTTACATTCCAAGAAAACGCAGTCTACCAATCCCCCCCTCTCTCTCTCTGGACTTACTACCGTCACCTTGTAGAACTCCAGTAGGTTTATGTGTGTGTACTCACCTAATTGTACTCACTAATTGTGGGGGCAGGGGTCGATCCACAGCTCTTGGCCCCGCCTCTTTGCTGGTCGCCAGTAGGTTCACTCTCTCCCTGCTCCATGAGCTTTATCATGCGTGCGTGCGTGCGTGTGTGTGTGTGTGTGTGTGTGTGTGTGTGTGTGTGTGTGTGTGAAATAGTCGGGTGGAGGTAAGGTTTTTGTTTTTTTAATGCTCTTGGACATGCTGTTAGTGTATGAACATAGAATGATAACTTGGAAGGAATTCCAGAAAACCAGACAGCTAGATTTCTCTCATCCTTTGTGAAGACTTTTTTATTTACATATTTAGACACCCATTATCTCTTCTCCACAGTTGTTCACTAAATATCACTTTGTAAAGCTCTTCAGATTAACTCTCCGAGATACAACCGGCTTAATTTCTTTATCTCCTTTCCATTAAAAATTATCATCCGCCTTCTCTTGACCTTGTACTCAGTGCCAAGGCGTACAATATTCTCTCATAAGCATATCAACAATAAAAAATTTTCTTAATTGGTTTAAAGCAGTAGTTCCCAGCCTTTTAGTAAGAAACGACCAATTTGAAAAGCCAGATTTAAAGGCCACATAATGTAATTTTTGTAATTAATAACAATAATATTTTATAACAGTTGACTGACACTGTACAGTGTGGAACCTACATAAAAAAGAAAGTTAATTCGTAATTTCAAGTGAGGGCCGCATCCATTTTCCAGAAGGGCCACATGCGGCCCTCGGGCCGCAGGTTGGAGTTGGCTTTCTGCAGAGAGCAGAAAGCAAGGTTGGGGTTGGCTTTCTGCAGAGAGCAATCGCAGGTTGGGGTTGGCTTTCTGCAGAGGCACTGTAGAACTACAACATAGATACGTATACTGTTTGAAGAAGATGCTTGGCATTCAAGGTACTTCGTTCTATTGATAGTTTTCATTCCCGGGTTAGATTTACGTTGCTTGCCAACCTTGTTGTCTGCCAAAACTCTAAGATTCTTAACTACAAAACAAACATTGCTTCAAGTACTTCCCATCCTTTGAATCCTCGTTGGCTCTCAGTCTCCTCACTCTCTTCTGTTTAAATGCTCAACACACCTGTTGATTTTATGCATGCATTTTTTCCTTGGATCTTGTTGTTGAAATGTCAACAAATGCAGCTAATTCTCTATCTTTGAGATAATTTGAATAAACAATAATATACTTTTGAAATGAATCAATAATCGTCTGATCAATCTAGATGAAGAAATATTAAGGCCGAAAAATAAACGTAATCAAATTTAGCAAGTTCCATTCCTGTTTGTATGTTAAGTAAGTTAGTTTATTCAGGTACAGTCATCGACACCATGCCTAACCCTTCTAGGGTAGGGTAGGTGCCTGAGCCCGAGCTTTCAGCTCACAAGACTGTCATTCCCATTAGCCCCCTTGGGGCGGGGATGGCAGACCAGAGAGACCTAGCTTGTGGCTAGGCCTGGGGACAGTTGGTCTCAAAGATGAGGAGGTACTTTTACCTCCTCCCATGGGAGACTTAGGTCTCAGACACTCCCTAAAGAGGGAGCCGAGGCCGGGCCACCACTTGGAAAAGGCCCGGGCCGGGAGAATACCGGCGAATCTTTAATAATAATAATAATAATAACAGGTACAGTTACACATAAATACAGTTATAAAAATGTTCATACATAGCAGAATATGTGTAGCTTACCAGAATAACCCAAAAAATTTAGACAAAATTACTTATTTCTACTGAATGTTTTAAGATTTACTTGTTGACCCAAGGGACTGTAAGAGACTTTCTGGTGTTCATGAATATTGAATGTTGTTGAGGATGTAGCAAGGTGTAGTGCTCGTCATGGCATTATGACGGGGCGCTTACCCGGCATAATGCCGTGACGAGCACTGTATGTTGCAATCAGTCTCATCAGATAATAAAGGGTGATGTAAAAGCAACGGAAGCTACTAATAAAATTTCTTCACTACTTGTGTATTTTCCAAAAGGAAAGACACGAAGTACCGTCACGAGAGACAATAAAAGTAGCACAAAACACTTATAAATACGTTTAACTGACGTAAAGGGAACCTTATTATAAGGTGTTCCATGTGTCTTATTGACAAACAACATAGCTCAAATAAATCTTTTTGTTTACTGAAAGAAATTTCCATAGCATTGCGAGTTCAAGCAAGGCAAGAATATATGTGTACGAATTGTCTGCAGTTCACCGGAAAAGACTATAAAAAGTTGTTTATGATCTTTTAGATTATTGTTCAGCCATTTTTAACAGTATTACGATGCTGTGATCTCTACGTTCATGCTGAGTAACACCCGTCTCCCCATAGATGGCGCAGAGGTCTTCGTTGTCCCTCGTATATTATCTTGCTTCATTCTTAGAGTCTCCAGGACACCGCCGAGCGGATCCCACGGATAACCAGGACCATGGCACAGTTAAGCTGAAGCCTTTTTATCCACTCCTCCGAGACTATGGATCATTTATATATATATATATATATATATATATATATATATATATATATATATATATATATATATATATATATATATATATGTCGTGCCGAATAGGCAGAACTTGCGATCTTGGCTTAAATAGCAACGCTCATCTTGCCATATAGGACAAGTGACAATTTGTGTATGCAATAATTTCGCCAAAACCATTCTGAACCTAACGAAAAAAATATATTTCACCCTGTTTAATATTAAATTATTGTAAACAAATCTAAAATATATTTAGTTGGGTTAGGCTAAAATAAATTGCGCTTGTTATAATAAGGTTAGGTAAGTTTTCAAAAACTAAACATAGGGAGGGGGAAGAATGAGGTTTCTTTAAGCTTCTTGCGTAACAAACGCTTCCTCATGAGCACTGCATGGAAATGAGGAGTCTCAGTAATAGCCCAGGAAACTGGGTGCGTTTAGGACTGCAGCCTCGTCTAGGAAGGCAGAGTTGGAGAGGCATTTTTTTACTTCCACTCCCTCCACTCCACATAGAATAGTTATCATGGAATGTTTTAAGAAAAATAGCTTTCCAGAATAAGCTTTCCAGAATCGATAATTGAGAGCATTAAACATATGTTACTTGACAATAATCATAAATGATCTACTTTTTGTGTTTTACCAAATAAACCTTAATAATCGTCATAACTGAACGTCTGACAACCTACTAAAAATATCGTAATGTCTGGGGAATTTCCATACTTACATGCATGTAAAGACACAAAAGCAATTACGGCAGAATGACTCAACAACGAACTGTCGATTACATGTCACAGCAACGAGTCTAATTGGTTAGTCAATGCCTAAAGTCAATTAATTGAACCTAACACCAGGCCCCTTATGTCTGGTCACACACACACACACACACACACACACACACACACACACACACACACACACACACACACACACACACACACACAGAATATAACGTTGATTAACCACTTCAACAAACGTCAATATAAATATCACAGAGTTACATGGGAGGAACCAATTGATTCTCTCATTATTACAAAACATTCACCACTTTCATATTTTTTCATTTTTGGAGCATTTTTTTACGAGATTTCAGCAAGTAAAAAACACTAATTTAAAATCCGAGATGCAAACTATGAAGTAATTTAAATGTAATGTTTCAATTTTAGAGCAGTGAGCTGGCACACAAGATGATTGTAGTTGGTAAGAGACATAGTCACTGATCAATATATTTATTTAGGATAAAAGGCATTGATCAGACATTTATTACATGTCTTGTTGAATAAAAGCAGTGTTTTACCTGCATCTGGTCCGTACCACTATACCAGTTCCACCATTTATCAAACACGAGATGATTGCACTCCTGGTGCAAAGTTCTCCACATAAATTCAGTGAACTGAGCTCTCACTGAGAGAATTTCGGCATTTCTTCAGATCAGTTTGGTACACCGGTGGTCATTAAGAAGCGGTTATAAAGTGTTCAGACCGCCCAGGCCGCCAGAGGTTAATGGCTATACACTTCAATTAGAAAGCTTCCATGGTTTTTCTTATATCCTTTACCTTTGTCTAAGTTTTTTGAGCCTTGTGAGGAATGTGTATTGGAGAAGGGAAAAATCCGTGAAGTATTTCATTTCTCTGAGATGCTATTATTTATCCCCGTATACTTACTATTTTCTTTAAGTAGATCTAAAAACAATTGTATTATTAGAGGAATTAAAAATGCAAAAAAAAAAAAAAATAATAAAATAGTAGTAACGTGTAATTAAAGAATCAGTCAATAAAAATAAAGAATAATAACCAACCACGACAATATCCAACTACATCAATATCCATTGACAAAAGTATCCAGCCACAACAATGTCCACGACACTATATGTTCGTTTACTCACATATCTTCAGATATATGTCTTAGCCTATGAATGCGCTGAGGTTTTATTTCCTATTTTCACTGTGGTATTTGTACATATTTGCAATCAGGCGTTTTATTGTGATTTCTTATATATATATATATATATATATATATATATATATATATATATATATATATATATATATATATATATATATATATATATATGTCGTGCCGAATATGTAAAACTGGTCAATTAGCAAGAACTCATTTAAAATTAAGTCCTTTCTAAAATTTTCTCTTATACGTTTCAAGATATATTTTTTCATTAATGTTAATGTAAAAAATTATAATTTTGCAGCAAAAGAATCTTAGAAAACTTACCTAACCTTATTAAAACAGGAACAATTTATTTTAGCCTAACCCAACTAAATATATTTTAAATACGTTTACAATAATTTAGTACTAAACAAACACAATCAAATATATTTTTTTCGTTAGGTTCAGAATGATTTTGGCGAAATTATTGCATACACAAATTTTTACTTGTCCTATATTGCAAGATGAGCGTTGCTATTTAAGCCAAGATCGCAAGTTCTGCCTATTCGGCACGACATTTATATATATATATATATATATATATATATATATATATATATATATATATATAATATATATATATATATATATATATATATATATATATATATGTGTGTGTGTGTGTGTGTGTACAAGAATGGTATACAATAACGACAAGATGAAATTAAGACACATGTGCAACATCTGGGTATCTTTATTTTAGACGTTTCGCCATCCAGTGGCTTTATCAATACAAATTCTAGGACATAACTTGAAGACAACTACTTCTACAACTAACCCATCTATTTGGGTATGACCTACTGCCACTGGTGAGTCACGCCTACCAGTGACTATGCCCTCGTCTGCTACCCGTCCCCTTCCACATGACGTTAGTATATAAACGCCAGTCTCCTTGCCTGTGCTCCAGAATCTTCACGACTACGGTGTTCTTCACACCGACTCCAAGGCTGAGGGACTGATTACCTCATCTTTTGTACATAGTTCTACTGTCTTCAAATTATGTCCTAGAATTTGTATTGATAAAGCCACTGGATGGCGAAACGTTTACAATGAAGATACCCAGATGTTGCCCATGTGTCTTAATTTTCAATATATATATATATATATATATATATATATATATATATATATATATATATATATATATATATATATATATATACGTGTGTGTGTGTGTTTGTGTAATACAAACACATACACACACACACAACCCTAGATTATTAATTACATAAGAAAAAATGCGGCACAGGATGGTGAAGAAATTCTCTCCTGAATCTAAGGATGATTCACAGGTACTAAAAGGAAAATAACTGCTGTTGAATCAGAATAGGAAGGGGCTACAAGTGGCATTCAGCGAGGCTTTCTCACTGGACCTCGAAGTGTTGACTAGATTAAATGTAAACCAACTCTGTGTGGGAGTCAGTAGACACATGTTTGCCAACGATATAGGGAATCGAATACTGAAAACGACATTATGGAGCCTCGGAATAACTAGATAACTTAACACTGTTTAATGTGGAGAAGAAAGGTTGGTGATTCCGACAAGCAGTGGAAAAACCTGCAATCAGTTTAGGACCTGTGCATTGAGAACGCTTCAGTTCTGGGACCTAGGACACCCTAAACACACATAATAGTAAGTAAAAAACACGAGTTTACATAGATGGGAAGGTTCCTGAGATATGTTACCTCACTGTGGTCTCTGACGATGAGCGGAACACGACTGATAACTGGGAGGTAATCAGGTTTAATCTGAGGTAAAGTAGGTAGATCCACTCTTTGCAAGACGAAGAACCCAACGCAGGCATTGAAGCAGCTCCTTTGAAGAACAAGAGAGTTTTAGATGGATTGAAGCTGCCAAGGAACATAACTAACACATTGAAATCTTTAGATATGAGAGTTAAAATGGGTGATGATGGCCTGTCTTGTCTCTCACAGCAGATCTAATGTAATACATCTCTGTGTTATTATCTTGTAGTATCTGGTCTTCAACGACCGATGGCTTGTCTGGTATTCACTGACCGATGGCGTGACAGGTTCTCAACGACTGATGGCTCGTCTAGTTCTCAACGACTGATGGTTTACTGGCTCTTAACGACTTATGGCTTGTTTAGCCCTCAACGATCGATGGCTTGTCTGGCTCTCAACGACCGATGGCTTGTCTGATTCTCAACGACTGATGGCTTGTCTAGTTCTCAACTACTGATGGCTTGTCTGGTCTTCAGGGAGCGATGCCGTCTCTTCGCATTTTCAAAGGTTATACCAGCTTGTACTGGCATCTCTGTCCTCATTTTTATCGCCTTTATGAAGACATCAGTGGACATCACCCGCCATCTGTTAGCACATCTGGATGACTGTACATCATCCACTTTAAATGGCCACCAGCATTGGACTAATTGTGTGATCACTACTAGGTCACAGCATATCTATAAACTCAGGCAATCCAGTCTGCATCAACTCGTGTACAGAAAAAGGCGTACATAAATGAAGCAACAGGAGGTACTAGTGTACTATTTTCTGTTGAAACTTTCCAACCTTTTACCCTTGAAAAACTTAAGCGCATACACATCACTATTTAACGAGATCCATGAAACCGTTCCTGTCATGCATGTTTTATGTTACTCTGTTTCAAAAGGTCTATTGTTCTATGCTGTTACAACTTCTGCAGCGGCTCTTCTTTGTTATAACAGTAACAGAAATCATTCAAAAATCACTATAAGCTTAATTAAGCTTTTAATGGAGTTCCCCACAGTATTTTATTTTGGAAACAATTTTTAAAAGGAATTAAGATCAGAATATTGAAATTGGATTTTTTCTAAGGACAACTACAAGGACAAGAATTTATTTCCTCCTATGGCTGCTTCTCAAGTGAATTCCCAAGAAAGGATTAGCGTTTTTCCCTCATGTTCCTAATCTCTATAAATGCCTTATCAGAATTGTACAAATATGACTACAGACGATGCAAATATCGAGTGCAAGGAACGAAATCGTGATAAAAATTCTACAAGAAAACTCTGAGGAAATGAAGTGATATATGAAGGGTATAATATAATGCTGGTACATAGAACGTAATGACAATAAGATAAAAAAATATATTGTAAATGTTCAGAATATCTGATAAAGTGAAATACTTTGATGATCAAAGATAGTGTCACTGGAAGTTCACGTAAGTGCATCAGTAAGAAACTCAAGATAAACATAAGAACATAAAAAAGAAGGAACACTGCAGTAGGCCTACTGGCCCATGCGAGGCAGGTCCAATTCTCCCACCGGCTTAAGCAAATGCCTTTACCTAGTCAGGTCAGTCACATTCACTAAAGGGAGAAGCACGGCATCCGACTCAGTAGAAGAAGCTAGTCAGGTCCAACAAAGCTGTGTCACTGGAAGTCCACGTAAGTGCAACAGTAAGAAACTCAAAGATAAGGTGCCACTGGAAGTCCACGTAAGTGCAACAGTAAGAAACTCAAAGATGAAGTGTCACTGGAAGTCCACGTAAGTGCAACAGTAAGAAACTCAAAGATAAAGTGTCACTGGAAGTCCACGTAAGTGCAACAGTAAGAAACTCAAAGATAAAGTGTCACTGGAAGTCCACGTAAGTGCAACAGTAAGAAACTCAAAGATAAAGTGTCACTGGAAGTCCACGTAAGTGCAACAGTAAGAAACTCAAAGATAAAGTGTCACTGGAAGTCCACGTAAGTGCAACAGTAAGAAACTCAAAGATAAAGTGTCACTGGAAGTCCACGTAAGTGCAACAGTAAGAAACTCAAAGCAATGATGCTAATTTTTAGAAAACCTTGCAATATAAACTGTTTATGTCGTAAAATGAAAAAAAAATCTGTTTATTTTTCTTGTTAGACAATAATTAAAAAAAGAATCCATGATATGGTTCAAACATTAGAAAAATATTTAAAATGAAAATATGGAAGAAATGTAAAAAGAAAACGTTATTAAAGGCACTGAAGAGAGGAGACAAAATAATGCATAACGAAGGTAAAGTGTTCTTGAACATACACAAGGAAGATTTCTTGATACCAGAAGTTAAGAGAACGAAAGTAATGTTGAAGATTTAGACACATGTGCAACATCTGGGTATCTTTGCTGTAGACGTTTCGGTATCCAGTGGCTTTATCATTACAGATTCTAGGACTGATTACCTCATCTTCTGTATATAGATCTACTGTCTTCAAGTTATGTCCTAGAATCAGTATTGATAAAGCCACTGGATGGCGAAACGTCTACAATAAAGATTCCCAGATGTTGCACATGTCTAAATCTTCATCTTGTCGGTACTGTATACCATTCTTGTACAACGAAAGTAATGGTGCAGAATGGACACGAGGAAATAATTATTCACAAGACTGACACAAATGAAATCAAAGAGGAGATAATGTATGTACTTAAGCATTTGTTTGGCAAATTTATTAAAAGAAACAAGGAGAAGCACAACAAGCATATACTCCATCTATACGTCAAAATTGTAATCAACAAACACATTCACATATATACACACACAGGGGAGGGATAGGCAGGACATGATAGCTTATGAAATATTAAAAGGAACTGGTGGATATGGCCAGGATGTTTCGGAGATGGGACACAGCAACAAGAGGTCAAAACTGGAAGTTAAAACCTCAAATGATTCATATGGATGTTAGGAAGCAATTTTTCAGCCTTAGAGTTGTCAGGAAGGGAGGGATCCTGGTAGCGCCTAGCGAGGAGGTTTGGCTAGAAGCTGTGACTCGACCCCTGCAACAACAAACAGGTGAGTACGCACACACACACACACACACACACACACACACACACACACACACACACACACACACACACTTGAAATTCGCTAAATTTTCCCAGGTCGCAGCGATGGGAAATACGAGGCGAGTATCGAGCCTTGTAATACATGCAGCCATCGTGTCAGCATAAATAACCTCCGAGTTACCACAGACAAGATATGTAACGAGAATATCTTTCTGCTTTGAAGTAAGGCAGCTGAGACTTCATCTTGTGAGTGCTGGTCCCAGTACTGAACCATCCAAGAGGAAGTGCTATAGTGCCAGGGTGTCGGTGCGTGACGGTATTGGTGCGTGAAGGGTTTGTAGGTGTGAGGGTGTTTGTGTGTGAGTGTATACGAATGTGAGAGTGCGAAACGTAAGTGTGCAAAGTGTTAGTGTTAGTGTGAAATATGAAGAAGCAATATTACAGATACTGGAGTAACACCTGACACGAGAGATGTTTCCTAACCGAGGTGTCCTGCACAAGAAATAGAGAAAACACCGACCAGCAAGACAGACGTGTATCATCTTGGCATTTACGCTGCCTGGACCAAAAATAAAGTACCATATGTTGAACAGGTGATATGTGAGAATATGAGACGTAAAGAAAAAAGACAAAGCAAGGAGAGGTTGTAATGAGCGGACTGTATATAATATATCGGAGGTGTGAAATTACAAACCACGGTGCATAATTTAAAAAAAAAAATATCATGTCATGAACCTTTTGTGGTAATATTATATTGAATATATTTCTTAACTTCTAAAACCTCTAAAATAAAAAAAAATCAAATATTTTACTTATTTTTACAGTATATACACACCCAGATGTGTATCTCTCTCAATGTATATATAAAGAGGGTTCCAGACGGATGTCGAAATATACATACCAATTAATTTCCCGAGTTTCTGTCTCCATGTGGGTTATTGAACATACATAGTTAATATGCATTTATTTATCTTCTAGTGTTCAGAGTATTCATGATGCTACTAAAGTGACGAGTTGACCCACTTACACTCACTGATGTTAAACCCAGTTAGATACACCAGATAAGATGATAGAAAGTGGTTAATTTAAAATGTGATGGGCGGACAGTTGAGAACATTGATGCGAGAGGGAGCGTAAGAGGACTTCATGTGTCAACATTTTTTACACGTTGAGTTATCCAAAGTTATTCCAGAGCCTGGATTTAGTTTGAGTATTTCTCTTTCTCCTCTGACTCCAGGATACTGCCCACAGCTACTAACTCCAGAATACTACCCAGAGCTACTAACTCCAGAATGCTACCCATAACTACTAACTCCAGGATACTACCCACAGGAACTAACACCTGGGTACCTAAGCGTTATGCAAGGTAAGAAGGGGCAGCCGGTGTAAGGAGACTTCGGTACGCGTCTCTCCCAGCCCAGGAATCGAACCAAGGAACTCTTGGTTGTGGGCCAAACTCACTGACTGTGAAAGCAACTATAATTAATGGCCAGACTGTTGCGAGATTATCGAGAAATTTTGTCACAAAAAAGCGACACAAAAAATATATTGGGGTTATGGAACTGAGCAGCTGCAGTGTGTTAGAAAGATATATTACCTAGCAGTTTTTGGTGGACTTTTCAGCCATTCTTACTGTACGGTACAGTGAGTGTAGATAGTAGTAGTAGCAATAGTAGTCGTAGTAGTAGTAGTTGTAGAAGTAGTAGTAGCAGCAGCAGCAGCAGCAGCAGTAGCAATAGCAGTCGTAGTAGTAGTAGCAGTAGCAGTTGTAGTAGCAGTAGTAGCAGTGGTAGTAGTAGTAGTAGCAGTAGTAGTAGTAGTAGCAGTAGTAGTAGTAGTAGCAGTAGTAGTAGTATTAGAAGTAGTAGTAGCAGTAGTAGCAGTAGAAGTAGCAGTAGAAGTAGCAGTTGTACTAGTAGTAGCAGTAGCAGTTGTAGTAGTAGTAGTATTAGTAGTAGCAGTTGTAGTAGCAGTAGTAGTAGTAGTAGCAGTAGCAGTAGTAGTAGTAGCAGTAGTAATAGTAACAGTAGTAGTGGCAGCAGGGGTAGTAGCAGCACTGGTAGTAGTAGAGATATGCACGGTGACAGAGTGACTCACAACTCATAACATGAAAGTAATTATACAACACAGCAACAAAAACTAAGGATTAAAGTAACAAAGTAACAAACAACATAAGTAGCGAACATAAACAATAAAAATAAAGTACTGTCATACCAAGTAAACAAGATTTGTCATGAAAGAAACTAATAATATAATTATAAAGTTGTATACATTATGAATACTGTTGCTCGTCCAGTGCTGATTGACAAGTATACATAGATGTATACACCAACATGCAGCACCAGATGATTATTTTAAACAAGTCCTGGACATTCTTCACCTCTGCCACCGGAAAAAAGGAAATTCCACCCAGTGTCTTCTCCTGAGTGGAATTTTCCTGATTACAATCAGAACACTTAAATCGCCTCAAACTGTATTGCCTGACCTCCGGCAATTAGCTGTCTATCTATCTGTCTATTTATCTATCTATTTGTCTGCCTCTCTCTCTCTCTCTCTCTCTCTCTCTCTCTCTCTCCCATTTGATATTGTTCTCTCTTCCTCGCTTTTTTTTCAATTCTCACTATATATCACCTTCCGATGCCTCATTTCCCTCAATCCATATGTTATTTTCTGAGTCTCTCTTCTTTCCCATTCATCACACTGCCCCCAATCTCACCTATTTTCTTTCCTCATGAATAGTACATCCAGTACAGGGAAGCGAAGGGTATTCTAAGAAAGAACTTTAAATATCAGAGGTCCCCGACTTTTCATCGCCCTCCCTCTGAATGTCTTCGAAAGGGAATCTGAAAAGTTCCTGTTATCAGCTCCTGCCAGTGGTTCGTACGCTTGGACTGCGTAAGGTCAACAGTAACAGTCTAGTTGATCAGGTCTTGCTACACTGGGAGGCATGGTCTAGGACAGGGCTACTGGGGCGTTTAGAACTGAAAGCAACCTTCAGGTACCCACCTTTCAATATTCTTTCCCGGTTCTCCCCATAATCCCACATAGTGATCTCCCAATTCTCCCCATAATTCCACACAGTACTCTTTAAATTCTACCTTTTCTCCCACACAGTGTTCTCCCACTTCCCTTTCCCCCACATAGTACCCTCCTATTTCTCCCCTTTCTCCCACACAGTGCTCGTGCACTAGCCTGGTTCAGGTATTCCACCTCCCACAGTGGCTAAGAGGGCGTTCACTGAGAAGAATGTGGCCTAAATTGCTACCAGGAATCCTTGGCTCCCTTCTGCCTCAACCACCTCCTAGGAGACGCTTCAAGATGCTGGCACTGTTCATTCGTTGGCATTGGTCTTCTGGCCTTCTCAGTGCCTCTCTGGCACTTACCAACTCCTCCTACTCCTCCTTTAATTTGTTTATTTCCTTGTTTGTTAAATGGCTCTCTCGCAGTTACCAATATCTCTCATGTAATTTCCTTCCACTTCGTTTACTGCAAGAGTTACAGTCTGAGTGGTAAGACTGTTAGATGTTTGTCTGAGAGTAAGTTTTTATTTAAGTTTGCTGACATAACATGTAAATATTTTTTGTTTACACTGTGTACACAAAAAGTACATTACGTAGATTTAGCCCAGGATTACCTAATAAAATCAATCAATACGGCTCATTTCCTTTTCTCGTTGAACAAATATGTAACAGAGTGTCAGTTGGCTGTTCTGGGTAGCATCCAGGGTTGTCAGAGAGGGAAGAAAGTTTTCATTCGTAGAGGAAATCTAAGCCACTGCTAAAATAGAATATTTTTCAAACACGAGCCTCGGTTAAAAACTGAGATTTTGAAGCTCTCGTTACCGTCACTTTAGTACAGTACTTTCTCCTACAGTGTCCAAAGCTTATCAAAATAATAATCGTGCTTTCGTTCATTGATAAACTGTTGAATAGTAGATGCGTGTGTGATTTACAATAGATCTAGCCTTTACTTTATTAAACTTCATCCCCCCCCCCTGCACTCTCTGGATGGATCAATATTATGCAGATTTTGTATAGCCAATAAGCCTCGAGTAACGAAATATTTTAATATAAATCCTTAGTCGTGATGTATATTAACATAATTTGGCCAGATAAAATATAAATATTTTCCGATTTCATTCATGGTTTTATTAGGTTATATTATGTGGGTTATAGTAACTGTTATAGATAATTACGGTTATTAGCCAGATGATGGGATGGAACCCTCGAAAAGGAAAGAAAACTAATAACTTAGTTGCATTTATAATAAGTAATTTAATATTCAGTCCAAAAAACAATTACAAGGATATTACTATTCTCCATATCTTTGCATTGCCTAAATGGGGCAGGGGGGGGGGTCAGAGTCCGAAAATAGTAGGAAACTGGGTCACCTGTAGTTATTTAAAACATCTAGCAACTCTAGTCATATTTTGTGAGAAAGGAAGAGAGGAGTTAGGTTACGTAGGGACGGGACTTGAAGTGAGCCAAGGTTGGACAATAACTTCAGTCTGAACTGTGTAAAATATTATTTTCATTATGTATGTTTGCACGTCAAGCACTTTCGTTATAGCTTGTCGTAGCAAATGGTTACCTGCCGGAACCTTAGCTAAACCTGCCTCCTGCAACCTTTGCTGGAACTTTTGCTAGTTACTTGTTGGAGCCTATGCTTGTTTGTCTTCAAATCACGGAAAATGTAAGCGTAGAGAGGCGAGGCCTCAGATGTCTACATGTCCGAGCAGTCTAACAGCCGCCGAAAAACCTTACTATACAAATTCTCCTCCAGCTGTGAGATGAGTGTTCCTCATATAACCTGAAGCAAATCATCACTACAGAGATCAAGATATGTACGTACTTACGAACAGTACATGCACACGCACGCATGTACGCACACACCCACACGCACACACACACACACCACACACACACACCACAACGCACACACATACCACACACATACACACACACCGCACACAACACACACACACACACACACTACACACACACACCATACACACACACACACACACACACACACACACACACACACACACACACACACACACACGCGCGCCCAGCGCCACACACACACACACAACACACACACACACACACACACACACACACACACACACACACACACACCTATCGAACCAGGGCAACTACCTGAGGTACAGAAGACAGCAAATGTAGTACCAATTTTTAAAAAAAGGAGACAGACACGAAGCATTAAACCGCAGACCAATGTCACTGATATGTATAGAATGCAAAGTCATGGAGAAGATTATCAGAAGAAGGGTGGTGGAGCACTTAGAAAGGAATGAGCTCATCAACGACAACCAGCACGGTTTCAAAGATGGAATATCATTTGTCACAAACCTACTGGAGTTCTATGACAGGGTGACAGCAGTAAGACAAGAGAGAGAGGGGTGGGTAGATTGCGTTTTCTTGGACTGAAGGAAGGCTTTTGACAGTTCCACACAAGAGATTAGTGCATTAGCTGGAGGACCAGGCAGGAATAAGAGGAGAGGCACTGCAATGGATCAGAGAATACCTGTCGGGAAAACATCAACGAGTCATGGTACTTGACGAGGTGTCAGGGTGGGCGCCTGTGACGAGCAGGGTTCCACAGGGGTCAGTCCTAGGACCAGTGCTGTTTCTGGAATATGCGAACGACATGACGGAAGAAATAGACTCAGAAGTGTCCCTGTTTGAAGTTGATGTGAAGTTAATGAGAAGAATTCAATCGGACGAGGACCAGGCAGAACTACGAAGGAATCTGGACAGGCTGCAGGCGTGGTCCAGAAACTGGCTCCGGAGTTCAATCCCACGAACTGCAAAGTCATGAAGATCTGGAAAGGGCAAAGAAGACTGCAGACGTAGTACATTCTAGGGGGCCGGAGATTACAAACCTCACTCAAAGAAAAGGATCTTGGGGTGAGTATAACACAGGGCACATCTCCTGAGGCGCACATCAACCAAATAACTGCTGCAGCGTATGGGTGCTTAGCTAACCTAAGAATAGCATTCCGATATCTCAATAAGGAATCATTCATGACCCTGTACACCGTGTATCAGGCCTATACTGGAGTATGCAGCACTAGTTTGAAACCTACACCTAGCCAAGCATGTAAGGAAATTAGAGAAAGTGCAGAGGTTCGCAACAAGACTACTCCCGGAGCTAAGGGGCATGTCCTACGAGGAGAGGTTAAGGGAAATCGACCTGACGACGCTGGAGGACAGGAAACATAGGGGGGAAATGATAACGACATATAAAATACTGAGAGGAATTGACAAGGTGGACAGAGACAGGATGGTCCAGAGATACGCCACAGCAACAAGGGGACACAGTTGGAAGTTGAAGACACAGACGAATCACAGGGATGTTAGGAAGTATTTTTGAGTCACAGAGTTGTTAGGAAGTGGAATAGTCTGGGAAGTGATGTAGTAGAGGCAGGATCCATACATAGCTTTAAGAAGAGGTATGATAAAGCTGATGGAGCAGCAAAAGTGACCTAGTAGCGACTTGTGAAGAGGCGGGGCCAGGAGCTGTGAATCGACCCCTGCAACCACAACCAGGCATGAACGCATCACACTAAGTATGAAAATCATGTAAATGAAGCCAAACAAGGCTAGCGGCAACCTGTCAACAATGTATAACCTGGTTCATTAACCAGTAGCGTGACATAGCGTTACTGTGTGATGCAGGAGGGTGTGAGTGATACAGAGGGTGTGATACAGAGGGTGTGAGTGATACAGAGGGTGTGATACAGAGGGTGTGAGTGATGCAGAGGGTGTGAGTGATGCAGAGGGTGTGAGTGATACAGAGGGTGTGATACAGAGGGTGTGAGTGATGCAGAGGGTGTGAGTGATACAGAGGGTGTGATACAGAGGGTGTGATACAGAGGGTGTGATACAGAGGGTGTGAGTGATACAGAGGGTGTGATACAGAGGGTGTGATACAGAGGGTGTGAGTGATGCAGAGGGTGTGAGTGATACAGAGGGTGTGATACAGAGGGTGTGACTGATGCAGAGGGTGTGATACAGAGGGTATGATACAGAGGGTGTGAGTGATGCAGAGGGTGTGAGTGATACAGAGGGTGTGATGATACAGAGGGTGTGATACAGAGGGTGTGATACAGAGGGTGTGAGTGATGCAGAGGGTGTGAGTGATACAGAGGGTGAGTGATACAGCGGGTGTGATACAGAAGGTGTGATACAGAGGGTGCGAGTGATGCGAGAGGGTGTGAGTGATACAGAGGGGTGTACAGGAGTGATACAAGAGGGTGTGAGTGATACAGAGGGTGTAAGTGATACAAGAGGGTGTGAGTGATACAAGAGGGTGTGAGTGATACAAGAGGGTGTGAGTGATACAAGAGGGTGTGAGTGATACAAGAGGGTGTGAGTGATACAAGAGGGTGTAGTGATACAAAGGGGTGAGTGATACAAGAGGGTGTGAGTGATACAAGAGGGTGTGAGTGATACAAGAGGGTGTGAGTGATACAAGAGGGTGTGAGTGATACAAGAGGGTGTGAGTGATACAAGAGGGTGTGAGTGATACAAGAGGGTGTGAGTGATACAAGAGGGTGTGAGTGATACAAGAGGGTGTGAGTGATACAAGAGGGTGTGAGTGATACAAGAGGGTGTGAGTGATACAAGAGGGTGTGAGTGATACAAGAGGGTGTGAGTGATACAAGAGGGTGTGAGTGATACAAGAGGGTGTGAGTGATACAAGAGGGTGTGAGTGATACAAGAGGGTGTGAGTGATACAAGAGGGTGTGAGTGATACAAGAGGGTGTGAGTGATACAAGAGGGTGTGGTGCTATAAGAGAGGTTATAGAGACAGTTATTTAAGATTAACAGTTATAATGAACCTCTGCCATCGTCGCCTCCACATCAAACATCCCATCGTAAAAATTATGCCATTAACGGCTCAATAAAAAAAACTGGAAATTTCCCAATGTTCTGTTGTTGTTTGATTCTCCAGCGTTGACGGGAAAAAATCTTTCATAAATCTTGACAGGCTCACGGTTATTAGATTTTGTTTTCAGTGTATTTCGACCACATTTTTAACCTGGACACAGCAAATAATTAAAATTGACGTTAGTAATAGCATAACACTAGTGACCTTTGCATGGGGTGACATAACCTCGAAGGGGTGACATGACCTCGAAGCAATGGCGGATTATATAACTAAAAAAAATGTAAATAACATCGAAGAAAATATGGTGGAGTGCCAGCTATTAGCGATAATTTATCAGTCATGGTTCATAATGCTAACTCGAGTATAAATTAGTATATTCGCTTACTACGAGCTTTATCAATCCTGCCAATGGACTCGTAGAGCTTCCGGGAAGGATAGTTTAGTAAAAGTTTACGTGAGATTATTTATACCAGCGAATCACACTGCCTATCCGGAGCCCCGTCAATCACAGAACTGCGCCTCACCGGCTGCACAGTCCTGCACAAAGCATGATTAGCCCGTCATCCACCTAATCACTGCGTAACAAGATCGGATTGATGCATCAGATTTATATAAAGTAAGACTTCAGAAGGCACCAGTTTGCAATAAGTTGCAAGTACGTACTAATGATGATGGAGTAGCTTTGAAAGTTTAGAGAGTGGAAATATGGGTGTTTTACTCTTACCAGTAAGCTACAATAGGGTTCCTGTATTATATGCTTATTAAGTACGGTCTCTCGTATTTCAAACTCAAGTTGTTAGGGATGTGTATATCATTTGGGACATGGCCTTTGATTTATTTTTTTTTGGGGGGGGGATCATGATCCTTGAATATTTTGGGAAGAAATGGCCCTTGAATATTTTTAAGAGTGCATTCAGAGTGTTTCACAGCGTTCTTAGAAATTCTGTTACGTAAAAGGACACAAGTGCAACTAATGTGACACTTAATTGTAACAGAGTTTACAGACAATATAGAGACACAGAGGGTATATACAGGTACAGTGTCCCTGAGACACAGAGGGGTATATATAGGTACAGTGTCCCTGTGTCCCTGTATTGTTTGTAGCGGCTAAACGTTGCCACAATAAAATGTTACATTAGTCGCACTTGTGTCCTTTTACCTAACATGTCGGTAATTCTACAACATTATTACAGTTTAGAAATTCTGATTATTTTATTCTGTGTAAGCTGTTAAGGACCTCTGTATATTACCCAGGCAGGATAATTCTCCCACCTTGAAGCTGTGAGCACTGAACTACATCGTAGAAGTGACAACACAAGGCTCTGGAGTAATATCATCATTGACGTGACCTTTTTTTCTCGTAACAGTTCTTATAATTCATCCGTTCCTTTTCCTGGCATTTGATGCGCTTCTTTTATTGTTTTCTCTAAAGAAGAGGTCATCTGGTATGATTGTTCTTATGCCCTTTGACGCTTTTCTTTTCTTTTGTGTAAAATCTTCCTGCGTTTTTATTTTCTGTGGGTATTTGAAAGGTTGAGATTTCTTCTGTGGTGTACTTTCTAGGTCATGGTAACTTGTGTACATGCAGTTATGGCATCTTTTGTGCATACATGCCAGTTCGTAGCATCTTAAATGGTGTACACGAAGGGGTGTTTACTGATGAGGGGAGGGGGACAAGGAACGTACAAGCTGGGTTAGTCAGTGGACTGTAGAAGGGGAAGCTAGGGCGTGCACATTCCTGAACGTACTTGCCAGTGAAAAAAATATACTTTCATGCATGAAAAAACTGCTAACATAAATAAAACACATAAATGGTAAATACTATCATGCCAAAATAAAATAACCAGCATCACTTAAAAATTCATTAAATAATATTAAAAGATTCTCTTAAAATTTCCTTGAGATCCCTTCCGACACCTCGGTTATTACAATAAAAAAATGACTAAGGTAGAAAGTCCTAAGCTATAGGAAAATGTTAACATGTGCTCTAGTCATCTGCACATCCCAAGCTACACCGAGGGAAGGAGACAGGAAGGATGGGGGGAGGTGGCAGGAGAAACTATGAGCAGGCGGCTATGGGTGAAATGCATGTGCCTGATCCTCAGCTGACAGATTTGTATCAAAGGGAAGAATCCTTTTGAAAAAGGCTGTCCAAGCACCCACTTCCTGCAGAATCATCTATAAGCTGTCATATGTAGGATTCACTGGGCTCGCTATCTCTCAGGTAAATGTATGTATATGCCCCATAAAGTCACTGTAAGGCAAAAGCCTGCTAAAGAGCTAGCTTGTTACAGCAGTCTTCACCTCAGTATCTGATCGTTCATTTCCCGGGACGCCTACATGGTATCCCGGTGGCCACTGAGTGCCCAGTAGCCACTTCACTAAGTACACCTGCTTGTTAATACAAATATCTAATCAGCCAATCATGTGGCAGCACCTCAATACTTAAAAGCATGTTGACATGGTCAAGAGGTTCAGTTGTTGTTCAGATCAAACATCGGAATGGGGAAGTAACGTGATCTAAATGACTCTGACCATGGAATGATTGTTGGTGCCAGACGGAGTGGTTTGAGTATCTCAGAAACTGTTGTTCTCCTGGGATACTCACGCACAACAGTCTAGGATATACAGAGAATGGTGTGAAAAAACGCTAAATATCTGTACAAGACACAGGTATAGCACTATGTACTCTGGGTACAAGCCATATGAACAACACTATATATTCCAGGTACAAGACATAGGTACAACACTATATGCTCCAGCTACAAGGCACAGGTGCAACACTATATGCTCCAGTACAAGGCACAGGTGCAACACTATATGCTCCAGCTACAAGGCACAGGTGCAACACTATATGCTCCAGCTACAAGGCACAGGTGCAACACTATATGCTCCAGCTACAAGGCACAGGTGCAACACTATATGCTCCAGCTACAAGGCACAGGTGCAACACTATATGCTCCAGCTACAAGGCACAGGTGCAACACTATATGCTCCAGCTACAAGGCACAGGTACAGCACTATATGCTCTAGGTACAAGATATAGGTACAACATTATATACTCCCGGTAGAAAACAGGTACATCACTATACGCTCCAAGCACAAGACACACACACACACACACACACACGCTCCAGGCAAAGAGGTGGCATTGAAGTTATGAGATCACTCATATTTGTGTTCAATTTTCACGCTTACTCGGGTCAGAAAACAGGTGGCTGGAGGCAGCTGCACCAGACTCTTGCTCACAGCTACGAGGCTCCATACCCCAACCCCCATGAACTGAGAAGTGTTTGCATTTATTTTGCTCTCTTTCCTATCAAATCTATATACTCTTCGCTGTGCTAGTTAAGTGTTTCAATCCCCAACGCATTCCCAAACAATATATTCTTAATTTTTAGAGGGGTGAACCGGAAAGCCAGTAGAAGGCTTCGGTAAGATGACTAAGAGCTCCAGTGGCGGGTCATCATATGACTAAGATCCGCGTCAGGAAACACTTGTCCGGCTTTCTGACGAATCTTATCTCATTACACGCCCAAACCCCTCAGTCGTGTAGTGTACAGCTCCCAAAAAACATTACCAAACCTCAAATTCGGTTCGCCTGTTCACGTAAATTTATTAGCCTCCTACCACACAATCGTAAGAATTAAAATTCATCTTCAACATCATCACCATAGGAAAGAGAAGTAAGATCCCACCCACTCCCCTGTGACTCACAATCACAAGACACAGAGTTGTCAGGAAGTTGAACAATCTGGAGAGTGATTCAGTGGGGAAAAGATTCGATAAAGCTCATGGAGCAGGGAGAGTGTGGACCTATTACTGGCCTGCGAAGAGGCAGGGTCGGGAGCTGTGAACCGACCCCTCCAATCACAAATAGGTGACTACAGGCTACAGCTCCAATAAACTTTCCCATGGCCCACAATTATAGGAAACAATCCTGTTTTCACCACCAGAAAACTAAATTATTTAACAAAGACAAATTTCATTTACAAAGCTTCAGAGAAAAAAAAAATGAAATAGAAATGGAACCGAGTACAAACGGACAAAATAAACAGGAAGAGAATGTGAGAAATTTGGTTATTAACACAGGGGGGGGGGAAACCCATATAAAAGAATCCAAGCAATACGGTTAATTTTCATCGGGATCTTTATCTCCTCCCACAAGGATGCGACCAGAAATGCTTAACACAACAAAGGTTTTGTGAAATGTTACCATGTGCATTACGTCTACATTGTTGTTCCCTAACCTGTGTTCATTTTAGCTTTTCGCAAATAAATATCCAAATCAGAGTCCCTGAAAAATTAATAGGGGCAAGAATATCTTTACATCTAGCCTCGCCCACGACTCAGCTCGGTCGTGAGTTTGTGTTTTTACGAAAGATTAAAAGATTCTTTTTTTTCAGCATGATATAACGTTAGTACAGAGATGAGTGACATTTTGGTGTGCATGCAGAAAGCCTAAGTATGCAAAGCACTTCAGGCAAGATGGTTCGTTCAAGCTGACTAAAATACCTTGACTGAGCCATATATCATTAGCTTTGCGCTAATTTCTTAACAATGAGTTAAAATCCGAAATCACTTGAGGTAATTCGTTAAAAAGCCCTAAAGAGCAACCACGAAGTAATCTGTGAAGTGGACGTAATTGTTAGTGAATTTGTGAATTCTCATAATTTTATAATTAATTTTAAGCGCTAAACCAATGTGGATCATTCATTGTAAGACGTGGTGGAGGCTCGATCATCCGTCTGCTGACGGAGGATCAAGCTTTTGCAATTTGAGTAAGCCTGATTAGTTATCATTCCACCAATCTTTCTTCCGTCCATGATCTTCTCACGTATATATACTGGCTCCCTTTTCTTCGTGTGTTATCAACCACGTAATACATGGTTATAATCAAAACCATAATTTTTAGAGGGTGAACCGGTAAGCCTGCAGAAGGCCTTGGTCAGATGACTAAAAGCTCCAGATGTGGGTCATCACATGACTAAGACCTGTGAGAGGAAACACTCGCCCTGTTTCCCTACCAATATTATACCTACCTTCGTGTGTTAGTGTGACTAGTTAATGGTCCAAGTCGGACCGATACGTCGTCATAAGTTTCTTTCGCCTATGGTTCGGTTATTTGTGTATAGATATTATTCAATCAAAATTTTTATAGTAATGGAAAAAGCAACGTGTTCAAGTGATTGGATAACAATGTGTTTCCTGGAGCGCCCTTAACACATCACGAGAAATAGCCTCCGCAGACGCACTTAGCTTTAAGCTAAATTTAACGCCATGATGAAAGGCTTTCCAGATTTATCTCCGATATAACTCCTGGATTTGCCAACAACTAGGCTCGTTCATCACAGAAAACGACAAGAGAATGGTCGCAAACCAACTCGCAGTGACTGCGATAGATTCTCACTGTGCACGTAAATACACTTAAGTAAATGTTGCCCAACAAGACAAAGCTAACGCAGATTTCAAAGGAAATTAAGCTGCCTCTTAAAGTGGAGACAGCTTACTGGAAACGAGTCCTGCTGTGTTCCTTTGTTGAGTTATCCTAGGTATCTGCATAATTCAGAGCGCACTCTGCTCATACACTGAGGTCCGTGGTTCGATCCCCGGTACGGGTGGAATCGAACCACCTGCTGTCCTTGTTCACCTAGCAGTAAATAGGTATATGGGTGTTAGTCGACTGGAGTGGGTTGCATCCAGGGGACAAAATTAACCTAATTTGCCTGAAATGCTCTGCATAACAAGGGGCTTTATGTATAGTATGTCATTGATGTCAGCTAGGAGTGTATATGTAGTATTATGCACTTATAGAAATAAAGATTATTATTATTATTATTATTATTATTTTTATTATACTACTGCTACTACTACTACCACTAATAATATTTTGTTCGGATTTTTAACCCGGAGGGTTAGTCACCCAGCATAACCCTAGCTCACAAGACTGCCATCCCCGCGAGCCCCTTTGGGGTGGGGCTGATGGTAGACCAGAGGCCTTGCTTCTCCCTACGAGCCCTGTGAGGGCGGGGACTGTGGCTAGGCCTGGGGACAGTTGGTCCCAAAGATGAGGGGGTACTTGTGCCTCCTTCCATGGGAGACTTAGGTCTCAGACATTCCCTAGACAGGGAGCCAAGACCGGGCCACCACTTGGAAAAGGCCCGGGCCGGGAGAATACCGACGAATTTAAAAAAAAAAAAACTCTGGAAAGTCTGTGTGTCATCGAGGACTGTCTCATTTCCATTGGGGTTCTTCAATCTTGTTCCCCAGGATGCGACCCACACCAGTCGACTAACACCCAGGTACCTACTTGCTTGCTTGCTAGGTGAACGAAGACAGCAGGTGCAAGGAAACACGCCACGGACACTCAGTGTGTATGAGAATAGGTACTCACGTAGTTGTGGTTGCAGGGGTCGAGTCAAAGCTCCTGGCCCCGCCTCTTCAACCGGCCGCTACTTCACTTTTCCCGCCCCGTGAGCTTTATCATACCTCTTCTTAAAGTTATGTATGGATCCTGCCTCCACTACCTCACTACCCAGGCTATTCCACTTCCTGACAACTCTGTGATTGAAGAAATACTTCCTAACATCCCTGTGGTTCATCTGAGTCTTCAACTTCCAACTGTGACCCCTTGTTGTTGTGTCCCATCTCTGGAACATCCTGTCTGTGTCCACCTTGTCTATACCTCTCAATATTTTATATGTCGTTATCATATCCCCCCCCCCCAATCTCTCCTGTCTTCCATTGTCGTCAGGTCGATTTCCCTTAACCTCTCCTCGTAGGACATACCACTTAGCTCTGGGACTAATCTTGTTGCAAACCTTTGCACTTTCTCTAGTTTCCTTACATGCTTGGCTATGTGAGGGTTCCAAACTGGCGCTGCGTATTCCAATATGGGACTAACGTACACAGTGTACTGGGTCCTGAATGAGTCCTAATTTAGATGTCAGAATTCTGTTCTTAGGTTTGCCAGGTGCCCGTATGCTGCAGCAGTTATTTGGTTGATGCGCGCATCAGATGTACCCGGTGTTATACACACACCAAAATTCTTTTCCTTGAGTGAAGTTTGTAGGCTCTGGCCCCCTAGCCTGTACTCCATCTGAAGTCTTCTTTAACCTTTCCCAATCTTCATGATTTCGCACTTGGTGGAGTTGAACTCCAGGAGCCAGTTGCTGGACCAGGCCTGCAGTTTGTCCAGATCCCTCTGTAGTTCTGCCTGGTCCTCATCCGATTTAATTCTTCTCATCACTTCACATCATCTGCAAACAGACACACTTCGGATTCTATTCCTTCCGTCATGTCGTTCATAAATACCAGAAACAGCACCCCCCTCGTTACAGGAGCCCACTCTGACACCTCGCCATGTACCATGACTCGCTGTTGTCTTCCTGACAGGTATTTCTGATCCATTGTAGTGCCTTCCCTGTTATCCCTGCCTGGTCCTCCAGCTTCCGCATTAATCTCTTGTGTGGAACTGTGTCAAACGCCTTCTTACAGTCCAAGAAAATGCAATTTACTCACCCCTCTCTCTCTTGTCTCACAGCCGTCACTCTGTCATAGAACTCCAGTAGGTTTGTAACACAGGATTTTCCGTCCCAGAAACCATGCTGACTGTCATTGATAAGCTCATTCCTTTCTAGGTATTCCACCACTCTTCTGATAATTTTCTCTATGACCTTGCATACTATATACATGTCAGTGACACTGGTCTGTAGTTTAATGCTTCGTGTCTGTCTTCTTTTTTTTCAAAATTGAGACTACATTTACTGTCTTCCATACTTCTGGTAGTCGCCCTGTTTCAATAGTTGTGTTGAAGATTGTTGTTAGTGGTACACAAAGCGCATCAGCTCCCTCTCTCAGGACCCATGAGAGATGTTATCCGGCCCTATCGCCTTTGAGATATCTAGCTCGCTTAACAGCCTCTTCACTTCTTCCTCGGTTGTATGTACCATGAAGCCTACTGGGGCTGTGGAATGAGACAATAGGATCAAGGTTGGTGTAACTGCTATATCCTTGTCTCAGAGGTTCTGATGGTTATAAAATTATTCTATTGTAAGCTCTGTGGCTGAAGGGCTACAGCACTGGGTATATAAGGTTTGGCTGTGTGACAAAAGTACTGCGTACTTTGGTGCAGAGCACACAGGTTCGAATCCTGTTGCGGACAGGAGGAGGATGACAAAGATGATCCCATGTATCAGAAATCTTCCCTATGAGGATAGACTGAGGGCCCTGAATCTGCACTCTCTCGAAAGGCGTAGAATTAGGGGGGATATGATCGAGGTGTATAAATGGAAAACAGGAATAAATAAAGGGATGTAAATAACATGCTGAAAATTTCCAGCCAAGACAGGACTCGCAGCAATGGTTTCAAGTTGGAAAAAATCAGATTCAGGAAGAATATAGGAAAGCACTGGATGAGTGGTTGAGTGGAACAAACTCCCGAATACAGTTATTCAGGCTAAAACGTTGTGTAGTTTTAAAAATAGGTTAGATAAATACATGAGTGGGTGTGGGTGGGTGTGAGTTGGACCTGACTAGCTTGTGCTGCTGGGTCTGGTGCCGTGCTCCATCCTTGAGTGGAGGTGACCAGACTGAGTGGGTCATTGGGTTAATCCGGGAGGGGGGTCATTGGGCTAATCCGGGGGGGGGGGAAGGACATGGACCTGCTCCGCATGGGTCAGTAGGCCTGTTGCAGTGTTCCTTCTTTCTTATGTTCTTATATATATATATATATATATATATATATATATATATATATATATATATATATTTGTGTGTGTGTGTGTGTGTGTGTGTGTGTGTGTGTGTATATATAGTACTTAAGTATATCCATTATATACGACATAATATATGGCAAGAATATTAATATAGAATGTATTAATATACGACTACCTTAAAATATACAAGTCTTCTGAGGTTCAACCGATCTTTACAAGGCAGATTCGTAGCAAAACTGTTTTATATACACAGGATAATATAGCCGACACCTGGCCACTAGAATGGCTAAATATAAAATATCGGTACGATATACTCAGGAGAGCTCCTCAGTTTTCCAAAAAAGTTAAATAACTAAGTCTCCCATTCCTTGGAGTGAATCTGGCAGCTTCTCATTCCTTGGAGTGAACCTGACAGCTTCCCATTCCTTAGAGTGAACCTGACAGCTTCCCATTCCTTGGAGTGAACCTGACAGCTTCCCATTCCTTGGAGTGAACCTGACAGTTTCTCATTCCTTGGATTGAACCTGACAGCTTCCCATTCCTTGGAGTGAACCTGACAGCTTCTCATTCCTTGGAGTGAACCTGACAGCTTCCCATTCCTTGGAGTGAACCTGACAGCTTCCCATTCCTTGGAGTGAACCTGACGGCTTCCCATTCCTTGGAGTGAATCTGGCAGCTTCTCATTCCTTGGAGTGAACCTGACGGCTTCCCATTCCTTGGAGTGAATCTGGCAGCTTCCCATTCCTTGGAGTGAACCTGACAGCTTCCCATTCCTTGGAGTGAACCTGACAGCTTCTCATTCCTTGGAGTGAACCTGACAGCTTCCCATTCCTTGGAGTGAACCTGACAGCTTCCCATTCCTTGGAGTGAACCAGACGGCTTCCCATTCCTTGGAGTGAATCTGGCAGCTTCTCATTCCTTGGAGTGAACCTGACGGCTTCCCATTCCTTGGAGTGAATCTGGCAGCTTCCCATTCCTTGGAGTGAACCTGACGGCTTCCCATTCCTTGGAGTGAACCTGACAGCTTCCCATTCCTTGGAGTGACATGCTACTCGTACACTCTACTGCCGACTGCCACGTGAAGAATAAGAAGATATGTTCCACCTGTGGGTCTGCAGGTCACGATTTTCGTTCTTGCACTTCTACTGCTGCTCCCACTTGCATCAACTGTAAGAGTGACCACCATACTCTTGCAGCCAAATGTCCAGTGAGTAAGGATATCCTCTCTAAGAAACTGAAGGAAGAAACTAAGAAGTCATCTGGAACCTCTCCTTCATATGCTGCAATTGCAGATTCAATCTACAACATCCAAGATTTTACAAGCTACTCAACAGTCGTCTCCACCACCTCTCACTACCCAACCTCCACCTGATGATATCTCTACCAAATTCTATTACTGCGTGATGTTTGCTCACATGCAAAATGCTGCAAAACCTGGCTCTTTCAACACGACTATTAATGAACTTCTTGCACTTAACAACATGCCATCATTTAACTTCCCTGCAAGTCCACCATCAGCTGAGATTTTGAAAATAATCCCGAAGATCGTCAGTTTTGAAGCACCAGATGACATGAAGGAATTAATAATTGATAACGACGACGCATCCTCTTCTGAATCCTCCAATCAACATTCACCTGACAACATCCAAGACAGCACCACGCCTGCTATTCGTCGATTGGCTTGTCACACCACGACCAACCAAGATCCTACCCTACCTCCGCCATCAACACCACCTTCCTCAACTCCACCACCGCCTTCTCCACCTCCCTCACGTCCACTACCTGGATCACTAAGCGTTAAACACAAAGGACTCTCGTTTTTCACCACGACACAATACCCCAGATCAATGACTCGCCTAGAGCTCATCCAACATCTCCAAGACAACACTGCAAAGTACAACAGCGACGAAAAGCCATTCCCTACCGTCAACCAGATAATCCACCAACTCCAAACCAACGAACTCTTCTACAGCTCTCCCATACGTGTGATACAACTCTCTAGAACAAAATTCAATGCAGTGAAAAGCGGATCAAGAGAATAACTAACTCATCCAGCTTGCTGCCTACTGACACTCTCAGCTCCTGTCGCTGCCTTCGCCATCCTCTCCTAGTGAGCCAAGTAACAACATCATTCAAGCCTCTCCATCTACGCCTCCAGTACTTCGGTACCACATGTCCCAAAGTGGTTGGCCACTTGCCTTGATTCCTCCTCTTCCCCTCCTTCCCATCCTTTTCCAGTTATTTCCATCCTTCCTTATCCTTCTTCCTTCCCATCTCACGACAGCTCTCGTCGTCTTCTTCGATTCGATTCGATTGAGTGAACCTGACAGCTTCCCATTCCTTTGAATGAACCTGACAGCTTCCCATTCTTTTGAGTGAACCTGACAGCTTCCCATTCCTTTGAGTGAACCTGACAGCTTCCCATTCCCAAGCACTGTAAGACCCTTACGAGTTTAACGGATCTCCGATGTAATGACGATGTAATAATTAATAATTGTAATTGAAAGATAAAACCTTGATTACTTAATATAATCCTGAAAATACAAGTAAAATTTATTATTTTCTACTTTGAACTCATTCCGCATAGGTTATTTTACTTATAGGGAAGGGTTAAATCCGTATGGGTCAGAGCGCCTAAGGAATGGAAGATAATTAGGACTGATCCAGTGAAAAATTACCTTCGTCTCCACTTAACGTAAATTTGTTAATCTATCAATAATAATAATAATAATAATAATAATAATAATAATAATAATAATAATAATAATTATTTCTACAAGTACACGTACAAGGTATACAGACTTACCTGACATTAATGACATACTACTATATAGAAAGTCCCTTGTTATGCCGAGCATTTCCGGCAAATTAGGTCAAATTTGTCTCCCGGGATGCGACTCATACCAGTCAACTAACATCCAGGTACCTCTTTTTTTTTTTACTGATAGGTGAACAGGGACAGCAGGTGTCTTAAGGAAACACGTCATTTAACGTTTTCACTCGTACCGGGGACCGAACCACGGACCTCAGTGTGTGTGAGCTGAGTGTGCATATACTTGAATGAAATTAGGTATAGTGGTATAATGTAATTACTGCTAATGTAGTGAGATTTCCCCCACCCAGTGCCCCCAGCTGATGTTTTGGCACCCAGCTGTTAGTATCATGGCGAGGCCCACACGATGTCTGGCGAGATGTGGCAGTACCACACACACACACACAACCTCCCAACTTAAATACAAACACCCCAAGTTACACAAACACCTACGTTTACAAACACGACATGTTACGTATATCTACACTTATAAACACGACAAGTTGCATGTATCTGCACTTACAAACATGACAAGTTACACATATCTGCATTTATTACAAACACGACAAGTTACATATATCTGCACTTACAAACACGACAAGTTACATATATCTGCACCTACCAACACCCTAAGTTATACACATCTGCAATAATCACGTAACTAACTACTGAGAAGAAAAAAATATAACTGGACTGTTTCGACAGGCAATACCCTTTTTTTTTTAATATTTTTAAGCAAAAATATGATTCTGGGGCATCATCTAAAGCCTCTCAATATGGGTGTTCACACAGTGTAGGGTAACTACACAATAGTAGTTCTCACTAAGTAAACATATAAGACAGAGCAGGTCGAGGCTCATCTCAAGAAAAGTAGAGTAGGTCCAAGTCCTTATTAAAATCTAGAGCCTTTCACCAACATTAAGGTGACCCTCTTGATGGAATAGAGTGGTGTAGCCACACACTCTGTATAATAATAATAATAATAATAATAATAATAATAATAATAATAATAATAATAATAATAATAATCTTTATATCTACCAGTACGTGTACAAGGTACAGAGTATTTCCCTTATGTAACACTGGTAAAGAATAGGATAGACGTATTCTGAAAGAATATCGACTATAATAAATTAAATATAAGATGGTGGTAAGGATTAACTCCCTCCACTTCAACTCCTCCCCTTCACTATCATATTACACGAGTTGGGTGGTGAGCATCACACCAGCTGGATGGTGGTATCACACCAGCTGGATGGTGGTGAGCATCACACCAGCTGGATGGTGGTGAGCATCACACCAGCTGGATGGTGGTGAGCATCACACCAGCTGGATGGTGGTGAGCATCACACCACCTGGATGGTGGTGGTGATCACACCATCTGGATGGTGGTGGTGATCACACCAGCTGGGATGTGGTGGTGATCATCACACCAGCTGATGTTAGCATCAACCAGCTGATGCTGCAGCATCACACCAGCTGGATTGTCAGACATCAACACACTATATGTAGTGGATACCCCACCCAAAAATTTGATTAGTTGTATCAACACCTAACCTGGTATGGGTCGTAGTCATCACAACAGCGATGTAATAACCAAGTTACACTGTCGGTAGGACACAGACGCAGGTTTCAAGACTATCATAAACGTATTTTAGTGGCACTATCCAGATATTTCAAATAAATTTATATAAATTTTAATACAACCATGTAGCGATAAATCTCCCTTCTGTCTACTGGGTCGTACAGTCGTTTCCTAAAGAGGCGATGTACATTACTGGCCAGGAGTGTACACTGTACTTGGTGTGCAGTACAGGTCAGGTGTGCAAACATATACACACATAGTATTAAAGACCTTCCGAAGGTAGAAGCAGCAGTAGTAAACTCCATAGTCTAGTAGTTAGCAAATAGAACTCACCTGGTAAACATATTATTATTATTATTATTTTATGTGAGAACACCCAACATTTAATATCAGTAACATCGCACTAACACCAGCATCGTGCTCAATATTCTCAAAATTCTCTTAATCAGGTTAATTAAAATTGCATTATCGTAAACAAGCATATTTTTATCACTTTGTTAATGTTCATGTATCACTAGCAGCACAGTAATTAAAAAAATGTGTGACGAGAGTTAAATGTCAGTGAAGGTGACTCTCACTAGGGTTTTTGTGCTTCTGTTTCCCTAGTTACGATGGCGGAGAGGAAGGAGAGGAGAAATTTTAATAAGACTAGGTACAACGGTAGTGTGCTGCTAACCTATTATATATCATAGATGCACAGTATACCTGGAGATACCTGCAGAGAGTTTCGGGGTCAACGCCTCCACGGCCCGGTCTGAGACCAGGCCCAGTACATGAACTGTATATCCCCGTCATATTCCATCACGCAAAGATGGGGCTCATGCAGTGTTTAGATCTGTCAGCCTGAGTTGGGAGAGCTCAGTAGGGTAATGAGGATAACGTTGTCCATTACGTTTAAGAGAGAGAAGTGAGAGAAGTGGGAAAGGTAGGGAAAGGGCTGCTGAATGAATGTCACACACTCATCAGTGCGGAGTTGTGCTTCATGATGTAAGACGTGAGTAGGGAGAACATTTACACTCATTTTGTGAATTAGTACCAAGCGTATATATTTTATATTTCTATACAATAATAGAAAAACCATGTGTAGAAAATGCTACACTTTATAACATGCAACATATATAAGTTACTTTAAATTAAATAATTTCTGATGAAAAGTTTTAACATATCTCGTTGAATAATTAAAGTAGCCGTTCACACAACACTTGGAGCTCTGGTAGAATGAAAAAAAATGTGAAAAAGCATTATATATTGATAATAAAACGGTACAAGCTACAAAACCGATATAAAAACTCCAAATACTGCAAGTCGAAAAGAGCTACCTGGGATAGGTAATGGCGTACCTGCGTGCATCAATAAGGCTCATACAGTCCCTGGGAAATATGATAATCAGGTTTCATCCAAGAGGAGTGGCTCAGTTTGCGTGGACGAAGAATCCGATAGAATCAAGACTCCCACGGCCCTCCCTTGAATGGTGAATATACTGATAACCCGCACATAGCAGAAGCAAGCATATGAAGACATTAAGATAAGATTTCGTTCGTTTTTTTAACCCCTGAGGGTTATCCACCCAGGATAACCCAAGAAAGTCAGTGCGTCATCGAGGACTGTAACTTATTTCCATTGGGGTCCTCAATCTTGTTCCCCAGGATGCGACCCATACCAGTCAACTAACACCCAGGTACCTATTTGCTGCTACGTGAACCGGACAACAGGTGTAAGGAAACGCGTCGAAATGTTTCCACCCGCCGGGAATCGAACCCGGGCACTCTGTATGTGAAGCCGGAGCTTTACTCACCGGGCCACCGAGCCACGGGACCACTGGGTTCGACTTAGACTATTAACTAGTCACACTAACACACGAAGATGAGGGAGCCAGTATACTGACGTCGTTATAAGTTTCTTTCTGCATCGTTTCAGTCACGATATTGTGCTTTTTATTATTGAATAGAAAAGTGTATCCGAACACATCCGTTTTGCTACTGTAATTACATAACAGATTGCTAGCGTACGTATACGAACAATATACGTATACTACTTAAATAATATATGCATATATGTTATTACAGAAAAGATTAACTCGCAGTTTAAAAACCTTCTGACCATCAACTCTGCGGTCACTAGACGAGAAAGTTTTTTATTTTTTCTTCGCCTGACGGATGTGAAGACGTGCCTGCTTCCCCAGGATAACTTCATTTATAATTTTCATTCTCTCAGTAATGAATGCCGAGTATGAACCGAGAAAGAATTCTTTACAACAACAATGGAGACATTTTCACCCCTCCCCCACACACAAAAAAAAATTGTAGGGAAGCGATATAACAGTAAAGATCATTGAAATGGAGGTTAACTATAGTTTCTTGGATCAAGAGCTCTTCACCAGGATCAAGACACTTTCCCCTTCCTTGAGGAGTTCCTTGTAAAACCAAAAAACCAAAATAATAATTCAGCTATATATTTTAACAATATAATATGCCAGCCAGACGCTATGTATGTTATCCTGACGCCAAATGACTTCGAACAGGCGATAAATGACATGCCCATGCACTCTGCCCCAGGGCCAGACTCATGGAACTCCTTGTTCATCAAGAACTGCAAGAAGCCCCTATCACGAGCCTTTTCCATCCTATGGAGAGGGAGCATGGACACGGGGGTCGTCCCACAGTTACTAAAAACAACAGACATAGCCCCACTCCACAAAGGGTGCAGTAAAGCAACAGCAAAGAACTACAGACCGATAGCACTAACATCCCATATCATAAAAATCTTTGAAAGGGTCCTAAGAAGCAAGATCACCACCCATCTAGAAACCCATCAGTTACACAACCCAGGGCAACATGGTTTAGAACAGGTCGCTCCTGTCTGTCTCAACTATTGGATCACTACGACAAGGTCCTAGATGCACTAGAAGACAAAAAGAATGCAGATGTAATATATACAGACTTTGCAAAAGCCTTCGACAAGTGTGACCATGGCGTAATAGCGCACAAAATGCGTGCTAAAGGAATAACAGGAAAAGTCGGTCGATGGATCTATAATTTCCTCACTAACAGAACACAGAGAGTAGTCGTCAACAGAGTAAAATCCGAGGCAGCTACGGTGAAAAGCTCTGTTCCACAAGGCACAGTACTCGCTCCCATCTTGTTCCTCATCCTCATATCCGACATAGACAAGGATGTCAGCCACAGCACCGTGTCTTCCTTTGCAGATACACCCGAATCTGCATGACAGTGTCTTCCATTGCAGACACTGCAAGCTCCAGGCGGACATCAACCAAATCTTTCAGTGGGCTGCAGAAAACAATATGAAGTTCAACGATGAGAAATTTCAATTACTCAGATATGGTAAACACGAGGAAATTAAATCTTCATCAGAGTAAAAACAAATTCTGGCCACAAAATAGAGCGAAACACCAACGTCAAAGACCTGGGAGTGATCATGTCGGAGGATCTCACCTTCAAGGACCATAACATTGTATCAATCGCATCTGCTAGAAAAATGACAGGATGGATAATGAGAACCTTCAAAACTAGGGAGGCCACGCCCATGATGACACTCTTCAGGTCACTTGTTCTATCTAGGCTGGAATATTGCTGCACACTAACAGCACCTTTCAAGGCAGGTGAAATTGCTGACCTAGAAAATGTACAGAGAACCTTCATGGCGCGATAACGGAGATAAAACACCTCAATTACTGGGAGCGCTTGAGGTTCCTAAACCTGTATTCCCTGGAACGCAGGCGGGAGAGATACATGATTATATACACCTGGAAAAATCCTAGAGGGACTAGTACCGAACTTGCACACGAAAATCACTCACTACGAAAGCAAAAGACTTGGCAGACGATGCAACATCCCCCCAATAAAAAGCAGGGGTGTCACTAGCACGTTAAGAGACCATACAATAAGTGTCAGGGGCCCGAGACTGTTCAACTGCCTCCCAGCATACATAAGGGGGATTACCAACAGACCCCTGACAGTCTTCAAGCTGGCACTGGACAAACACCTAAAGTCGGTTCCTGACCAGCCGGGCTGTGGCTCGTACGTTGGTTTGCGTGCAGCCAGCAGTAACAGCCTGGTTGATCAGGCTCTGATCCACCAGGAGGCCTGGTCACAGACCGGGCCGCGGGGGCGTTGACCCCCGGAACTCTCTCCAGGTAAACTCCAGGTATGTAGTTTAACAACGTAATTTACCTTCCAACTTCTGTACGGGAAACCTAGTGTTTAAACAGGGAGTTATATGGTTTCAAAGAGAAGAAAAAACTTGTAGGTACACGGAAAAGGCTGACAAATGGGAAATCAAAGAGAGAATAAGATCATTTTTACTGACGTGTGACCTGTTGATGGTCTTTGCAAAATGCTTTGAATAGAGAACAGAAACACTACCTCATAGGGCGCACAAACATCATCTTATGTGGCTCAAAAACACCGTCTTATAGAATAGGAACAATGCTTTATATAGTACACAAAACTGCCTTATATAGTACACAAACGCTGCCTTATATAGTACACAAACACTGCCTTATATAGTACACGAACACTGCTTTATATAGCACAGAAACACTGTCATATATAGCCCACAAACGCCATCTTATAGAATAGAAACATTGCCTTATATTGCACACAAACACTGCCTTATATAGCACACGAACACTGCCTTATGTAGCATGCAAACACTGCCTTATGAAGCACATAAACACTGCCTTATGTAGCACACAAACACTGCCTTATACAGCATACAAACACTGCCTTATATAGTACATAAACACCGCCAGATACAGAATAGAAAATGCCTTATATGACACACATACACCGCCTGACATAAATCAGAAACACTGCTTTAATATAGGACACTCTCCGTATGCCAGGTTCTAGGAGTTTGGGCCGTATAAAGTGATGGACTGTACGTAATCCTCAATTCAACAACCAGCTCTAACATTGGCCCCAACCTCCACGGTATCCCTGAAGTCCAATTTTTGAAGGGGTGGACCGGGAAGCCAGCGGAAGGCCTCGGTCAGATGACCAAAAGCTCCAATGCCAGGTCATCATATGACAAAGACCGCGTCAACAAACGCTTGTCCTGTTTCCTGACAAATCTTACCTAACTTAACCTGCCGTCTACGGAGCCTTGATCTCTGTGAGCGCGCAAGTTATCCCGTGTATCTGCGGGTGAAACGTGGTTAAATAAACGGTTTACCCTGTATCTTCGATTGGTTAGTTTGCTCATGTTAAAGGCTATCAGCTACACGTGGGATACAAGGGATACTTTAATCGAGAATACACAATAATCTGAATTTCCGTCTACTGTATTGGTTCCTTTCAATTCCACGTGCGTCGTAAAAGGTATATCTAAAATGCCGGGAGCAAGGGGCTAGTAATCCTCTCTGTATTAAATACTAAAAAGAAAATGAAGGAAATAGTGAAATTAGTTGGTTACTTGAATGTGTCTTGTCAATAAAGATGAGAAGAAAGAATTTATTCTTAATGTTGTGAATAGTAGCTGGATGTCCTGACATTATGAGAAACAAAGGTAAGGGGTAGGAGGAGTAAATGAAGTTGAATCGGATGTAAAGAAGAGAACTCAAGGTAAAGAAGACAGCGGTAATAACAATCAGCTATGGACGGAAATAAATGGTATAAAATACTGACACAATGGAAAAGTAAAAATATAAGTAGTATAATGTGACCCTTTATTGACAACTGTTTGTGACTTGACAAAGCCCACTGTGTGGGCGAAACGTTGTCAATAAAGGATCACATTATACTGCATATGTGTTTATTTTTCCAGCTATGGATGGAGAAGAACGGGTTTGAGCATTTAAATTCAAGAATTATGGGGATTAGAATTAGGGTAGAACGTGAGAAGTGAATTAGAATCAGTGCTCAAGCACCTGGGAAAGAGAACAGTGTGGAGGAGAAAGATTTTGGAAGGTATTAAGTTAGGGAATTTCGAATCAAGCAAAAAAAAAAATGTTGTTGTGGAGGACGTAACCGCTAAATGCGCATTAACTCTGTTATATGGGGGCACTAAGTAATTTTCTTATGCCACGGGTAAACGATAATGTGGGCCGACAATTGAATCATGTATTGAAAAAGGTTTTTTAATAGACAATAATTATTTTAAGAAAAAGATGATATAAAAATTCACAAGATATAAAGCGTTATGACAGCAGTTTGTTAGACTGTATTAGTAGACAATATTGAATCGTAGACTCCTGTATGTACATGATTAGGTGAGGTTTTTGTCAGGAAACAGGACAAGCATTTTCTGACGCAGGTCCTAGTCATATGATGGCCCGCAGCTGGAGCTTTTGGTTATCTGACCGAGGCCTTCCACTATGTAAGTGCATGTTTTTAGTGGGATAACATATATCAGATCATTATATAATGGTAGTTCTAGTGAGAGTAAGAGGCATCTGACGAGACAAGCTGTATCCATGGAAACGAATATGGAAAGTACGAGAGTGTAGTTCAACCCTAATTTTTATAGTTGTACCAACATTGTTATATGGGTGTTAATCATCATTGTTCATTGTTGTTATTCTATTGAGTTTCAAAAAACTAAAACATTTTTGGATATTCAACGTTTTAAACATATTCTGTTTCGATAATTATATAACAAATGTACACCATCAGCATCAATTTGCTACTGTCGTGACCAATTACCTCTCATAATAAGTTGTGCATAGTTACCATGCAAGTAAAACTATTCAACATATGTTTTTTTACACATTCTGCAACCTGTGTTCATAAAACGTTCCATGACACCAGTCAGAGCAGTTAGCAAATTTAGAAGAAAGGGGAAATATCCCCACTGTTTATGCTGAAAGAAATGCACCTTGTGGGAAGTATGGCATATTTTCTAGAAAAAAAGGCACCCTATTCCTGGGATCAAGCCACAAACCCCACTACTGCATTGTGACCTAGCTTGCGGGGATGATGAGGAAGGGGTTCCTGGTTCATGAAGTACGAGTTTAAAATGGTGTAGCGATGCGAATGGAGGCAGTTTAAATTTCATGTATAAGGGTAATAAGTAGTGTGAATATTATGCAGAGAATTCGTAGTATGTAGATTAGACGTGGGGTTATCAGAGGGCCGAGGATGGGTCGAGATGGTTTGGGCACTTAGAGAGGATGGAAGGTATTTGATGACTTGGAGGGTATGTATTTCTGTGGAGGAGGGAAGGAAGGGTAGGGAATTGTCCCAGAAAGGAATGGAGAGGGTAAAGAAGGCTATGAGATCTAGGGGCTTAAGCATTCAACAGGCATGCTTGAGCGTGGAGTTAAGGTAAGTTGTGTTCGTGTGATCTGAAGGGCTGTTAAAAAAGATTTTTGAATGATCGAGAAAGGTAAAGCTATTAAGTCCTGGGGGGGAATACAATCCCTGCCTCTGAAAAATTGGGAAGATTTTGTAGTTAAAAGGGGGTCTTTTTACAGTTGATGTCGCACTCCCCGGGCAAGACGGGGATATTTTTTAAAGGTTTTTTTTTTTTTTTCTTTTCGGGTACTCTCCCTCGGAGGCAAAGGGGGGTTAATTAATTAATATAATTATATATATATTTATATAAATTATATATTTATATATATATTTTTAAAATTTATATTTTTAAATTTTATAATATATATTTTTTTTTATTTTTTTTATTATGCCCGGCCTTTTCCCACAAGGGCGGGTGGCCCGAAAAAGAAAAACTTCACCATCATTCACTCCTCACGCTTCCCAAAAGGTGCTTTAAAATCATTTTTTTTAACTGCAACATTAACACCCCCCCTTCAGGTGGGGGCACTGTACCCCACCCCAGGATCAAGTCCCCCGGGGGTTTCCCTGAACCCTTCATAAAGTTACTTTGTCAACTCCAAAGCCGTCAAGTTTAAAAACCTTTGTCCCCATTCACCCCTATCAAACACGCTCAGAGCCTGGGGAAACCCAAGCCCCCGCACACAAAACCTCCTTTACCCCCCCCCCCAACCCTTCCTAGGCTGACCCCTACCCCGCCTTCCTTCCCTACGCTGATACACTCTTGAATCATTTGTTTCGCTCCTTCTCCTACAGTCCGACCCCTAACAACCCTTCCTACCCTCTGGAAAACATTTTTGGAACCCCGCACCTCCTCCTAACTTCCAATACAAATTCTCTGCTTTAAAATTTTCAACCCACATTGCCCTAGACATGACATCTCCACTCCTCCCCCTTTCTCCTCGCTGAAATTTTCTCACCCCGCTTCCACCCTAAAAGACTTTGGGAAAAAATATCTCTCATACATTCCCCTTTTGCCCCCCGGGGGAAAAAAAGTTCTTTGTCCCCAAAGACTCCTAAGTGCCCACTCACTTTTTTTCCCTCATCAATTCTATGATTCCCTCATCTTTCTTAACCCATCCGCGGAACGTCCACCCCCCAAATTTTAAAAACTTCCCTCCTCCTCTCTCTCCCTCCAATCGTATTAATCTTTCATCACCTAATCTTTTTTGTTTTTCCTATAACCTTACCTTTTTTTTCCGATCCCCTTTTAATTTTCTTTTTTTGCACACCTCCCAATTACCCACCAATTCTGCAATTCTTTTAGAATCCCCCAAGGCACAGTGTATCGAAAAGAGCAGCTGTGACAACTCCCTTTGTGTGTTTCTTTATTTTTTAATCCACCCCCTTTTGCCAGCCCCTCGCATTTATTCCCTTTAAAACCCCCTCTTAAATATTTTAAAAACAACCAGGGTGAATCACACTCCTTTTTTGGCCTCTTTTACGGGGAAAAATTTTTCCTCTTTCCTACATATCAACTTGGCTCACTTCCTCGTAAAAACTTTTCACGCTTTCGCCTCCTCTACCCATACACTTGCACATCTGCCATTGGCCCCCCTATCCACCCTGTCATACGCCTTTCCAATCCTTTAAACCCACAAAGACCTTTGCCTTATCAAAATACGTTCACTTTATTTTTCACTGTAAACACCTGGTCCCCACACCCCCTCCCTTTTCCCTAACCCTCCTTTCATCTGCTATTTTCTCCGTTTTCTCTTAATTCTTTAAATTTATAACTCTACATACATTTTAAGGGTACACTCAACAATTACCCCCCTATTTTTTTGCACTCTCTTTTCCCCCCTTTTGCCTTTTACAAGGAACTATGCTGCCTCGCCAAACCCCTAGTCCCTTTAACCCTCTCATAATTATTAAAAATTGCACCAACCATCCAAAATATACCCCACCTTTTTTTAAACATTTCATCTTTTCCCATCAACCCCGGGCTGCCTTACCCCCTTTATTTTTAATTTTCTGCCCACAACTTCCCCCAATCACAATGGTTTCCCATCCTAAAGTGTTTTCCCCTTCCCCTATACACGAAATCAAGCTTCCCTATTTCTAAACATTTAACTTTCCTCAAATTTTCCTTCCCCATCCCCCCAATCCCTCTAACCCCTCCATTTAATAACTCTTTCCCCCTATTTTTAACGACAAATCCTTTTTAGGCTTTTTTAACTTGTTAATTCACCCCAAAACTTTTTCTTATTTTAAAAAATTTGTTGATAACTCTCCCCCACTCTCTCATTTCTCTCTTTTTACTTTGCTTCACCACCCTTAACTTCTCTCTTTTTCCCCAAATTACTCCCCCTCCTTGCCATTTTCCTTTAAAAAAATTTTTCCATATGCAACTTTTTCTCCCTTACTCTCCTTTACATCTCTTTCCCAATCGTCCTTTTCCCCTCCTGCACCCATTTTCTTAAACCACAAACTTCTGTGAACCCTAACACTACATTTTAAACCTCCCCAAAACCTCTTCGACCCATTCCCTATGCTCTCATTAGCCCTCTTCCCCAATAGCTGTTTTTAAACTTACCCCAAATGCCCCCTTTTTGTTTTAAACCTTCCCTCTCTCTCCCTGAGCTTCTTCTCCTTTTACCCACACCTTTACTTCCCGGTGCTACAAAAGAAAGTGATCTGATTTCTGTGGCCCCCCTATAAAATGTACATCCTGAGTCTCTCAATCTTTTATTACAATACATAATCCAAAAAACTAGTCATTTCCCCTACATCATATCGTGTATACTTTTTTCCTCTTTTCTTAAAAAAATGTATTACCATAAAAACCCCCTTTCTATACAAATTCCAAAGGGCCCCCTTTTTTTTCACCTGGACCCCAAACTTTCCCCACCACCCCTCTCTAAAAGTTTCTCCTACTTTAGCATTTAATCCCCTACCAAATTTTTCTCCATTGGTTCAAAGGTTCCCATACCTTTTACTTAAATTCCCAAAATCTCCTCTTCCTCTGCATTCCTTCCCCCTTTCCCGGGGCAACACGCTTTTTTGACCCACTTTTCGCTCCCCCCTTTATTTAACCCCCAATAATTCTTTAAATTTAAAATTATTTCTCTTTTCTCCCTTTCCTAATGTCATTTAACATTCTGCACCCCTTCCTTTGCTCTAACTCTCTTAATACTCCGATTTAATCCCTTTTTTTCCCCCCACTGAAAACCTCCTACCCCTTCAGCTTTGTTTTGCTTAGGGCCGGACATCCAATTCTTTTCTTTTATAACTTCAGCAATCATTTTTTCTTGTCACCCACTACATCCCCGCCATTTAAGCAACCCATTTTTTTTAATATTTATTATTTATATATTATATATTTATTATTTATATATATATTATAATATTTTATATATTTTTATAAATTTTTTTTATATATTATAATATTTTTATATATATATATATATATTTTATATATATTTTATATATAATATAAATACATATAAAAACATTTATATATTTTTTTTCAACAAGTCGGCCCTTTTCCCCCCCGAGGAGGGTGACCCAAAAAGGAAGAAAACAAAATTTTTTTTTTCATTCTTTTTAGTAAACTTTCAGGAAAAGGGGGACTAGCCCTTGTTCCGGCATTTTGTGACTTTTACAAAACGCAGGCTTACGGGGAAAGATTCTATTTCCCCTTCCCCCTGGATAAAAAGGAAAAGTAATGACCAAGAAAAATTTAAAATAAAATCAAAAAAAAACTCAGATGAGTGTGTATAAAAAACTGTAATGTATGTGAGTGTGACCCAAAATGAAGTAGAAGTAGCAAGAATGCCTTAATCTTTCATTTTAGAGACAGACAAAAGACACGCAATCCTCCACTGTAAAAAAATTACAGGTTTGTTTTCACTCCTTGGGGGGGACGGTAGTACCTCTGGTGGTTTCTGTCTGCCCAACCCATACCTACAATACAATTATAATAATATATATTTTAATAAAATTTAAAAATATTATATTATATAATATATATATATTTATATATATATATATTATTTATATATATAATTTAAAAATTTTATAATTATAAATTATATATTATATATTATAATATATATATAATTTTATATATATAATATATATAATATATTAAAAATAATTTTTAAAATATATATAAATATATAAATTTATATATATATTTAAAATATTTTAATATTATATATTTTTTTTTAAAAATTTTTATATATATAAATATATATATAAAAATATATATATAAAATTTAAAATTTTAAAAATATAAATAAATTTTTA
>NC_069436.1:22459236-22538525 GCF_026875155.1 Cherax quadricarinatus
CTAACTTTTTCTCTTTTATCACACCCTTTACTTCATCATTCCACCAATCACTCCTCTTTCCTCCTACCCCCACTCTCCTATAACCACAAACTTCTGCCCCACGTTCTAATACTGCATTTTTAAAACTCATCCAACCCTCTTCAACCCCCACACTACTCATCTTTGCACCAGCCCACCTTTCTGCCAATAGTCGCTTATATCTCACCCGAAATTCCTCCTCCCTTAGTTTTTACACTTTCACTTCCCTCCTACTTGTTGTTGCCACCTTCCTCTTGCCCCATCTGCCTCTTACTCTAACTGTAGCTACAACTAAATAATGATCCGATGTATCAGTTGCCCCTCTATAAACACGTACATCCTGGAGCCTACCCATTAACCTTTTATCCACCAATACATAATCTAACAAACTACTTTCATTACGTGCTACATCATACGTTGTATATTTATTTATCCTCTTTTTCATAAAATATGTATTACTTTTTACCAAATCTCTTTCTACACATAGCTCAATTAAAGGCTCCCCATTTATATTTACCCCTGGCACCCCAAATTTTCCTACTACTCCCTCCACAACATTTTTACCCACTTTAGCATTGAAATCCCCAACCGCAAGTACTCTCACACTTGGTTCAAAACTCCCCACGTATTCACTCAACATTTCCCAAAACCTCTCTCTCTCCTCTACACTTCTCTCTTCTCCAGGTGGATATACGCTTACTATAACCCACTTTTCACATCCAATCTTTATTTTACTCCGCATAATCCTTGAATTAATACATTTATAGTCCCTCTTTTCCTGCCATATCTTATCCTTCAACATTATTGCTACTCCTTCTTTAGCTCTAACTCTATTTGAAACCCCTGACCTAATCCCATTTATTCCTCTCCACTGAAACTCTCCCATCCCTTTCAGCTTTGTTTCACTTAAAGCCAGGACATCCAGCTTCTTCTCATTCAAAACATCCACAATCATCTCCCGACATTGAAAGGGCAAATCAGAAAGACAAGCCACAGAAACTCAGGAATATGCGTTTACCTCATTTTGCATCGTTGTGAGGGGCACTGTGGTAGGAGTACTGTGTGAGGGGCACTGTGGTTGGGGTGCTGTTTGAGGGACACTGTGGTACAGGTATTGAGTATCGGGCACTGTGGTAAGGGTACTGAGTATGGAGCACTGTGGTAGGGATACTATGTGAGGGACACTGTGGTAGGGGTATTGAGTATGGGGCACTGTGGTAAGTATACTGAGTATAGGGCACTATGGTAGGGGTACTGTGTGAGAGGCACTGTGGTAGGGGTACCGTGTGATGGGGGCACTGTGGTAGGGGTGCTGTGTGAAGGGGCACTGTGGTTGGGGTGCTGTGTGAGGGACACTGTGGTACAGGTATTGAGTATGGGGCACTGTGGTAAGGGTACTGAGTATAGAGCACTGTGGTAGGGGTACTGTGTGAGGGACACTGTGGTAGGGGTATTGAGTATGGGGCACTGTGGTAAGGATACTGAGTATGGGGCACTATGGTAGGGGTACTGTGTGAGAGGCACTGTGGTAGGGGTACCGTGTGAGGGGGCACGTGGTAGGGGTACTGTGTGAAGGGGCACTGTGGTAGGGTTACTGTGAGAGGGGGCACTGTGGTAGGGGTACTGTGTGAGGGGGCACTGTGGTAGGGGTACTGTGTGGGGGGCACTGTGGTAGGGGTACTGTGTGAGGGGGCACGATGGTAGGGGTACTGTGTGAGGGGGCACGATGGCAGGGGTATGTGTGAGGGGCACTGTGGTAGGGGTACTGTGAGAGGGGGCACTGGTTTCATCTGATAACACAGTGATGAATGACGTATCCCAAACACACAGACATATTTTGCTCGTCTCTACTTAATTTTCCCTCGACTAAAACTGACGTCAAACTTTCTGTTATACTTATCTGTATTGTGTTGACACTTCATAGTGTCTGTACTCAGTTTTTCAAGCGCTGTCGCAGATATATATATATATATATATATATATATATATATATATATGTGTGTGTGTGTGTGTGTGTGTGTGTGTGTGTGTGTGTGTGTGTGTGTGTGTGTGTGTGTGTGTGTGTGTGTGTGTGTGTGTGTGTGTGTGTAAAGTAAGAAATTGTGAAAAAATTAGTGACTGGAATAGAGTCCAAGAATTCGAAAGTGACTTAACACCCATTGGGTGTAGGTAACTGTGATATTTACAGAGTACTTTGACCACGTAGGTCGATCAGTACTCACAACCATTAAAGATATATATGCAAAACAATACAAACCAGGGTAAAATTAAAAAGGCAGACAAAAAAAGTAACAGAAATAAATACTATTTTGCCAAGTTAAAACAGCCAGTATTAATTAAAAGCCAGTTAAACTCTCGTCAAAAGTTCTACGAGGCCCCTACAGGCACCTCAGTGATTATGTAAAACCATGACTAAGGCACCTACTTAACCCACATTAATGTAAATTCCCGACAACACGTGAGGATGATAACTGCACCAACAGGTCAGTTGTTTATCATTCCTTTTGCAAAATTAGTATAGCTGTGAACTGACAATTGTAAGAACGCCTGTTCAGATCCCAGAACTCCTTATATAAAAGTATGGATATTCTGGAGTCAGAATGACTACTCTATAGTGCTACACATGTCCAAGGTGAATTCTGTTTGCTCTTTGAGAGAGAGAGAGAGAGAGAGAGAGAGAGGGGGGGGGGCGGAGAAAGAAAGAATTATAATGTTGTTAACCAACAGGTCGACCTGGCAGCCCTTGCTGAGAGATGCCGGGCATCTTTCCATGTGGTATATTTGTGTGTGTGTGTTGTGTGTATGTTTGTGTGTGTGTGTGTGTGTGCTCGCGCGCACACACACGAACACACACACACACACACACACACGCACACACAAACACACACACACATACACACATGTGTGCGTGTGTGTGTGCGCGTGCGTGCGAGTCTGCGTATTCGAGAGATAGATTCTTAATCGCCAGAGCGTAGTTTCCAGTACCTGGAAGCGATGTAACGATGACCAAGAACCCAATTAAAGTTTGATGTCCACAAAAATTGTTGTGTCCTATTCTGAACAACGTTGTTGCCGGCGGTGACCGGATTGAGAGAGCATTGGAAAACAGTCGGCTGGATTGACACTCCTATGGGAGACTGGTCGTGAACAGCGTATAGTCTTGAAACCCGCGTGTTCGTATCACTATTGTAAACAAAGTACGATAGCAGGTTAGGTTAGGTAAGGTCTGTCTGGAAAGAGGACAAGTGTTTCCCTACGCGGGTCTTAGTCATATGATGACCCTAAGTTGGAGCTTTTGGTCATCTGACCGAGGCCTTCCACTGGTTTGTCAGTCCACCCCTTTAAACAAATTATGGAATATGTTATACAACTCGATAGCTCGTGACGCACCTAGGAATCTTGAAAAAAAAAATGAGGAAGAGGTGGACATTGTAGCGTCGAGTATTGCATGTAACTCCGCTGTGAAAATTCTGGCCAATCCTAATAAATGTCGGTAAAAAATAGTTGAAAACACTTGTATTTTGAGAAGGAATCAGAGGAGGAGGGAGGGGGGGTTACAGGGAGAGAAATGTGTATGAAGCAACCAATTTGCACGCTGTAATTATTACCAGGACTGGCGGGGAGGTCGAGTGTAAGAATGGGAATGAAAATACAGAAATGACTGCTGTCATGAAAATTGCTTGATACCTTCCACTCGAACTCCAGCGCTAGAGAAGAGGAGAGAGAGAGAGAGAGAGAGAGAGAGAGAGAGAGAGAGAGAAAGAGAGAGAGAGAGAGAGAGAGAGAGAGTAGGCTGGGGAAAATACCCGGTCTCCGTGAGTCACTGTGACCTTGACCAGAAGAAACCAGTTAAAATCGTCAAACAAAAGAAGCCTGAGTAGGTAAGGACGTAATAAAAATTTGCTCATTTAAAGAAAAGGAGCATCGGAGGTCCAGTCACGTAGGTTCTGGCATTATGGCTGTTATTACAACCCAGGGACAATAAGACCTGTTATCCTGGGTGTAAAGGGGAGCAAGGAGCAGAACAAACACATCTGAATGACTGAAATATATTTTCCTTTACCAATAGCGATAGTAAGTATATTTACAAATATGTACACTATATACAGTTGGAAATATGTGTGCAACATGGTTAATCAAAGGCAAAGACACAGCCTGGAGACAGAATGGACAACCGTGCTTTATCTGCTCTAGAATGGAAGTGACAAGGGTGGACAGGTGAGTGGTGACCACGTCACCTCCACAATTGCCAGATCCATCTTCTCATTGGCTGAACCTAGGTAGTGATCGGATGATGGGGCCCCATCATCCGACCCTTAATACTGGTTCACTGGTTAGGGAGGTAGCCTTTCAATGAGGATGTGTACATGCGCCGAATAAAGCTTACGTACTCTTTGCATGCCACAGCTGTCTTGTGCAGTAGCTACATGTATAATGTTCACGGCACTCTTGTGCATTAAACGTGTCGAAACCATTGTGTCGGTATCTCGGAAATCATTACCTATCAACTGACCTGTGTGTAGATTGAAAGGAGGTCGCAGTAGTTGAAAAATTAGTTTCACTACGTTTCTTGGGTATTGTTCTCGCCCGCTGGCAGGATATGCATAAGTTTTAACATATGCTATATCCGGAGCGTATTATTTAAGGTCTTGCTCTTCTATAGCGTGAAGGAGGATAATAGATGTATAGCTTGAATTAAGGGAGAAATTCGTATGTATTGTGACGGCGGTGATACTGCGATACTGCTGCTGTTAGTACAGATGTGTAATAACTTGACTGCCTGGTCAGCATCACTTATGTTGATAATACATATTCCGCTCTTCAGAACATGGGATGATATATCTTGGTCAATGGTGGTCAAGAGTATTTGGCAAATTTTTCCTCTGCTCAGAGTACGGACCAAAGTCTGTTGTATGGAGTAGAATTTTTTTTTAGTCTTTAAAGACTTATTTTAGAGGTTTCCAGGTGTTGCCTTAGGATGTAAGCGTGGAGGTGAAGAAATTGTATCAGCATCGTCAAGTGTTTGTCAAAGTCTTATTGGCAGACAGCCGAGAGTCAATCTGTCCTTTAATGCAGCACGATTCGCAAATAATCGTTAGGTTTAGGAAAAGCTAGTACTACTGTCAAGGTCAAGAGGGTACTGGGTTTGGGCAACGAGTGAATGCTGGAAGAGATTCTGCACTACAAGGGAAATTCATAACCGTACTGAAAGCTGTGACCGGAGGGGGAAATGTTAGTGAAGGGTGTCGCTGTCACAGTGGCTCCAGGAGAGTATAGTAAAGCTTCGTTATTCATTAAATCAGTTCCAAAAGTAAACGGAGAGAAACTACACACCTGCCTATAACTACGGTCACCTCCGCTGTGACTGGTACTGCTTCTGTTCCTAGAAACCACCTCTTACACTACCTGGATTACTTCTCCAGAATTAACTGAACAAGGTTCAGCAAAATCATCTGTTTTAAGAGAACCAGATGTGCATTTGTCTTTAAATTAACAATGACCGTAGGCGAGCCAGAAAGAATATCATGAGTCTCCACTCGGGATCCACAGGCAGCCTCCTGTAATACTTCCATCCAAGTTGACGGACTGAACACGTCAGAGTTACCTCTACGCCTCTTCCACCGTCTCCACTATATATTCTCTCGTCAGAGGAGGAATTACTCTTGTCTCACCAGTGGGTCATCTGAGATTTTCCCGTTTTCATCGAGAGAAATGACAACCATCTACGGAAGGAACGTTAGTGATTCCTCTTCCTTCAGTGTAGGTAGTGGATTTGACAAAAGGGAAAGGGCTGGGGAAGAGGTTAATCAGGATCGACCAGAGGAAATCAAGGACAGATTCAGTTCCTTTCACATCAAAGAAGACTATTAAAGGGAAAATATATCACAAGTGCTTATTGTATATTAAGTATAAAAGATTATTAATGTTAGTGAATGGGGAAGTCCCAGGACTAAGGATTTGTTTAACAATAGGTCAAAGTTTAATCAGATACTTGTAAATAACTCACATTTTTTTCTGCGTGTTGGCAATCGACGTAACCTCGCCTGACAGGAGCTATTTTGTAAATAATTGGACATAATAGCTATTAATCTGTTTACTCTGTAATAATCGTGACATTTACGGAGCACCTTGACCGCTTGTGCACTGTACATAGGTAATGTGGGAGAAACTGATCATTTTTCTCATGTGTTACCTTGTTGACATACTACACGTGTAGTGAAGCACTAATCAGTAGTTAAAGTTTCGCCCAATTCATTGCAGGTGGAACAAAGGCTGAAAAATCACCTGCACAGTACTGTAGTACTGTTAAGAATACTTTAATTCCTAAAACAGAATTATACACAGATACACTCACTCGTATATACGTACACTCAGACTACCCTCTCGGTGTATATACGTTAAAACGTAGATGCACACTTCTGTATATACGTAGATACATACCTCTGTATATACGTAGACACACACCTCTATATACGTAGACACACACCTCTGTATATACGTAGACACACACCTCTGTATATACGTAGACACACACCTCTGTATATACGTAGATACAAATAAAACACGAGTATCGTGTGAAAATTTGCTAACGAGTTTCCACCATAATTTTGGGATCATCGCTCATAAACTGGAAGAGCAAAACTTACAGAAATGTGAGGTGTTTTGAAACAAGGTAATTCAAAGTGAATACCTAATGTTAATAGAAGTTCGTAGTAAATATATACCATCTTACGACGTGTCCTTGAGACAGAAAGAGACGACCAGCAAACCTGTCAGAGTGCTGAGTATGGAACAGGTTTCTGTTTTACACTCTAATGAGAGGACGAAGATTTTTGTTATCTTGGATTACTAACCCTCCGGGTTAGTAATCCAAGATAACGTAATAAGTGCGTGCATCATTGGGGATTGACTGTTTTTATTTCTATTGGGGTCCTTTAAACTTCTCCCCCAGGATATAACTCAACAGTTGACTAACACCCAGGTATCTACTTACTCCTAGGTGAGCAGTGGCAACAAGTGTAAGGAAAAATTGTTCAACGTTTCGCCCGTGCCGGGGAGAGATTTCCAATTCCTCACGTTGTGAGCTGAGGACGCTCTGGATGATTACTGTCCAAAATCATTCTATATTCTCGGTTTTTTTCCACGATTTAAATTACAAATCCTGGCAAATACACTCAAATCCTCCGTTTCATATTACGTTGAGCGTTATCATGAAAAGCGGATTTGCAGAAATAAATCATACAATAGCCACTAGCTCGTTAAAATTAATTAGAGGAAAAAGGAATTAATGAAACAAATCAGCTTGTAATTACCTCTCACCATGTGGTACCTGACGCTCACCAAGACTCCTGGTCCACAGGTAATTGGCATAAGTTCTCTATCATCAGCAAAAGTATAAAGTTTTCTCTCGTACTGCCTTTTTATATCCGTTTCCATCAGGGTTCCAGTTATTTACTACCAAATTTACGCTTTTAAATAAATATAAGATGGGGGAATATTTTTAGTTGAGTCTAGATCATGACTCGAGAAATCGTCATAACATAGTTGCAAACAAACCACTGGCTGGGAGTTTCTCGACTCACTCGCCATGGGTTCAAACTCACCCGTTCCGTGGTAAGTCTAAATCTCTCAGTGTTCCGTAAAGGGCCCTTGTATATATCCAAGTATATATCCTTTAAGGATGTAAAAGGATGAAGTAGGAAACAATTAGATAAAAAGGATTCTCTCTCGATTTAAACTCTTGACTGCTATAATTAAATGTAAATTTAACAGCAGTCATTTGCTTAATTCACGAGGGAACTTAAGCCTTTTGCTTCGTGCTCTTCCTCGTCCATCTTCTACGTGTTAACGTACTGTTTATAATTTTCATAAACACTATCCATGCACACTTTAAATAAACTTTCCAATACATGCTCCACATAATGCACAACATTCTGAAACTGATGGGAAGAAGACCACTGATGCTGCAGGAAGTTCTTAGTAAGTTTATTCAGGTATACACAAATACAGTTGCATAGATTTTCATAGCAGCATATGTGTAGAGAACCTGGGATAGCACAGAAAAGTCAGACAAAGTGACTTATTTCCATTGGTATCCAGACCATGGATGCTGCAGGAAGTTCTTTATATCAAGATTATTGATATTGCAGGAAGTTCTTGATATCAAGACCATGGATGCTGCAGGAAATTCTTGATAACAAAATTATGGACACTGCATGAAGTTCTAGTTATCAAGGCCATGGATACTGCAAAGAAGTTCATGATATCAACACCAGTAATGCTGCAGTTCCTGGAATAAACATCATGGATGCTGCAGGAAGTTTCTGATATCAAGATCAAAGATGCTGCAGGAAGTTCTTGATATCAAGACCACAGATTCTGCAAATACTATTAATATTACATTCATGATTAAGAGATAAACCCACAGGAGCTATGGAAGGCCTGAAGAATGAGGGGTTCTAGCAACTCTATTTCCCAGGATTAAGAGCCCTTCTTCGGCCCTGGAAAGCTCTGAAACCACTAAACATTCCATATATGCATATCATTGCAGGTTCCAGCTGCATATTCCAGTATGGTGTCTTAGAGGGACGCTCCCAAAGAGATCTATAAAAAATCGCAAAGTTCATTGTCATTAGGGTTCCAGCCTTGTTTACGAGGTAGTTCCATCAGGTAAGAGGGACTAGCAAGACAGTGTGGGTACAAGAGAACAGCCACTGCGGTGTAGGTACATGGTAGGTTAGAGTGCAATCACATAGCAGCTGGTGGTGTTGATGCAGTCACATAGCAGCAAGAGGTATAGTCACATAACAGCTGGTGGTGGTACAGTCACATAACAGCTGGTGGTACAGTCATATAGCAGCTAGCGATACAGTCATATAGCAGCTAGCGATACAGTCGCATAGCAGCTGGTGGTAGTAACATAACAGCTGGAGTACAGTCACATTTCTGGTGGTACAGCTACATAACAGCCGGTGATGGTACAGTCACATAACAGCTGGTGATACAGTCACGTGTCAGCTGGTGGTACAGTCATATAACAACAGTTGGTGTTACAGTCACATAACAGCTGGTAGTACTACAGTCACATAACAGCTGGTGATACAGTCACATTGCTGGTGGTACAGTCACATTGCTGGTGGTACAGTAACATAACAGCTGGTGGTACAGTCACGTAGCAGCTGGTGGTACAGTCACGTAGCAGCTGGTGGTACAGTCACGTAGCAGAAGGAGGTACGGTCACATAATAGCTGCTGGGTAGTACAGCCACATGTCAGAAGTTTGTCTAGAACTGATAAGATCAGTGTGGGTGTGGCAGCCACTTCTCCCTTACATTTAACTCTCAACTACTCCACTATCTTTAATAAACCAAGCAGCAATCCACTTGTTTGTTATTACAGAAATTTCCTGACTGTTCAGACGAAGGTAAACATATACATTGTTGGTTAATAATGATAATCTGTTTCGCAAAAGATAATTCCTATAGCAGGACTCCCCGGATTATATATTATTACAGATGTTATATTATTCGTGTTAAAAATCTAATTCATATTCTACAGAGCTGAGCAGACGGGAATGTATGGTTACAATTTTTTCGGATTAAGGCGCGTTATTCTAATCCATAAATTCATGGAAATCGGCCTGGCCTTATATGCTCGACGTGGGTCAAGGGCAGTTTAGGTTACCATTACAGTGTTTTTAACGTGTATAAAATGCTGGCAACATGTTCTTATATGTCTTAATGATCGGTGCGCCTTATATGCGGAGATACGGTCGACGAGAAAGGAAAGGTGCCAGTTCCTTGTTATCACGATCTCACATGTTTTGTTCGACGTGTACGCTAAACGGCAAGACGTTCAACATATTTTTTGCCTTCTCGTGGTTAGTCGTATGGGCTGCTCGATGGTTGTTTATTTAGTGTCGTCGAAAAGGCATGGTAGACTCATTGTTGTATTTAGTGTGTCAGAGGATTCATGATGATCTGTTGTATTTGTGTGTAGAGGTGTATGATGATCTGTTGTATTTAGTGTGTAGAGGCTGTTGATGATCTGTTGTATTTAGTGGTAGAGGGTGATGATCATTTTGTATTTAGTGTGTCAGAGGTGTATGATTATCTGTTTTATTTAGTGTGTCAGAGGATGTATGATGATCTGTTTTATTTAGTGTGTCAGGTGTATGATGATCTGTTTTATTTAGTTTGTCAGAGGATGTATGATGATCTGTTTTATTTAGTGTGTCAGGCTGTATGATGATCTGTTTTATTTAGTTTGTCAGAGGATGTATGATGATCTGTTTTATTTAGTGTGTCAGGCTGTATGATGATCTGTTTTATTTAGTTTGTCAGAGGATGTATGATGATCTGTTTTATTTAGTTTGTCAGAGGATGTATGATGATCTGTTTTATTTAGTTTGTCAGAGGATGTATGATGATCTGTTTTATTTAGTTTGTCAGAGGATGTATGATGATCTGTTTTATTTAGTTTGTCAGAGGATGTATGATGATCTGTTTTATTTAGTTTGTCAGAGGATGTATGATGATCTGTTTTATTTAGTTTGTCAGAGAGTATGGTGATCTGTTTTATTTAGTGTGTCAGAGGATGTATGATGATCTGTTTTATTTAGTTTGTCAGAGGATGTATGATGATCTGTTTTATTTAGTGTGTCAGGCTGTATGATCTGTTTTATTTAGTTGTCAGAGGATGTATGATGATCTGTTTTATTTAGTTTGTCAGGATGTATGATGATCTGTTTTATTTAGTTTGTCAGAGGATGTATGATGATCTGTTTTATTTAGTGTGTCAGGCTGTATGATGATCTGTTTTATTTAGTTTGTCAGAGGATGTATGATGATCTGTTTTATTTAGTTTGTCAGAGGATGTATGATGATCTGTTTTATTTAGTTTGTCAGAGGATGTATGATGATCTGTTTTATTTAGTTTGTCAGAGGATGTATGATGATCTGTTTTATTTAGTTTGTCAGAGGATGTATGATGATCTGTTTTATTTAGTTTGTCAGAGGATGTATGATGATCTGTTTTATTTAGTTTGTCAGAGGATGTATGGTGATCTGTTTTATTTAGTGTGTCAGAGGTTGTATGATGATCTGTTTTATTTAGTTTGTCAGAGGATGTATGATGATCTGTTTTATTTAATGTGTCAGAGGATGTATGATCTGTTATTTAGTGTGTCGAGTGTTGATTTGTTTTTAGTGTGTCAGAGGCTGTATGATGATCTGTTTTATTTAGTGTGTCAGAGGATGTATGATGATCTGTTTTATTTAGTGCGTCAGAGGATGTATGATGATCTGTTTTATTTAGTTTGTCAGAGGATGTATGATGATCTGTTTTATTTAGTGTGTCAGGTGTATGATGATCTGTTTTATTTAGTTTGTCAGAGGATGTATGATGATCTGTTTTATTTAGTTGTGTCAGAGGATGTAATGATCTGTTTTATTTAGTGTGTCAGGTGTATGATGATCTGTTTTATTTAGTGTGTCAGAGGATGTATGATGATCTTTTTTATTTAGTTTGTCAGAGGATGTATGATGATCTGTTTTAGTGTGTCAGAGGATGTATGATGATCTGTTTTATTTAGTGCGTATGAGGCCGTATGATGATCGTTTTATTTAGTATCTCTGAGACTGTATGATATATTTTATTGGTCTCAGCACTCAGGTGTGGACGCTTGAAAACATATCCCTCGGAAATAAAAACAAATACAATTTAATACCACTAATGAATTTCCGGATCGCTAGTAGCACAGTGGATCACATGACGAGTATTATATTACTTATTATTCAAGCAAGAGTTCACAGTATTTTGCAGCAAATGATACATTAATGTCACATTATCTTTAGCTTAGAGCGAGCGTTGGCAGGGATTTCTGTCACTGACAAAAACTGGATATTTCTTAACTGTCCAACACAATTATCAACTCTTACAGCCTTCCATGTCTTTGTAGTGACAGCAGACGCAGTCAGCCTCGTCTTTATTCAAGCAAATCACTCAGTGTAAGGCCATTTATAATAATATATCTTGAAAAGAACGATAAAAAGTGGACAAGTAGTTGATGAAATCGTGAGCGAATCTTCTCAGGTAATGAACTCTGCTGAAGAAAGATCTGCAGAAAACTGTTGTTTATAAAGAAGACACCAATGCAGAAACATGAGCAGTGTAAATATTAATATGTACCTAGAGAGAGAGAGAGAGAGAGAGAGAGAGAGAGAAGAGAGAGAGAGAGAGAGAGAGAGAGAGAGAGAGAGAGAGAGAGAGAGAGAGAGAGAGAAAGAGAGAGAGAATGAGACTGATTCCTGTACCTTCAGAACAGATTATTAAACTTAATTAAATTCTAGCTCTCAGCCACACGAATCACAGCACCCACTATAAGGAAGCTGTTCCCTACAGATTCAATTTCTATGCTCTACAGGTGGTATTATTATACTAATGTACAAATATTAATCTCAGAAGAATTATACAGCTGCTAGGGGAGAATGTTGGGGTATCAGGATTAAGAACTCTTACAAGTATCAAAGTATCTTTTGTCTTAAAAGAAATACTGGAGCATTGCTCATGAGGGGGAGTGGGTGTAGACTGGTGGTTGCGAGTCGATCGTACCAGCATGGCAGTAGATTGTCTGAAATTTTATATTTTCTAAATAAATAACAATATATATGGCAGGAATGAAGTCCGAGTTTGGTCAATCAGTAGGTCAGTGAAGAGAAAGTCATGTTAACCAGTGAAAAAGATTGGTTGATCGGTTAAGTGGGCTTAAAACCTATCTGTTTCTCGAAGAGTCATTGAGGATGCATGTCACATGTTTACCACTCGTGAAGAATACGTAAATACCCTAAAATAGTGATGAAGCGCTTAGTGTATTTACACCGCAGAGTGCATATACACAGACGTAAACCTCTCGGTACATAAAGTATATTCAATGTAAGGGAGGAAATCAGAGACGGAATCAGTACCAATAATCATTGAGCAGACGAGAAAGTTACAGGTTTCCAGGTTACAAACAACTTCCATTTTTTCAACTTTTTTTATTTATAAAACAATTGCTTACAGAGAAAATAATAGTAAAGAAGACGGTTACGTTGAGCACATGCTTACACTGTGACTAGACAATTGTAACACTAAAATTGGTTCGTGCCTGTGTATGTAACTCAGGGCGGTTTTAGGTTGGGAAGTTCCGGAATATATTAGTAAAAACAGTGCTTTGCTCTGAATGTCAGTGAGACATACTGCCCTAGCAGGTGAAGAGGTAGAATAGAGAGACCGTGACGCTGCAGTGAAGTGAAGAACACAAAGGCACAATACCGTGTCTAGACCAATACATAAATAACTTGCACAGAGAAGAGAGAATCTTACCACGACGTTTCGGGTTATTTGTGCATTGTGTGAGAGTCATACATAATGCGGAGTGAAATAATGTACTGTGTTGCAACCGATAATCTGCGTACAGTGAAAGTATTAAACAAGTGTTATATGGTATTTGTTAGTGTTGTATGACATTTGTAAGTGCTGTACGGCATTTTTTATGCATTGCAAATTAAACTGTACAGTACCCCAACTGATGTTATCTTTTCAGTGGATTTTATGGACATTTGCCCGAGATCTTCGCTGGCTTACCAGTCACTTTTACTCTGAGCATATATTTTCTTAGCTTTACTAACGAGATGAAAAAAAATACTTGCCTTATAAATAAAGATTTTTTTTTAGGGAGGAAGGGGGGTTAAGTTAGCAGGAGGAAAATTTTAAGGATAAAAAAAATCAGACGCGAAAAAAAATGTGGATTGAATCAGGGCGACAGGAAATAAAGAGCCGGATCTTGAAGCTGACATTTCAAGTTAAAAGAATTTTTTTTCCACACACTGCGTCAGTGTAGGATCCACACACACACACACACACACACGCTCACTCCACACACACACACACACACACACACACACACACACACACACACACACACACACACACACACGCTACACACACACGCTCACACACACGCTCACACACGCGCTCACACACGCGCTCACACACACGCTCACACACACACACACACACACACACACACACACACACACACACACACACACACACACATCTTTACTAGGCGAGAACACACACACACACACACACACACACACACACACACACACACCCGTAAGGCACCCTGGTATCAAGCGGTCACTCTACCCTCATCCTTCTCTTCCCCTCCCCCACCTCCCCTCCCCCTTTTAATCCCATCACACACACACACCTCCCCGGTTTCTAGGGGTCACTCTACCCTCATCCTTCTCTCCCCCTCCCCTCCCCCCCCTTAATCCCATCCTCTCTCTCCCACACATGCACTCACACATACACAAGCATGCATACACATACTCCCCCTTCCCTACCACCTCTCTCCCTTCCCTAGCCACCTGCCCTCCCCCAAATCATCTAACCCCCTCCCCCAAACCATCTATCCCCTCCCCAACCATCTTTCCCCCTCCAATAACCATCCTCCCCCTCCCCCATAATCATCCATCCCCTTCCCCCTAACCATCTATTCCCCTTCCCCTAACCATCTCTCCCCCTTCCTTCTGTGGTGCACTGGGGCAACCAAGAACTAGGATGAGAGCCAAGGGCCTGATGGACGAATCTGCAAGGGAGGATTGGGAGGCACTCAAAAAAAGGGAGGAAGACTGGGGAAGGTGGCTAGATGAGCTTGCAAGGAAGGTGGAGGAGAGGTTAGAAGCAGCGTGCAGAAGGTGGGAGCAACATGCCACAGTAGCAGAAGCCAAGATACAGAGATTAGAAGAGGAGCTGAGAAATCTGAAACAGCCTAGAGATAAAGATAATACAGAAGTAGCATCAGCAATGTTTACATCAGACACAGATAAAGGGTCTGAAGGGAGCGTGGAAGCTAAACTGTATGCAAAGGTCCTGTCAAACCCACACGGGGCCAAAACAAAGACAGGAGCACACTAGGACAGTATGAGAGGTCGGAAGACATTGAAGGAACTAGGACATATGCAGGGACTTTACCAGACACTTATGGGGGCCAGAAACAGGTGAGCAGGAAGGACAAACCAATGAGCATAGGGGCCACAGCTAGGGAAGGGATTGAAGAAAGGAACACTCCACGGGAAGGAACTAAAACACCTCAGAGGGTGCAATGGGGATTTACAGTGGGGGGTTGGGAAAAGGGAAAAGATCAGTTTTTGTCTATGAGCTAGACGAAACTGAAGGGGCAACCTATGATGAAAGAAAACAGGAGAAGAAAAAAGCGATTGAAGGTATCATGAAATGATAGGCGAGGGAGACATGACTCAGGTGGCAAATTTTCGGAGAATCAGGTGGTTCACAAAGAGAAGGAAACGGCCTCTCAAAGTAATTTTCAAGGCAGAATCAACTCGAACCATGATTCTACAGGAGAAAGCACGGCTGAGAGGCAAACAGGAGTTCAAGAGTGTGTACCTCGATCGAGACAGAACGCAGGAGGAAAGGATGATACTGAAAGAGAGAGTGCAAAAAGCGATAGAAGGAATGGGAGGAAATCACAAAGAAGAGCAGAATAACCCAGGCACAGGTGGAAGGGCAAGCACACCCCCCAGAAACACCTGCAGAAGGACTCCAACCACGACACCCCCAAGGCAACTGAACAATCTAAACCAACAATCACATACCAATCCCTCTGTTCCCACCCCCCACACCACGAACCCTACCCCTACAGCAACCCCCTATGGGAGCTTTTCCTCCACCTCCATGGCAACCCCCACAGGCCCCCACCAGGGCTCCTGCTCTCCCAACCCCAGTATTCCCCCAGGACCACAGTTACAGTATTAGAACAGAAATTTAATGTTTGATACACAAATGCGGATGGATTAACGAATAAATATGAGTTGCAAGAAAGAATCAATGAGAAATCCCCAGACATCATAGCAGTTACAGAAACAAAATTCATTGAGACAATAACAGATGCAATCTTCCCACTAGGATGTCAGATCATGAGGAAAGATAGAAGTGGCAGAGGGGGAGGAGGAGTTGCTCTACTCGTAAAAAACCGATGGAAATTCGAGAAAATGGGAGGCATAGACGAGACAGGAGACAGGGACTACCTAGCAGGTACACTTCAGTCTGGGGAGCACAAGGTGGTCATTGCAGTGATGTATAATCTACCACAGAACTGCAGGAGGCCAAGAGAGGAAAATGAAGAGAGCAACAGAGCAATGGTGGACACACTTGCTGAGGTGGCAAGAAGAGCTCACTCGAGCAGAGCAAAATTGCTGGTTATGGGTGATTTCAACCACAGGGAGATTGACTGGGAAAACCTGGAGCCACATGGGGGTCCCGAAACATGGAGAGCCAAGATGTTGGATGTGGTGCTGGAAAAGCTCATGCACCAACATGTTAAGGACACTACCAGAGTGAGAGGGGAGGACGAACCAGCAAGATTGGACCTTGTGTTCACCCTGGGCAGTTCAGACATTGAGGACATCACATATCAGAGTTCCCTAGGAGCTAGTGACCACGTGGTTCTGTGCTTTGAATATATAGTAGAGTTGCAAGTGGAGAGAGTAACAGGAGTTGAATGGGAAAAGCCAGACTATAAAAGAGGGGACTACATAGGTTCGAGGAACTTCCTGCAGGAGGTTCCGTGGGACAGAGAGCTGGCAGGAAAGCTAGTAAATGAAATGATGGAATATGTAACAACAAAATGCAAGGAGACAGTAGAACGGTTTATTCCCAAGGGCAACAGAAACAATGGGAAGACCAGAACGAGCCCCTGGTTTACCCGACGGTGTAAGGAGGCAAAAATTAAGTGCAATAGAGAATGGAAAAAGTACAGCAGGCATAGAACACATGAAAATAGGGAGATTAGTCGCAGAGCCAGGAACAAGTATGCACAGGTAAGGAGGGAGGCCCAGCGACAGTATGAAAATAACATAGCATCGAAAGTCAAGACTGACCCAAAACTGTTGTATAGCCACATCAGGAGGAAGACAACAGTCAAAGACCAGGTGATCAGACTGAGGACAGGTGGAGGAGAACTAAAAGAAATGATCAGGAAGTATGTGAGGAGCTAAACAGGAGATTTAAGGAAGTTTTTACAGTAGAAAACAGGAAGGGCTTGGGAAGACAGCACAGAAGGGAACATCAAGAGGGAATATACAACAAGTGTTGGATGATATACGAAAACCGAGGAGGGGTGCAGAAGCTGCTAAGTGACCTTGTTTACCTAAAAGGCGATGGGACCGGACATCTCCCCGTGGGTCCTTAGAGAAGGAGCAGAGTTTGCTGTGTGTGCCCCTACCCATCTTCAAACCATCCCTTAAAAACTGGGCAACTACCTGAGATATGGAAGACGGCAAATTTTAAGTCCCATATTTAAGAAAGGAGACAGAAATGAGGCACAAAACTACAGCCCTGTGTCTCTGAATGTATAGTATGCAAAGTCATGGAGAAGATTATCAGGAGAGTGGTGGAACCCTGGACGGAACAAGATTATAAATGAAAACCAGCATGGTTTTCATGGAAGGCAAATCCTGTGTCACAAACCTTCTGGAGTTTTATGACAAGGTAACAGAAGTAAGACACGAAAAGGAGGGGGTGGGTTGATTGCATTTTCCTGGACTGCAGGAAGGGCCCTTTTGACACAGTTCCTCACAAGAGATTAGTGCAGAAGCTGGAGGATCAGGCGCATATAACAGGGAGGGCACTGCAATGGATCAGGGAATACCTGACAGGGAGGCAACAACGAGTCATGGTACGTGAAAGGTATCACAGTGTGCGCCTGTGACGAGCGGGGTCCCACAGGGGTCAGTTCTAGGACCAGTGCTATTTTTGATATATGCAAACGACATGATGGAAGGAATAGACTCTGAAGTGTCTCTATTCGCAGATGATGTGAAGCTGATGAGAAGAATTAAATCGGATGAGGATGAGGCAGGACTGCAAAGAGACCTGGACAGGCTGGACACGTGGTCCAGAAACTGGCTTCTCGAATTCAACCCTGCCAAATGCAAAGTCATGAAGATTGGGGAGGGGCAAAGACGACCGCAGACAGAGTATAGGCTAGGTGGACAAAGACTACAGATCTCACTCAGGGAGAAATATCTTGGGGTGACCATAACACCGAGCACATCACCGGAGGCACACATCAACCAAAATAATTGCTGCAGCTACGGGCGCCTGGAAAACTTGAGAATAGCGTTCCGATACCTTAATAAGGAATCGTTCAAGACACTGTACACTGTGTATGTTAGGCCCATACTGGAGTATGCAGCACCAGTCTGGAACCCACACCTGGTCAAGCACGTCAAGAAGTTAGAGAAAGTACAAAGGTTTGCAACAAGGCTAGCTCCAGAGCTCAGGGGAATGTCGTACGAGGAAAGGTTGAGGGAAATCGGACTGACGACACTGGAGGACAGAAGGGTCAGGGGAGATATGATAACGACATACAAGATACTGCGGGGAATAGACAAGGTGGACAGAGATAGGATGTTCCAGAGAGGCGACACAGAAACAAGGGGTCACAATTGGAAGCTGAAGACTCGGACGAGTCACAGGGACGTTAGGAAGTATTTCTTCAGTCGTAGAGTCGTCAGGAAGTGGAATAGCCTAGCAAGTGAAGTAGTGGAGGCAGGAACCATACATAGTTTTAAGAAGAGGTATGACAAAGCTCAGGAAGCAGAGAGGGAGAGGACCTAGTAGCGATCAGTGAAGAGGCGGGGCCAGGAGCTGAGTCTCGACCCCTGCAATCACAAATAGGCGAGTACACAACCACACACACACACACACACACACACACAATTCTCTATGGCCAAAGTAATGAAGCTAATTCTCAAAAATTTCTACCGCAAGTTGACCAGAAGTTGCCTCTACAAGGAGAACCGGAAACAAGGACTGTGAAGAGGAAATTGATGAATAAACTTTTAACAGAGTGAAAGAAATGTATGTATGTATGTATTTAGTATATATTTTGTATGCATGTATTTATGTATGTATGCATGTATGTATATATGTATGTATATGTATGTATGTATGTATGTATGTATGTATTATGTATATGTATGTATGTATCATGTGTGTATGTATGTGTGCATGTATGTGTGTATGTATGTATGCATGTATGTATGTATGTATGTATGTATGTATGTATGTATGTATGTATGTATGTATGTATGTGAGAGATAAAAAGAAAAAAATTGGAGAAAAGAAAGAGGAAAAATATAAAAAAAGGTAAAAAGATAGAGAAAAAAAGAGGAAAAGATAAAAAAGCGAAGAGGAAAAAGTACAAATAAAGAGTAAGAGATAATTATATGGAATGAGAGAGAATGAGAACATGAGGATGAGAGAAACATAATAAAAATCTAAACTGACACAGACGTAGCTGACACCACTGACATAATACAGAGAGACGATGGTAGAGAGAATGAGAGAGAGAGAGAGAGAGAGAGAGAGAGAGAGAGAGAGAGAGAGAGAGAGAGAGAGAGAGAGAGAGAGAGAGAGAGAGAGAGAGAGAGAGAGAGAGAGAGAGAGAGAAAGTGTTAAAGAGAATAAACCAGAAAACTGAACCTGGTTTTATTTTTAAACGTATTTGATTTTTGTGAGAGACAGAGAGTCAGCAGCAGCTATACGATACAGAGTTTTAAATACTTTGTAGAATTAAAAAAAGCGGATCATTTCATGTGATCTGGGGAAGATAGAAGACCGAGTACACCAGACGAGGTTATTAAGGCACGAGAATACTCATTAACGAAGTCCAATGCTATAAGCAATGTGGAAGATAACATATAAGATGGATTATAGCTGGGAGGAGGAGGAGGAGGAAGAGGAGGGGAGGAGGAAAAGGAATAGGAAAGGAAAGAAAAGGAGGAGGAAGAGGAGGAGGAAGAGGAGGAGGAAGGAAGAGGAAGAGGAGGAGGAAGAGGAAGAGGAGGGAAATTCATGCCCTGGTTCACGACTAAAAAGAGAACAATATTAAAGCATGATAAAACTATAGAAGGTGAGTGAGAGCAGAAAACATCACGTGAGTATTATTCAGAATCTTACATGTACAGGTAAGAATAAAGAACAAAAAGACCAATACCGTGACTGCAACAATACACAAATAACCCGCACATAGGAGAGAGAGAAACTTACGACGACGTTTCGGTCAGCCTTGACCTTCGTAAATGGTTCAAATCGGACCGAAACGTCGTGGTAAGCTTCTTTCTCCTAAGTGTGGGTTATTTGTGTAGGTAAGAATAAAGACTGAGCTACAGAATGTAACAGTGATAGCCAAGTCCGGACCAAAGTTGTTGTACTTTATAGTCACGTTAGTAGACGATAAATGACAAGGAAATACCACCGAAGGAGAAGAGGAGAAAGCTGGTGAAGTCTCAATACAGCTGGAGGTCTCTCACAGTCATGCATCGCAAGAGTAGAAAGACATGTTGTTGTTGGAGCAGTGCTTACCGTGGACAGGTTATTATTATTATAATCAAGGGGGAAGCGCTAAACTAGGATTATACAGCGCCTGTGGGGGGAATGGAAGGTATTCCGGGTTAATTCAGGGAACTGGAGCACATATCTAGTTCCTAGATCAAGAGCCCCTCACCAGTATCAAGGAACACTGTGGTCAGAAATAGTAATACTGCCATACATATCGTAAAGGTTATAGGAGTCCAAGATTGGATATCATTAACCCAGACTGAATTATTTGCTCTTAAATTAGCCATTGAGTTACTAAAAAACCAGCTCGGTTGTATTTTCGGCTTTAAAGTCAGTAATCAGGTTTATTTACTTTACTATAATTCCACAAATATTACTAATAATGTAATGAATATTACTTAAAAATATAATGCAAAATATGTGCAATATGAAAACTCTGATAAATTGACAGGAATAAGAACCCAACAAGAAAATATAGACCAGGGATTTACAGACTCATTACAGTGATAATACGCTGAAAATTGTTAGAAAATGAATAACTTGTACATTACTACGAGTGTTGCATTAGATAGCCTAATGTTTATGGTATGAAGGTGAGATGGAAGAGTAGAGGCATGGGTCAGGCTTCCTTCACTTTATATGCGGCAGGTTGGTGTACTAACTCATTCAGATACAATGTCAAGTGAGTGGAGAAAAGGATAAACACACTGTATCCAAGAGTAGAAAAAAATACAGCACTATATAAATCATACAACTAATATGTATGAACACTATAAACACATAACTAGAGTTGGCAAGAATTTACAAAATTATACACAATTTGCTGCAATTGGATTATAGCTTAAAAGCTTCGTAAAGCTAATGGAGTGTCAGCAGTTGGGATAAATGCAACTCGTCCCTCGGAACACATTGATTCCTCTTCTAATTGCAATTTTCAATACGTCGGTAGCACTGTGCACTCATTCATATGAGGGAGGGTTATCTTATTAGATCCAGAGCTCCGAGTCCAGCAAGTTGGGACGCTCCTAAAATATCTGAAGAACAACAAAAAGTTACAATACCGTGACTGGAACAATACACAAATAACCCGCACATAGGAGAGAAAACATAGGACGACGTTTCGGTCCGACTTACACAATTTACAAGTCACATATGACTAAGACCAGCGTCAGGAAACACTTGTCCTGTTTCCTGACAAATTTTAACTAACGTCTCTGTGTGTATGACACTGTGTGTTCCCTGCAGACTCTTGTAGTGGCTGCTAGGTAAACAACGTATCTACCGCACGATGATCGTGACGGCTGCATTTCGTTTGTTCGCGGCCAGGATAGAATAATTTGATCATTGAAATAAACGTTAATGTCACCTAACTCATTCACTCTCTCTCTCTCTCTCTCTCTCTCTGAATCTTTATACATATACATACATACATACACACACACACACACATATATATATAAATATACATACATATTATATATATATATATATATATATATATATATATATATATATATATATATATATATATATATGCAAAACAACCACTCTGAAAGAATAGAGAAATTCCAAGCGCTTTAGTGACTACTCACATTATCAAGGAACGATAGTTCCTTGATAATGTGAGTAGTCACGAAAGCGCTTGGAATTTCTCTATTCTTTCAGAATGGTTGTTTTGCATATTCTGAAATCAACTGTTTACTGTGATCTTATTGCATATATATATATATATATATATATATATATATATATATATATATATATATATATATATATATATATATATATATATACGCATACATACACACATACACATATGTACACACACACACACACACACACACACACACACACACATAATATATATATTATATATATATATATATATATATATATAATATATATATATATATATATATATATATATATCACACTGGCCGATTCCCACCAAGGCAGGGTGGCCCGAAAAAGAAAAACTTTCACCATCATTCACTCCATCACTGTCTTGCCAGGAGGGTGCTTTACACTAGTTTTTAAACTGCAACATTAACACCCCTCCTTCAGAGTTCAGACACTGTACTTCCCATCTCCAGGACTCAAGTCCGGCATGCCGGTTTCCCTGAACCCCTTCATAAATGTTACTTTGCTCACACTCCAACAGCACGTCAAGTATTAAAAACCATTTGTCTCCATTCACTCCTATTAAACACGCTCACGCATGCCCGCTGGAAGTCCAAGCCCCTCGCACACAAAACCTCCTTTACCCCCTCCCTCCAACCTTTCCTAGGCCGACCCCTACCCCGCCTTCCTTCCACTACAGACTGATACACTCTTGAAGAAATACTTCCAAACATCACTTTGACTCATCTGAGTCTTCAACTTCTAACTGTGACCCCTTGTTTCTGTGTCCCATTTCTGGAACATCCTGTTTCTGTCCACCTTATCTATTCCACGCAGTATTTTGTATGTAGTTATCATGTCTTCCTTGACCCTCCTGTCCTCCAGTGTCGTCAGGCCGACACTGTGTGTGTGTGTGTGTGTGTGTGTGTGTGTGTGTGTGTGTGTGTGTGTGTGTGTGTGTGTGTGTGTGTGTGTGTGTGTGTGTGGTGTGTGTGTTGTGCCTATCTGTCTTTCTGTCCGTCTGTCTGTGCCCGCGCGCGCGAGTGTACACACAAGAATTTAAACAAAATCAAACAATTACAGTACAAAGGAAGTCCAACTGTGTAATACACTCTAAGCTATTTTGTATTCTTTTAAAATGCAATATTAGAAGAAAATAAATCATAATTGACTTTCAGGATTTTAAATGAACTATAATTGTTTGTTAATGTGAGATTAATGACTGGTTGGCGTCACTATATCTGTTGTGCAGTGTTATATCTGTGTTCTGCAGTGTTATATCTGTGTTCTGCAGTGTTATATCTCTGTTCTGCAGTGTTATATATGTGTTCTGCAGTGTTATATCTGTGTTCTGCAGTGTTATATCTGTGTTCTGCAGTGTTATATCTGTGTTCTGCAGTGTTATATCTGTGTTCTGCAGTGTTATATCTCTGTTCTGCAGTGTTATATATGTGTTCTGCAGTGTTATATCTGTGTTCTGCAGTGTTATATCTGTGTTCTGCAGTGTTATATCTGTGTTCTGCAGTGTTATATCTGTGTTCTGCAGTGTTATATCTCTGTTCTGCAGTGTTATATCATTGTTCTGCAGTGTTATATCTCTGTTCTGCAGTGTTATATCTGTGTTCTGCAGTGTTATATCTGTGTTCTGCAGTGTTATATCTGTGTTCTGCAGTGTTATATATGTGTTCTGCAGTGTTATATATGTGTTCTGCAGTGTTATATCTGTGTTCTGCAGTGTTATATCTGTGTTCTGCAGTGTTATATCTCTGTTCTGCAGTGTTATATCACTGTTCTGCAGTGTTATATCTCTGTTCTGCAGTGTTATATCTCTGTTCTGCAGTGTTATATCTCTGTTCTGCAGTGTTATATCTCTGTTCTGCAGTGTTATATATCTGTTCTGCAGTATTATATATCTCTGTTCTGCAGTGTTATATCTGTGTTCTGCAGTGTTATATCTCTGTTCTGCAGTGTTATATCTCTGTTCTGCAGTGTTATATCTCTGTTCTGCAGTGTTATATCTCTGTTCTGCAGTGTTATATCTCTGTTCTGCAGTGTTATATATCTGTTCTGCAGTATTATATATCTCTGTTCTGCAGTGTTATATCTGTGTTCTGCAGTGTTATATCTGTGTTCTGCAGTGTTATATCTGTGTTCTGCAGTGTTATATCTGTGTTCTGCAGTGTTATATCTGTGTTCTGCAGTGTTATATCACTGTTCTGCAGTGTAATATATCTGTTCTGCAGTGTTATATATCTGTTCTGCAGTGTTATATATCTGTTCTGCAGTGTTATATCTCTGTTCTGCAGTGTTATATCTCTGTTCTGCAGTGTTATATCTCTGTTCTGCAGTGTTATATCTCTGTTCTGCAGTGTTATATATCTGTTCTGCAGTATATATCTCTGTTCTGCAGTGTTATATATCTGTTCTGCAGTGTTATATATCTGTTCTGCAGTGTTATATCTCTGTTCTGCAGTGTTATATATCTGAATGTTTCTTTATAACTCTGTTCTTCTGAGTTATATCTCATAATGATTCTTTAAAACTTTGTTCTTCAGAGTTATATCTCAGAATGTTTCTTTATAACTCTGTTCTACAGAGGTAAAGCTTAAAATATCTTTATATATCTGTGTCGCAGGTGTTTGCCATTCTAAGGGAATGCCTGGAAAGTGCTTGGCTCTTGATTCAAGGAATCTGAGCGATGATGTCTTTGAATAAAACTGATTATCTCTCGTTATCCGGGAGCTGTTCAACACTAGAGAAGTACTATAATAACAATTACTATTGTTATTATTATTATTATTATTATTATTATTATTATTATTATTATTATTATTATTATACAATAATGATATAATAATAATAATCAAAATAATAAAATAATATCAAATGAAATAAATAAATTAATAATAATAATGATAATAATAATAATAATAATAATAATAATAATAATAATAATAATAATATCTTTGCATTATGCTTGTTCATTTTATTGCATTGACATAATATATAACTTTATCTGCTTTGCAATCCCTCAAGGTTCCTTGACTCCGGTGAGGAGCTCTTGTTCCGTGGATTTGAACCTGACCTCCCTTTCCTTCGATCGAAGCTGACTACCTCCAATTCCCCCCAGGAGCCATATAGCCCATACATGAGTATTAGAATAATTTTTTTTAAATTACTTATTGAAAAAAAATATTTATTGTAAGATGAGGTTATTTTATTTTTTATAGGACTGATGACGGAAAATTAAAATCTTCGAAAGAGCTATATAAACCGAAAAAAAAAATATCTCTGTTTATATGCAGCATATATAAACACGTAAAATGTGTTTCTCTTTATATATAAACTACAAGACTACATTACTCCCTAAAACTTCCCGTTTTAGGGAGTAAAGTAGTCTTGACTGGTGGTATACGGTTGAAATACAGCTGTAATAACCCTGGTGCCATGGGTAGACCTTGACCTAACACACCAACTCATTAACCTCAGAAACATCATGGCGAGGACTTGCAACAAAATTAAACGTTATATTTTATTATATTTTATGGGTTGGACGGATAAGCCGGCCAGAACGTCCGTGTGAAATAATTATTTCCTTCCCTTAAAAAAAAAAGGGGCGTTCTCCGCTCAGCAAACCATAGCATGTAAATCAGTGAGAGTGACATTGTCGTGGGCAGAGGCAGCAGGGAATGGTGGTTGCATTGGTGTCCGCCTGAGGACATGTCTTCCTAACCTCAGCCTTGATTTACTCTTCCGAAGAGAATTGGATTTGTGGCTCCCCTGAGAAGGCTTATATTTTTTGTCTGTCTAGGGTGCTAGAGGACGCATGTGTACCTGGAGTTACAGGCACGCTGGAAGACACATGTGTACCTGGAGACACTGGTGCGCAGGACGACTCAGGGAAACCTCTGCGTTACCACAACCATGTCTGTTTCTTACGTTCCCATAATCATACGTGTCCACAAATATCTACCTGTCTTTTACGTGTCCACACTCGTCTCTCTGTCCCTTCTGTGTCCACATTCTTGGTTCCATCGTTCTCCACGCCAGTGCTGCTCATCATATACCATAACCACATTCTGAATCTTTCTATCACCTCAACACAGCCAAATTTTGACAGGTTCATGTGCAATCTATTTAAACCACCTACAGTGGCATGAAAGAAAACATGACCGTTCCTCACACAAACAAGCAGTTTATACCTTTTGTATCAGATTTAATAAAATATATCAACTGGTTTTTATATCAATGATATGAGTTTTATACAAATTATAATTTGTATAAAATTCATATCATTGATAATTATCAGCCTGCAGTCGGTAGGCTGACCTGCCAAATCAAATTGCTGTTTAGTCTCTGAAAAAGAATGCGAACAATTATTTAAACCCTTCTCGCAAATATATAAAGGAATGAGAGATCACTGGTCACTAAGAAAAGAACTAAAAATTATCTCAGAAGCAATCGAGGGGAGGGAGAATGAGAGCCGGATTTCTTTTGACTAGCGAATAATTTGTGTCTGTGTTGAGGTGGAGACCCTCAATGTTCAGCTCGAAGTTCCTTGTCCAGGCTACATACTGGAGAGGTACTCGAAGTTCCTGATCAGTGCTTCATACTGCAAATATACTCGAGGTTCACCATCCAGGCTCAAACTTGGACGTGATGTTCGAAGCTCCTGGTTCAGAGTTTGTACAGGAAAGTACTTAACGAATCTTTTGGTTCAGCACCGATACTGGACATTCCAGGTTTTATAGTATATCGTGTTACTCGAAGTTTCCCCATCTAAAGTCTTTTGGTGTCAGTAACGTGCATCTTATATGACGAAGAAATGAAAGTGGTACCAATGCATCAACATCATGATCATAGATATGAAAATGAAAGTGGTACCAATGCATCAACATCATGATTATAGATACGAAAATGAAAGTGGTACCAATGCTTCAACATCATGATCATAGATATGAAAATGAAAGTGGTACCAATGCATCAACATCATGATTATAGATACGAAAATGAAAGTGGTACCAATGCATCAACATCATGATCATAGATATGAAAATGAAAGTGGTACCAATGCATCAGCATCATGATTATAGATATGAAAATGATAACGGTATTCAATACCGACAAGCTGATAAGACACTTGTGCAACAATTAGGTATCTTAATTCCGAAACGTTTCTCTAGTAGGCTTCATCAGTCAAGATAAATGGTTCTGAAAACAGACAAGTTGAAGAATGACACACTTATGCAACATATGTGAATCTTAATTGAGAAAACGCTTATCCACACAGTGGCTTCATCAGTCCAATACAACGAAGGTGTAAGGAAGAGCTTGAGGTAATCGTTCCCTCAGCCTGGAATCGACTGATGGACTCAACACATCGATTCCAGGCTGAGGGACTGATTACCTCAAACTACTCCTCTCCTTACACCTTTATGCTTTGTATTCGACTGATGAAGCCACTGTGGGAAGAAACGTTTCTTCAATAAAGATTCCCCATATGCTGCATATCTGTCTCAATCTTCAATTTAGTTTAACCTCGGTCAAAATACATTCAAAGGGACCTCACTAAACATTCATCACCAGACTATGATTACATAACAAGTTATGAGCCGAGATGCGATTAATCAAGAAACTTCAGTGCTTATACAGTTGGTGATGTTCATTATATAGATTCATTAGTGTGCATTTAAAACAAGTAAATTACGCTTTCCCCCTGACACTGACAGTGATATATTACTTGGCTGTTTATCCTCTCTGACTCACAGTCAGTTTACGACAAAGATGAAAACTTTATTACCTGCAAGAGCAATGTATTTATGACTGAAATGGATTATTCTGAGTAAGTAAATGGAGTAGAATCAGTAGTGTTGGAATGAAAGCCACTAATGACAACTAATCCACATACTGGAGATAAACTTTGAGTAGATTTAAAAAAGAGGCTAGACAAATATGTGGATAAGAAGAGAAGGATTTGAGAAGGACCTGCTAAGTATGGGCCACTAGTTGAAGATTGAGACACTTATGCAACACATATGGGAATCTTTGAAGAGTGAGTGTGTCTCAATCTTCAAATTGTCGGCTTTAAACAATTTATCACAAGGGAACCTTTACTGAGGAAACGTTTATTGGCACAGTGTCTTCATCAGTCCAATACAAAGCAGAAAGGTGTAAGTAGAGGAGGAGTTTTTTTTTTATATTTTATTTAAGAAAAACATATACATAATACATAAAAAGAAAAATCACAAGCCGACAATTAACAGATCAAAAGACCGTGACAGACAATGTCAGTACACACTCAAATAACACAATACATTTTAACACATTGGTGTTACAAAATACTTCCGAATAAACCAAACCAGTTTATGGAAAAAAACATACCGACTCCCAAACAAACAGGCGGAGTCATTATAAAACATGTAGGAGTAAGTCCTATAATCATATATATATGTATATATATACACACATGCATATACACACACATACGTGTATGTGCACATGTGTGCGCACAGAAAAGACTGGATATACATGAAATAATGAACAAATTGACTTGACACCAAATAAACCAAATATATATTACATCCACAAATAGAACTATACTTAAGACATTGGTTCCCACAAACACGTCTACTCGCACAAAGATAAAAAAAAAAAAAAAAAAAGGCCATATCCGTGAACACCACGACCTTCCAACCGCTTATAAACACACAAAGTTAATGTTGACGGGTAACATTCAATATATAATATAACCTACCATACAAATAGAAGGGTATATATAAACCCCATAAATAACTTATATATTCTCGTACAGAGTTCATAATGTACCCCTTTAATTATACGTTAAAAAAAAAAAAAACGTATGACAAGGGTAAAGTTATCACCAGATGCAAATATATAAAGCATATCCTCCACGTATACATATACAAATATATAAAGCATATCCTCCACGTATACATATACAAATATATAAAGCATATCCTCCACGTATACATATACAAATATATAAAGCATATCCTCCACGTATACATATACAAATATATAAAGCATATCCTCCACGTATACATATACAAATACATAAAGCATATCCTCCACGTATACATATACAAATATATAATGCATATCCTCCACGTATACATATACAAATATATAAAGCATATCCTCCACGTATACATATACAAATATATAAAGCATATCCTCCACGTATACATATACAAATATATAAAGCATATCCTCCACGTATACATATACAAATATATAAAGCATATCCTCCACGTATACATATACAAATATATAAAGCATATCCTCCACGTATACATATACAAATACATAAAGCATATCCTCCACGTATACATATACAAATATATAATGCATATCCTCCACGTATACATATACAAATATATAAAGCATATCCTCCACGTATACATATACAAATATATAAAGCATATCCTCCACGTATACATATACAAATATATAAAGCATATCCTCCACGTATACATATACAAATATATAAAGCATATCCTCCACGTATACATATACAAATATATAAAGCATATCCTCCACGTATAGATATGAATATAACTCACTATACAAAAAGGTTCTTATAACGATAAAAGAAAAAAACAGAAAATCACATACAACTTTTAACACTGTGGTTTTACAAAATTCGTAAGGCCTACATACACCGGAGCTTTTATACATTGGTTCACCCTTCTTCCGCAGGTACTCCCAAAATATTGCATGTAACACACAGGTATCCCTAGGCAACATACCTCTACACAGATTTACATGCATACAAACAGAGTATCAAATATGCCAATCATGGTACCACATCCTCACGCTTTGTAGGCCCACCGGCCTACTAAACCAACCTAAACCAAATAGAACCAGTCTACCTTCATACCCTAGGACTAGTTACACACCATAATCGAAACTATGACAATTATAGGTCTGCACACAATGCAATAAGCAGCCATAAGTGCAGAGCTATACAAAGTCATGTACATTCATGTCACACCTCCACAAGAACATTACACTTACTACCCCGATACCTAGAGCAAACCTCTGGAAAAACGAGGAATCTTCCGGCACCGTCCAAGGACAGATGCACGCCAGACAAAAGGACTATGCCTTACCATCCCCTGACATACACCACAATAAACCCATACACTCAATATCCGGCACACAACCTTCCGACGGCTCCCTGCAAAAAACATTACCCACATCAAACACCTTGCAAACCAGTCAACCTTCCCCATTCAGGCATCCAATCACTCCAATAGGACACACCACTGACACCCCGACACCAAGCGGAGTAAACGCGCAACAGTAAGTCCACGACATCCCTCAGGAAAACTAGTAACCCACCGTCCCCCATATAATTGTTTGTTTCTACACGCTGTCCTATAAAAACACGCTGCCAACGCTTTTATCCTAATGTTTCCCTCCACCTCCCTCATCCCCCAAGAGACATAGAAGTAATCAACTATTACGTATCTGATCGCCCTCCCCACCTCGTTGGGCACCCCTCTCATATCTAACATTAAAGCCCTAAGGGGCGATATCTGACCTCCCCCCAATAAAAGGAAAACTCTTCAACCACAATCTTACCACCTCCAAAGCAGAACAAAAATATACTACATATACAAATATACTACACTCCACCGTTTGCGGACTTCCCCCATCACCTCCCCCACTCGAAGACCCCTTTCCCCCCCTGCCCGAATATACCTCTGCTTAACATACAGCGCCTTCAACCTAGATCCCAATGCCATCAATCCCAATCCTCCCTGTCTTACCGCAGTCATTACCACATCTTTGCCCAACCACGCCCTCCCAAAACCCCACACATACCTTAATACTCTCCTTTGTAATTCCATAATATCCTGACTTCGTAATGGGTAAATTTCCGCCACTCCCCACACCTTACTATAAATCAGCGTATTTACCACCACAACCCTTTGATGCAAGGTTACGTCCCAGGCCCATAGACTCCTGAGCCTACTCAAAGCTCTGTCCATTACCATTTCTGAATTAACCCTCCTGCTCTCCTGTGCATCTGCCAAATACAAAATCCCACAAATCTTGAGCCTTTCTACAGTTATCCAGCCAAACTCCTCCCCCAAGGTCCCGCCTACCCAAGCGCCTACCTCCAGCAACCGTGATTTCTGCTTATTAACTCTCATCCCAGTAGCCTTCCCAAAAATCTCAAGTACCCTTCCCACCTTACTTAAATCTTCTATCTCATTAAGTGAAACAGTTGCATCATCTACATAACCCACAATATCCCCACAAAAGCCTCCACTCTCCCCCATCCCTCCTGTCCCACCATCAACAAGCACATAGAAAGGATTCTGCATACATGCAAAGAGTATTTGGGAGAGCGGACACCCCTGCCTCAAACCTCTTCCCATGCTTACAGGACTACCCAACCTACCATTTACCTGTACTCTCATTGATGCATCAGCATACAATGTCCTCACCCATCCCACCACCCTCCCTCCAAAACCCATTCTTACCATACTCTCAATCAAAAAATCCCTATCCACATAATCATAAGCATTCTCCCAATCTAGACCTAGAATACCGCCCTCACTACTACCCTCGAAGAAATCCCTAATACGTCCACGAGGAAATCCCTAATACATCCATGACCTACCCGCATACTCCTCCCCGGAATTCCAAACTGTCCCCCATGTATCACCGACCCCGTGACCTTCTTCAGTCTATTGCCTAAAGATTTTCGCAAAAACCTTGTAATCTGCGCATATCAGAGACATTGCTCGATAAGCAATCAAAACTCTTCCCCCCCTCTGCTTTGGCACCAAAATTATGACACCCATACTTTGCGATTTGCCCAACTTCCCACTAGTTAACATATAATTCAATACCCCAACAAAGCATTGCCTAATACACCCCCAATGTACTCTATAAAAATCATTTGGTATACCGTCTATCCCCGGTGTTTTTTCGGTACTCATCCCTAAAACTGCCTCTTCCACCTCAACCTCACGTATACCACCCTCCCTCCCCACTCCATCCTGCTCACTTAAAACACTATGGAACCCCCCTCCAAAAATTCCCTCCCAGGAACCCCCCTCCCTCCTACTCCATTTTTCCCAAAACCAACTATAAGCATGGAGACTCATACTTTCCGTGTTGGATAGGACCCGACCCTCTAGGTACCCTCCCACCCCAGGGCTTATTTCCAATTGTAATATGGTGATTACCATCTGACGTTCTCGAAATTTACGTAAAACAAACCCGGACGGCTTATCACCCCACAATACATCGTCTAACCCCGCCCTAACCCTGATTGCATCAAACCTATCATTGTGTAATTCAGCTATTCTACTCCGAAGACTATCCATGTCATCCCTCCTACCACCTCCCCCATCATAACAGTCTTGCAACTTTCCCTCCAGATAATTTTGCAACCCATAACGCCACCCCGCCTCTTCTCGTCCCCTAACCTTAAAAAAAATTCGCTATCTCAGGCTTGGCCTGCATTTCCCACCAATCTAACAGATCTATCTCCCTATCCCTAGCCTCCCAAAAATGCAACCACCAATCACTGAAAAAAGGCCCCTCACCCTCCTCCTTAAGAAGCCTTACGTTTAATTTCCAGTACCCAGAATAAATACGCACTACTCCATCCCACATCAGATCTGCAATCACCACCCTGTGATCAGAAAACACCACATCGAAGGCTCTCACCCTCACCACATCTATACCCTGCTTAACATAGATTCTGTCCAATCTCGCCTCATATCCCCTACGGACGAACGTATGCTCCACTAGGTATCCCCCCCTCCCCACCACATCAACAACCCCAGCATCCCGCAATACATCCCTCGGAACACTCAACACGCAACCCGCCCCTCTCGGTTCAACATCGCCACTCCGTATCACACAATTCCAATCACCTCCTATTACTGTTACAGCAGGCAAACCTCTCAAGTGATACAGCAAGACCTCCCTGACAAAATCTACTTTTACCCTGGTATTGCTAGTTGCTGGCATGTAAACACCTACGAAACTAGCCCGACTCTCACCCCAGACACCATCCACCATCACTACCCTCCCACCCACCCCCTCTTCCCAACCCATGACACGCAAGGGGCTGGTCTTCTTTATCACCACTGCTACCCCACCCTTCAATTGCAAACCACTGCTAACATACATCCGATATCCTTTCAACCTCAACTCACATCCAGCCCTGTGATTATGCTCTTGCAAAAAACAAATGTCGACATCAAACCTCCGTAAAAACCACATCAACCAAACATTCTTGACCTCTGTCTTAAGGCCATTAACATTAAGTGTGACACATCTGAAAGTTATAGGAGGGGCGGCTTTCCCCTATGCCGCTGGGATTTACTCACTGCACTTTTCACATTACGTGTACCTGCTTTTTCACTCGTTTTTTCCTGTGCAGTAACCTCCCCCCTCCCTCTCCTACTGTGCAACTCAGGCACACCTCTACCACTATGAGCCAACGGCTCCACCACCGCTGCCCATGATTTCTTCCCCGGCCTCTGCCCCGGGGTGATGACCTTGTCTATCTCTGACACTGCAATTCTTTTCCTAGAACTTCCGCTTACACACATATCACCATCAAGCGAATCCTCCTGGTGTACCTCCTCGTCCACCGCACGCTCCAGTCCTTCCTTACTCAAGGCTCTCTCCCCGTTTTGTTGTCCCTCCTGTGCTCCGTCCTCACATAAACTGAAGACGCCTTCTGCACAGGACTCCTCCCCATCCAAAAAATCCTTGATCACATCCGCCAATAAACCATCCTGGGTCGAAGCTTCCTTAACTAAAGACTCCTCAGGCGCCACCTTCATCTCCCCGGACGCCCCTGGGAGAGTGGCACACGTCTCCGCCGCCGCCACCTCCCTTTCGACCTCCTCGCTCCAGAGGTCAGGCCTCCGTCCTTCCGAAGCACCTGAGTCAGGCACCAAATCGCACGTCTGCTGAATCACAAATGGAGGCCCCAGAACTCGTGGAGCCTGCCTCCGAGGACACTGGGCTGTCATGTGCTCATAGGAGCTACACAAACGACATGTTTTCCTCTGACCAGCATAGTACACAAAAACCTGTGTCCTATAACCGGTCATCGTAACGTAGGATGGTATAGGCCTTGTTAAAGACATTTTGAGGGTGTAAGAACCCTCCGGCAGCCCTTCATACGGACAATCCCTCCACACTCCCATGGTTGCAGAATGCACTGTCCCATAACTGCTTAAAAACTCCTGTAGACTATACGCCGTAGCCTCGAAGGGTATATTTCGTACCTTCACCCACGTCAAGTACTTAGAGACGTCATGTAAAACGAGCTCCACCGCTGAATTCACACTCACGCGTTGTTCCTGGTAATTCTCGACGATTCTTGTGTAGAAGCCGGTTCGTACAAATTTCACGAAAATTCTTGTCAAACCATTCAGAGCGACGCCATACAATTCCTCATTGGGAATACCATATGCATCTCTTATGATGCCAGGGAGGACGTTCATCGTAGCGCCACTTAATGTGCCACGAACAAGCTCAATGCAGACAGTATTTACCCTCCGTCCTGTACGTTCCGCCATTTTGGTATCCAAGTACTCAACTCACCACCAGGTGGCAAAATGTGGTAGTCTCGGAAAGCGTCCTCTCGCCCCGCAGGTTGAGAGACAAATGTAGAGGAGGAGTTTGAGGAAATCAGTCCATCAGTCTTGTAGAAAGTACAGCATATGGCCAGAGAAGTGGCCTATTTATCACATGGACCAGTAGGCTTCCTGCAGTGCTCCTCCATTCTTATATTTCTTTACTTTTCGTGACCTGAAAATAGTCCAGGTGAACAGAGAAGCCCCTTAAAGATTTATCTCCAGTATTTACGTTAGCTGTAAATTCTTCAGCCACGTTTTGATTTATTCTTTAAAACTTTTATTGGAAATAAATTGTATAAAATACACACACAATGGAAAAATAAACATATAAGCAGTATGTGATTCCTTATTGACAACGCTTCGCTCACACAATGGGCGATAAATGGTCTCTCCTGTGACCAGTTTCGAGAATTTTTCCTGTGATTTACCTGTGACTGGTGTCGAGGGTTTTCATGGATGATTCACCTGCAACAGGTTTCGAAGATTTTATCTGTGACTTCTTTTGAAGGTTTTTACCTGTAATTTACCTATGACCATTTTTGAGAGCTTTGGTTCCCCTCTTACAGCTCGGCTTTTGGCCCGACTTCCTTGCTGATTGCCTGAACAGGCTGTGGCTGTTAGCGGCCCGCTGGCCATCACAACCTGGTTGATATGGCATTAGGCTGACGTAGGGGTTCACTTTCCTCTCAAAGATTTGTTTTTACACATGTCCTGGTAATATTTCTATCTACCAGTAGCATTTTGAAGTGTCTTGGACCATGGATTTTGATACAGTATTCTCTTATTGTATCTATGGTGCCCTGTATTTCACTGGGTTTATTTTATTCTTAATCTCATATCTCTTATTTCAGTAAGGGTAGAGTGCAGATTTGAGACCTATACCTACATGTATTTTATCAGGTATTTTTTATTCGGTAGAGGACTCGTCGAGCACTTCAGTCGTTTCCAGTACATTACATCCAGTACATGAACGGAGCTGTGAGCACACAGCAATATTCCAGAAGTGAGAGTATAAGGGATTTTAACAGAATCATTGACATCATTTTTTCTTTTGTTTTTAAAGTTTTCAGGGTCCACCCTCTTATTTTTTTATATCTCTGCCGCACTTTGTTGTTTTCGAGACGGAATGACAGATTTTTCTCACTTTATTATCAATTTTTTTTACGCTCTACAGTATGAGACTGTCTACGTTCTGTGCTCGTTTTGAGTTCTTCAGGCAACTGAAATTGGCACCAATATGTGATGAAAAAGATTTTGAAAACCGACAATTTGAAGAGCAAGGAACTTGTGCAACATTTGGGAATCACTATTGAGGAAACGTTTGGCCAGCCAGCGGTTTCTTCGGTTCAATACAGAGAATAACAATGGAAGACTAGGAGGAGTTGGAGGTAATCAGTCCCTCAGCTGAGGAACCCACTGAAATATATAAAGTTTTAAGAGAAAGAGCTAAACTAATAGGGGTCATACTGTTCCTGGTGAAACGGAGGTAATCATGTTTGATTCAAGAGAGGACTAGTCCAGTGCCTTGAATCAAGAGCCTCTTATCAGCATCAATTTAATTTCCGTTAAGTGTAGCTGCGAGAGGAGGTAGCGGGAATAGCGTTGGCAGATGCAGACGGATTAAATCTCGTTAGCTTGACAAGGTGTCCCGCAGCTTCAATACCAGAATACTCAGCTCACAACAGAAGGGACAGAAATTTGATTTGCAGGCTGGGATTGATAGTACTGCCATCCGTGACACTATAAAATATCAGACTGTCTGGTGGCTAACAGCATTGACATCTGTGACACCATTAAGTATCAGATTGACTGGTGGCTGACAGCACTGACATCTGTGATATCATGAAGCATCAAACTATCTGGTGGCTGACAACACCGACATCTGTGACTCATGATTGGCTGTTAGCTGACAGCACTGCCAGCAGCAGCGACACAGCATGATATACATCTCTCTGTGTTGAGAAATGGTTTACCAACTAATGTTAAAGTTTAAATATAGGGGGAACTTAGCTTGGAAAGACAGCTCATCACCTGCACAGCCGCCCCTGCAGGCGAGGTCTTGAGAAGCTGTCGTAACCACTTCGCAATGGGCTGTAAAGTAAATACATTAATAATAAATTACCCCTAGGGGGTGTAATGTCAGCATATATCAGACACTGACTGCTGACAACACTTACTTGTGTGGACTCAAAGGTCCACTTATCACCGGGGTTTATGATAAGTGACTAACTCGCAACTTTATACTCAGTTGTGCAGTCAATAGTAGTACATCACGAGTTAGTACACTTACCTGGGCATATGTATCTGACCCGTAGTTATGCCCGGATATCCGATGTGTTGATTGAAGAATAGTGTTCTTTGAAGAATGTCGCACTACACTTTGTTGGATCGCAACACTCGTTACACTGTTCATCAATAATTGTTCACACCATAATGTCACTAAAGAAGCTGATCACACTTCTCTGTAAGTGTTTATTGAGATTCTTTTGTGAAAAACGCATGGAACAGTGTTCTTTGTTGGTTATCCTGGCACGTCAATGTCTCTCTCAGTAGAGTCCAAAGTAATCTGCCTCACCGCATCCTACGCGGCTGCATTACCCCTAGAACATAAAGGAAAAGCTGACCTAGTACTTTTTGCTTCCTTGCCAAACTTCCTCCAATAAGCAAAGCAGAATGCTTGATTCTTGCTGTCTTAAGCATAGACAACAATGTGCACTATCTTTACCATGGTAATAAAGTGGGAGCAGGATTTTCCTTAATTGTCCTGCTAAGGTAAGAGATGGACTGTCTTTTATTAAACTACACTTTGCAACATTGGACTCTTGCAAGGAGCGGCGGTCGCTTGACCACGTCACATACTCGTATTGCATCTGGGATCAATTACTTGCTGTAGCAGTAAACAAGATGTTTACCCCTTCTGAGAGGGCTGGGCCCCTCAGGACCGAAAGGGGCTGAAAAGGACTGGTGGGGGCTAATACCCCCCTCCAGGAGAAAATTTCTCCACACTCTGGCAGATAAGTGTATACGCTGACACAGTAAATCGATCCTCCACCACTGTCTGCCACTGAATGACCCTCATGGGTGGAATGTTTTACATGGGTGGAATGTTCCACATGGGTGGAATGTTCCACATGGGTCGAATGTTCCACATGGGTGGAATGTTCCACATGGGTCGAATGTTTCACATGGGTCGAATGTTCCACATGGGTCAAATGTTCCACATGGGTCGAATGTTCCACATGGGTCGAATGTTCCACATGGGTCGAATGTTCCACATGGGTCGAATGTTCCACATGGGTCGAATGTTCCACATGGGTCGAATGTTCCACAAGGGTCAAATGTTCCACATGGGTCGAATGTTCCACATGGGTCGAATGTTCCACATGGGTCGAATGTTCCACATGGGTCAAATGTTCCACATGGGTCGAATGTTCCACATGGGTCGAATGTTCCACAAGGGTCAAATGTTCCACATGGATCGAATGTTCCACAAGGGTCAAATGTTCCACATGGGTCGAATGTTCCACATGGGTCGAATGTTCCACATGGGTCGAATGTTCCACATGGGTCAAATGTTCCACATGGGTCGAATGTTCCACATGGGTCAAATGTTCCACATGGGTCGAATGTTCCACATGGGTCAAATGTTCCACATGGGTCGAATGTTCCACATGGGCCGAATGTTCCACAAGGTCGAACGTTCCACATGGGTCGAATGTTCCACATGGGTCGGATGTTCCACATGGGTCGAATGTTCCACAAGGGTCAAATGTTCCACATGGGTCGAATGTTCCACATGGGTCGAATGTTCCATATGGGTAAAAATATTCCACATGGGTCGAATGTTCCACATGGGCCGAATGTTCCACAAGGGTCGAATGTTCCACATGGGTCGAATGTTCCACATGGGTCAAATGTTCCACATGGGTCAAATGTTCCACATGGGTCGAATGTTCCACATGGGTCGAATGTTCCACATGGGTCGAATGTTCCACATGGGTCGAATGTTCCACATGGGTCGAATGTTCCACATGGGTCGAATGTTCCACATGGGTCGAATGTTCCACATGGGTCAAATGTTCCACATGGGTCGAATGTTCCACATGGGTCAAATGTTCCACATGGGTCGAATGTTCCACATGGGTCAAATGTTCCACATGGGTCGAATGTTCCACATGGGTCGAATGTTCCACATGTCAATGTTCATGGTCAAATGTTCCACATGGGTCGAATGTTCTACATGGGTCAAATGTTCCACATGGGTCGAATGTTCCACATGGGTCGAATGTTCTACATGGGTCAAATGTTCCACATGAATTAAAAAAAAATACAATGTGAACTCGTATATACCAATGAAAGCCAAGTGTTGACCGTGACTTACATATTATCAGTATCAGTGAAGAGCAACACATTACTACACGTATGTGAAGTATAAAATTTCGTTATTCAATGTTCAAGTATTCACAAACTATATGTGTTTCGACATTTAAACAACAGTAATAACGTGAAAAACATACAAATTACTAATTACGTTTGTAATTTAGATATGTCAATATTTTTCTAAATACGTTCACACTGTGTCGAAAACCTGGGTGTTCTTTCAGGTTTAAAACCTGTCGATAACACGAGGGTCATTACAGCTACATGTTGCCTATATATATCACTAATCCAGAATACTTTGATCCCTAATATAGTGATTAAACTCTAAGCATTTATATATTGATATATATATTCCACTACAGCTCTCAATGCATACATGAAAGTGATATACTTGTACCAGAAAATATACAAAGTGTCGGAAAAAAAAAATCCGAAAATAATAGCAATTGTAATATTAGATTTTTTTCAGTAACACTGATCTGAATGTATTGAAAATATTGGTATGATCAGGGTTCGTAAGTCTTTATTTCCAACAATTATATTATTGCCTGATTCATTCTAGATCTCGGATTTTTTAGATTTTGTTTTTATTTCCATATATAATTATTTTTTCCCACATAACAGAAGAAAGAAGCTACTACAGAAATTGTCAACAACAAAACAATACAAAATTCAACACCCGGCAGTATTATCTGGTACTTATACACGTCTCCCTGGACGGAGTTCATAGCTTACAAAATCAATACATCAATTCGGTATCAGTACATCAACACACCAATGCAACACAAATACAATTTACCGCAGTATCAGTGGAGCAACACCAGTTGAGGTAGTGTAGGAGGTTCTGTATGTTACGAAGGCAAAACACATCAGCACACCACATCGGAACCTCACCAACACATCAACAGCAGAGCTTAACACTTCTAAGCGTAGGTGTTATACACAAACAATCCGCACATAGGAGAGGCAAGGTTACGAAGACTTTCAGTTCGACTTCGTCATTACCTTCTCTCTCTCTCCTATGTTCGGGTTATTTAAGCATTGTTCCAGTCACGGTATTGTGCCTTTGTATCCTATAACGAAGTTGTAGTAACTCGGCTGCCGTATAAACAATCTACTTTGTTATTATAATTACAGGGAAGCGATAAACCCGTAGGATTATACAGCGCCTGGAAAGGGGGAAGGTATTCAGGCTTTATTCAGGGAACTGGAGCACAGATCCAATTCCCTAGATCAAGAGCCCCTCACCAGCGTCAAGGAACCTCCCTTGAAGGAATAAACAATCTAGAGTTTTCAGAAGTTGTTGCTCGTGTATTCACGACTGACGGTGCTTGCTTGACCCGTCCTGGTGACAGAACTGACAACATATATTACATTAAAGATATAGAATAAGGTCTAGCCGCATGCCTATGCTTTCGGCTTGAGGGACTGACCACCTCTCACCATGGATTACGGACCGATCACGTCAAAACCACTACTACTGTTTCTAGTGTTATATTCTCCTGTTATCGACTGAAGAAGCCTGTTGTGTAGGTGAAATGTTTCGGCAATAAAAAATACCTAAGTGTTGCAAAAGTGTCTTATTCATTAATTTATTAGTATTGTATACTACTCATACATTGTATAAGACATGTGCCACACTTGAGTACCTTTATTAAAGACACGTTTCACCAATCAATGGTTTTCTGAATTTAATACAGAAATAATATACTGGAGACAGTGAAGATGGGGTAATCCGTCCCTCGATCAATTATTATTATATCATGGAGAAGCCTCAAACCCGTACGGGTCATACAGTAATCGATCCAAAGGGAGAGCAGATCAAATTCCTTGGACCAAAAGCAGCAGAGGTTTAATGAAATGTGCAACAAGCTGCATATATCAGAGCAAGCCTTAATTTGGACATCTCGCTAAGTGAGCTTTTTCCACGCCGAGCGAAATGTCCAACTGAAGACTTGCTCCGCTATAAGGCTTTTTTCTCTGTCATTCCAGTAGGTATTTGTTTTTTTTTTATCCTAGAAAGAAATTTTCCGGAGAAGACAGTGACGACTGAGATCCTTTGACTTTGGTTTTCAGCATTTTGACATATCAAACTTTTCTGTTTACATTTTCTTTCCTGTTTTCAAGATCTAATCCAGAGGACTGTATATCGATGGATACTATACGATAATGTGTTTGCCTTGTGATTCAAGGGCAAAGGATCGAATCTCCACTACTGTCTTGCTCTTCATGGATAGAGGATCGAATCTCCATTACTGTCTTGTTGTTCATGGATAGAGGATCGAGTCTCCACCACTGCCTTTCTGTTCAAGGATGGAGGATCGAGTCTCCACTACTGTCTTGCTGTTCATGGATAGAGGATCGAGTCTCCACTACTGTCTTGTGTTGAACGTGTCAAGACAGTTCAGTGTCTCACCTATAATAAATTAATCAATTCCCAGCAGTTAATCGTACATTTAGGAAAGCTAAAATGCTTTAGCCACTCCTGACAAAAACAAAACAAAATGGAATTTACAAGTTGTAGTATCGTACCTCGCGTGGAGCAGAATCCAACTCTACACCAAAATAGTCTCCACGTTCATTTAATCCGATAAACTCTTGAATCCTGCAAGAACGCGACCGAACGCCTCAGTTTTCCGAAGCTACTGACAGTCACTATCTGAGGTTGAAAACATTATTATACTCTGACTTTTCTTCGACCAATATTTACCAATAGCTCTCGCTACTTAAGTTATCATCTGCGTCTGTTGGCGATTCCTATAACTGTCTTTTAAAAACTGAGAAGAGGCGCATTTAAAAGCAACTTAATTTAAACGAAAGTTAATTTAAAAGTAAGTTAAGGTCTGGAGACATCTAAGAGGATTCAACAAAATACCTGGGGTCGGGGGAACACCTTCCCCCTGAACAAAAGAATGGAAAAATAATGATTAACTTGAGGAATAATATCTAAGATAATTTTCTAAGGATTTTAATTAAAATTAAGTAAAATAAAATGAGCTGCTGTGGTTCCAGTATTATGTTGAGGCAGGAGTATTTTATGCCCAGGATGGTCTTCTGTGATGTTTTTAGAAGAAACGGTGTCATTACTGGTAACTTGGTAAATCAGTAGCAACGAACAGAAATACTCCTGGTAGATCACCTGATCTGAGCAGGAGAAGAGTGGAGGTGAAGTGACTCTCCAAGCATCAACCCACACCAGGTAAGGTTAATACTACCAGAAAAAAAAAAAACGCAGACCCACTGGAATTAGGTTAAGCCGCGGCCCGCTAGATGGCAGTGCGGGTGGTAACACGCTAACAGTTCCAGGGTGCCTGAACAATCATAACCTCCCCATCCCCTCCTTCCCCTTTAAGAGCTTTTCCCTCACACCTGGATATTTAGATCATAAACAGCGAAGAGCTGAGTCTTTACCCCCGCAAACTCAACTCTATGATTACTGGAGTTTTACGACTCGCTCACCATGCGTTCAAACCCCACCCGTGCCGTGGTTACTACGAGTGCAACGTGGAGAAAAATCTCAAGTGCCTTATAATAATAATAATATCTTTATTTCTACAAGTACATGTACAAGGTATACAGTCCTAGCTAATATCAATGACATACTACTATATAGAAAGCCTCTTGTTATGCAGATCATTTCGGGCAAATTAGGTCAGTTTGATTCCAGGATGCGACCCACACCAGCCAACTAACACCCAGGTACCCATTTTTTACTGATGGGTGAACATAAACAAGCGGTGTAAAGAAACACGCCCAATGTTTCTACCCACGCTGGGAATCGAACCCCCGGACTCTCGCCGTGTACCAGTACCTTCCTTACTTTGCCAGTTGCAAGAGTTGAGTGCTGCTCTGAACCCTGACGTCTATCATTGACGTTAAGCACAAAATCTGGATATAGGGATTTGCAGGAATCCGTAATGTGTGTGGCAAGCGGAAAGAAATCCATTATAGCGAAGCAACAGTTCGCACCATCAGGGTGAAAAATAATGTGGGTGGCAGACAGGAGCACGCCATGTTGATGGAGTGTTTAGCATGTATGCTCACTCTCCCTCAATATCTCTCACCTATATTGTCTTCGTTTTTGTTTTTCGTTTTCGCTGTTCGTTTTTTTTTTTTTTTGCTTTTGTTCTCGCTATCATTTTAGCTTTTGCTTTTTTATTCTTGCTGCCATTTTTTGCTTTCGTTTTTTTTTGCTCGTTCTTGCTGTCTTTTTCCTTTCGTTTTGCTCTTTTCTTTTTTGCTTTTTTTTTTTCTTTTCTTGCTGTCGTTTTTGCTGTCATTTTAATTTTTTGCCTTTTTTACCTGTCTATTTTTTTTGCTTTTATTCACATCTTTCCCTTTTGTTTCGTTCTAGCTTCTGTCTTTTTCGTTGTTTTTACTTTATGACTGACATTCGTTACATAGGTGGCAGATGGGCAGCTACAGTGTGTAGGGCTATAGAAGGACAGTGCAGGTCTGTAAAACGAGTGTCAGGTTGGTAAAAAAATTTCCTTCCTTTATGGCTGTATGGAGCCCTTACATCTGTGGCTGGTTGTCTCCCGGGAAACTACGGACAGCCCACCCAAAATTTAAATGGCTAACTTTTTTATAATAAAAATGGGTGCTACTATATACTACTACCACTATAACTGCTCTACTACTGCTACTCTCTATACACTACTACCACTATACTACTACCACTATACTACTGCTATACTACGTACTACTACTGCTACTACTGCTACTCTACTATATACAAATATTACCCTACTACTACTATATTGCTACTACTACTACTCCACAATATACTACTACTACCCCTTCTACTACTATACTACTACTACTTAAAATTTCCGCTACAAACTAAACTATGCTTACAACTACCACTACAAATACTACCAACACTACTACACTACCTATCCAACTATCTACTACTAAAAACCCCCACTACAACTGTACTACTACTAATACCACCACTCAACTATATGCTACTAGTATACAACTATTAATAAAAATAACAATAGGAGTAGTAGTGGGGTTTCCCGTACATGCGTTTTTATTATTGTTATTATTATTTATTATATTATTTTTATTTTTAGTTATTGTTTTCATAGCAAAGATGAAAAAAGAGAAGTTTTAAGACCATGGAAAATGGAAAGGGAGTCGGTTTTAATTCCAAGAAAAAGGAAGGGGGCTTTAATTCTTGGATCAAGAGCCCCTTCACAGGCATAGAGAAAAGAGAGAGAGAGAGAGAGAGAGAGAGAGAGGTTTTTTTTATTATATAAACCAAAGAACATCAATCGTAAACAGAGAATCATTATAAAATAACCATTGAATACCGGTTCAAGTGACGACCCACTTTTAGCTCTCGTCCTATCCCCACCATTTTAGGTCACACACTCCCGTCATTCTCTCATTTTCCCTTTCCCCCTCACTTTCCTCATTCCCCCTTTTTTCCCCCATTCCCTCACTCCCCGTCCTCTTATTAATAGCGGCCCCAGTCTAACCCCCCTGTTTACATTATTAATTTCCTTTCTTAAATCCCCTAACCCCGGGGCTTAACAGTTTCCTGGGTTTGCAGAAAAAAAAACCCTTCCGCTGGACTAACCCGGAGGGGGAAAAGAAGGGAAAAAAGGTTACTATTCACTTTAATTGCATGCTATGACATGTTAAATGCGAACGGCGATAAAAATATTTAAATCCAGGGGGGGGGGTTGAATGAAGTCTAGGGTCCTGTTGAATCAACGTATTATCAGGAGACTGCAAGTTACGAAATAGAGGGGAAACAAATCTTTTTTGTGAGTCGTTTTTTCCTTTTATGAAAGCCTTTACGTACTCATTTCGCAAAATTGGAATCTGGTTAAGTGCAACATAAAACGCCTAAGATATCATTAACTTCCCTTTTTGGGTTTTTTTGCAATACCCAAAAAGTTAATGAATAAGAGCAGTCACAATTAGGGATCTTTATTTCCGGAAAAGTTTCGTCCCGCGCTGCAGGCTTCTTCGTGATTATTAATGGTTTGTGTGTTGGGGAAAGGACCCAAAAATGTTACTTTTTTCCCATACCCCGTTTTTGCTACTTGCACAGAGAACGCAATGGCGGCGGTGGCGGGGTGGTGGCGGTGGCGGCGGTGGGGGGGGGTGGCGGCGGTGGTGGGGGTGGCGGCGGTGGCGGCGGTGGCGGGGGTGGGGGCGGTGGCGGTGGCGGGGGCTGGGTGTTCATGCCAAGTTTCCCCCCCTAACCCTATAAATACTTAGCTTCCCCCTTTCCTAATATAACTCATGGTTGCCGTCGCTGTTTTTTTCCCTCTCAACCCCCAGTGTATTCTCCTCCCCCTTGAGACACCTCCACCCCAAAACCCTCGTGTAGCTTCTCCTCCACCTTGAGACACCTCACACTCTCAACCCTCAGTGTAGCTTCTCCTCCACCTTGAGACACCTCACACTCTCAACCCTCAGTGTACCTTCTCCTCCACCTTGAGACACCTCACACTCTCAACCCTCAGTTGCTTTTCCTCCCCCTTTAGACCCTCACCTCTCAACCCCAGTGTAGTTCTCCTCCCTTGAGACACCTCCAACCCCCAACCCTCGTGTTTTGCTTTCCTCCACCTTGGACACCCCCACATTTAACCCTCAGTGTAGCTTCTCCTCCACCCTTGAGAACCCCACACCTCAACCCCAGGTAGCTTCTCCCCTTGAGACACCCCAACTCTCAAAAACCCCCAGTGTGCTTTCCTCCACCCTTTAGACACCTCACCTCTCAACCCTCAGTGTAGCTTCTCCTCCACCTTGAGACACCTCACACTCTCAACCCTCAGTGTACCTTCCCTCCACTTGAGACACCCCAACTCTCAAAACCCCCAGTGTGCTTTCTCCTCCACCTTGGGAAAACCTCACACCTCAACCCTCAGGTTTGCTTTCCCCCACCTTGAGAACCCACACTCCAACCCCCAGTGTACTTTCCTCCCCCTTGAGACCCTACACTCTCAACCCCCAGTGAGCTTCTCCTCCCTTGAGACACCTCAACTCTCAACCCCAGGTAGTTCTCCTCCACCTTGAGACACCCCCCACTCTCAACCCCCGTGTAGCTTCTCCTCCACCTTGAGCAAACCCCACACTCTCAACCTCATTAGCTTCTCCTCCACCATGAGACACCCTCACACCTCAACCCTCATGTACTTCTCCACCCCCTTTAGACACCTCACACTCTCAACCCTCAGTGTACTTCTCCCCCCACCCTTGAGACACCTCCCCCTTCAACCCTCAGTGTACTTCCCACCACCTTTAGACACCTCCACTCTCAACCCTCTTTTTACTTTCCTCCCCCTTGAGCACCTCAACACTTCAACCCTCAGTGAGCTTTCCCCCACCTTGAGACACCTCCACTCCAAACCCCCAGTGTAGCTTCTCCTCCCCCTTGAGACACCTCAAATTCAAAAACCCCCGTGTAGTTTTTTCCCCCCCTTGGACACCTCCACTCTCAACCCTCGTGTAGCTTCTCCCCCACCATGAGACACCCCCACCTCAACCCCAGTGATTCTCCACCACCTTGAAACCCCACACTCTCAACCCTCAGGTAGCTTCTCCACCACCTTGAGAACCTCACACTCTAAAACCCCAGTGTACTTCTCCACCCCCGAAACCTCACACTCTCAAACCCCCGTGTACCTTCTCCTCCCCCCTTGGCACCCACACTCTCAACCTCATGTGCTTCTCCTCCACCTTTAGCACCCCACACTCTAACCCTCAGTGTTGCTTCTCCCCCACCTTGAGCATCACACTCTCAACCCTCAGTGTCCTTCTCCTCCACTTTAGACACCTCCCCACTCTCAACCCTAGTGAGCTTCTCCCCCACCTTTGGACACCTCACACTCTCAACCCCCAGTGTATTTTCCCCCACCTTTTGGGCACCTCCATCTCAAACCCCCAGTGTAGCTTTCCTCCACCTTGAGACACCCCACACTCTAACCCCCGTGTAGTTCTCCTCCACCTTGAGACACCCACACTCTCAACCCCCAGTGTAGTTCTCCTCCACCCCGAGACACCCCACACTCCAACCCCATGTAGCTTCTCCTCCCCCTTGAGACACCCCCACTCTCAACCCCCAGTTAGTTCTCCCCCACCCTTTAGACACCTCACACTCTCAACCCCCAGTGTACTTCTCCCCCCCCCCTTGAGACACCCCACCTCTAACCCTCAGTGTGTTCTCCTCCCCCTTGAGACACCTCACACTCTAACCCCAGTGTAGCTTTCCTCCACCTTGAGACCCTCACACTCTAAACCCCCCAGTGTTTTTTTCCCCCACCCTTTAACACCTCACACTCTAACCTCAGTGTAGCTTTCCTCCCACCCTTTAGACACCTCACACTCTCAACCCCCAGTGTAGCTTCCCCTAAAAGAGACAACCCCACACTCTCAACCCTTGTATTTTTCCCCCCACTTTAGACACCCCACATCTCAACCTCAGTGTAGCTTTTCTCCTCCCCCTAGCACCTCACACTCTAAAACCTTTAGTGTAGCTTCCACCACCTTGAGACACCCACACTCTCAACCCTCATGTAGCTTCTCCCACCTTGGACACCTCCCCTCTAACCCTCAGTGTAGCTTCTTCACCACCTTGAGACACCTCACACTCTCAACCCTCAGTGTACCTTCTCCTCCACCTTGAGACACCTCACACTTCAACCCTCGTGTGTTCCAAACCCCCTTGAGACACCTCACCTCTCAACCTCAGTGTAGTTTTTCCACCACCTTGAGACACCTCACACTCTCAACCCTCAGTGTAGCTTCTCCTCCACCTCGAGACACCTCACACTTCAACCCCCAGTGTACCTTCTCCCCCACCCCTTTAGACCCTCACACTTCAACCCCCAGTGTACCTTCTCCCCCACCTTGAGACACCCCACACTTCAACCCTCAGTGTTTCCCTCCCCATGAGAACCTACACTCTCAACCCTCAGTGTACCTTTTTCCCCCACCTTGAGACACCCCACACTCCAACCCCCATGTACTTTCCTCCACCTTGAGAACCTCCACTCTCAACCCCCAGTTAAACTTCTCCTCCACCTTGAGACACCTCACACTCTCAACCCTCAGTGTAGCTTCTCCTCCACCTTGAGACACCTCACACTCTCAACCCTCAGTGTACCTTCTCCTCCACCTTGAGACACCTCACACTCTCAACCCTCAGTGTAGCTTCTCCCCCCCTTGGACACCCACACTCTCAACCCAGTGTAGCTTCTCCTCCCCTTGGACACCTCACCTCTCAAACCCTCAGGTAGCTTTTTTCCTCCACCTTGAGACACCTCACACTCTCAACCCCCCCGTGTCCTTTCCTCCACCTTGAGACACCTCACACTCTCAACCCTCAGTGTAGCTTCTCCTCCACCTTGAGACACCTCACACTCTCAACCCTCAGTGTAGCTTCTCCTCCCCCTTGAGAAAAACCCCACACTCTCAACCCCCAAATGAGCTTTCCTCACTTGAGACACCTCACACCTCAACCCTCAGTGTAGCTTCTCCCCTTACCTTTAGACACCTCACACTCTCAAAACCCCAGTGTAAATTCTCCTCTCCTTAGAACCTCACCTTTTCAACCTCGGAGCTTCTCCCCTACCTTGGGACCCTTTACACTCTCAACCCCCAGTTGCTTTCCTCTCCTTTGGGCCCCCCACACTTAACCCCCGTTAGTTCTCCTTACCTTGAGACACCCCACACTCTAACCCCCAGTGACCTTCTCCTCCCCCATGAGACACCCCACCTCTCAACCTCAGGTGTAGCTTCTCCTCCCCTTTTAGACACCTCAAAACTCTAACCCTCAGTGTACCTTCTCCTCCCCCATGAGAACCTCCACTCTCAACCCTAGTGTACCTTCTCCTCCACCCTTTTGGGCACCTCACACTCTCAACCCTCAGTGTACCCTTTTCCTCCACCCTGAACACCTCAACTCTCAACCCCCAGTGCTTTCCCCTCCCCCCTTGAGACACCTCACACTCCAAAACCCCGTGTACCTTTCCTCCACCTTGAGAACCTCACACTCTAACCCTCAGTGTAGTTTCCTCCACCTGAGACACCTCACACTCTCAACCCCTCAGTGTACCCTTTTCCTCCACCATGAGACACTACACTCTCAACCCCCAGTGTAGTTTCCCTACCTTTAGAACCTCACATCTCAACCCCAGGTACTTTCTCCACCACCTTTAGACACCTCACCCTCAAAACCCCCATGTACTTTCTCCACCACCATGAACACCCCAACCCCTCAACCCCAGTGTACCCTTTCCCCCACCATGAGACACCCACATCTCAACCTCATGTACCTTCTTTTCCACCCTTTAGACACCTCACACTCTCAACCCTCAGTGTACCTTTTTCCCCCTTGAGACCCTCACACTCTAACCCCCAGTGTACCTTCTTTCCACTTGGACACCCACACTCCAAAACCCCCAGTGTCCTTCTCCCCCACTAGACACCTCACACTCTCAACCCCCGTGAGCTTTTCCACCACCTTGAGAACCTCACACTTCAACCCTAGGTACCCTTTTTTCCCCCACCATGGACACCCCACACTCTCAACCCCCGTGTACCTTCTCCTCCACCATGAGACACCTCACACTCTCAACCCTCAGTGTACCTTCTCCTCCACCATGAGACACCTCACACTCTCAACCTCAGTGTACCTTTTCCTCCCCCTTGAGACACCCCACACTCTCAACCCCCAGTGACCTTTCTCCTCCACCCTTTAGACACCTCACATCTCACCCCAGTGTACCTTCTCCTCCCCTTTAGACACCCCACACCTCAACCCTCAGTGTACCTTTTCCTCCACCATGAAAACACCTCACCTCTCAACCTCATGTACCTTTTCCTCCACCCTTTAGAACCCCCACTTCAACCCTCAGTGTCCTTCTCCCCCCCTTGAGACACCTCACATCTCACCAGTGTACCTTCTCCTCCCCCTTGAGACACCTACAATCCAACCCCCAGTGTCCTTCTCCTCCACCTTGAGACACCTCCATCTCAAACCCTCAGTGTTTCCTTCTCCCCCACCCTTTAGAACCCACACTCTCAACCCCCAGTGTACCTTCCTCCACCTTGAACACCCCCACCTAACCCTCAGTGTCTTCCCTCCACCTGAGACACCTCACACTCTCAACCCTCAGTGTACCTTCTCCTCCACCTTGAGACACCTCACACTCTCAACCCTCAGTGTACCTTCTCCTCCCCCCTTGAGAACTCACACTTCAACCCCCCAGTGTACCTTCTCCTCCCCCTTGAGACCTCCCCCCCCAACCCTCAGTGTAGCTTCTCCTCCACCTTGAGACACCTCACACTCTCAACCCTCAGTGTACCTTCTCCTCCACCTTGAGACACCTCACACTCTCAACCCCAGTTAGCTTCTCCACCACCTTGAGCACCCACACCTCAACCCCCAGTGTACCCCTTTTCCCCCCCTTAGAACCCCACACTCTCAACCCCCGTGTAGCTTCTCCTCCCCCTTGAGACACCTCCACTCTCAACCCTCGTGTACCTTTCCTCTCCTGAGACACCTCACACTCTCAAAACCCCAGTGTAGCTTCTCCTCCACCTTAACACCCCCACCTCAACCCTCTGTACCTTCTCCTTTTTGAGACACCCCACACTCTCAACCCTCATGTAGCTTCTCCCCCACCCTTGAACACCTCACATTTCAACCCCCAGTGTACCTTCTCCTCTACCTTGAGAACCTCACATCTCAACCCCCAGGTAGCTTCTCCTCCCCCTTGAGACACCTCCTCCTCAACCCTCAGTGTAGTTTTTCCCCCCACCTTGAGACACCTCACACTCTCAACCCCCGTGTAGCTTTCCTCCACCTTGAACACCCCACACTTCAACCCCCAGTGTAGCTTTCCCCCCACCTTAGACACCTCACACTCTCAACCCCCAGTGTAGCTTTCCACCTTGAGACACCCCACACCTCAACCCCCAAGGGGAGCTTCTCCCCCACCTTAACACCTCAACTCTAACCCTCAGTGTAGCTTTTTCCTCCACCCTTTAGACACCTCACACTCTCAACCTCAGTGTAGCTTCTCCACCCTTTAGGGGCCCCCACACTCTCAACCCTCGTGTAGCTTCCCACCCTTGAGACACCTCACATCTCAACCCCCAGTGTGCTTTTCTCCCTTTAGACACCTACACTTAAACCCCCAGTGTACTTTTCCCCCTGGACACCCCCACTCCAACCCTTGTGAGCTTCTCCACCCTTTAGACACCTCACACTCTCAACCCTCAGTGTGCTTCTCCTCCTTTAGAACCTCACACCTCAACCCCAGTGTACCCTTTCCCCCCACCTTGAGACACCTCACCTTCAACCTGTGTACCTTCTCCTCCACCAGAGACACCTACACTCTCAACCCCCAGTTACCCTTTTCCTTCACCTTGGACACCTCACACTCTAACCCCCGTGTACCTTCTCCTCCACCTTGAGGGCACCTCACACTTCAACCCCCAGTGTACCTTTCCTCCCCCTTGAGACACCCCCACTTCAACCCTCAGTGTAACCTTCTCCTCCCCTTGAACACCTCACACTCAACCCCCGGTACCTTCTCCCCACCTTGAACCCTCACACCTCAACCCCCAGTGTACCTTTTCCCCCCCTTGAGACACCTCACACTCTAACCTCGGTACCTTCTCCCCCCTTGAGAACCTCACACCTTCAACCCTCAGAGCTTCTCCTCCCCTTGAGAAACCCCAACTCTCAACCCTCAGTGTACCTTCTCCTCCACCTTGAGACACCTCACACTCTCAACCCTCAGTGTACCTTCTCCTCCACCTTGAGACACCTCACACTCTCAACCCTCAGTGTAGCTTCTCCTCCACCTTGAGACACCTCACACTCTCAACCCTCAGTGTACCTTCTCCACCCCTTGAGAACCCCACACTTCCCAACCCTCAGGTGCTTCTCCACCCTTGAGACACTCACACTTCAAACCCCGTGTACCTTTTCCCCCCCCCTTGAGACACCTCACATCTCAAAACCCCCAGTGTAGCTTCTCCTCCACCTTGAGACACCTCACACTCTCAACCCTCAGTGTACCTTCTCCTCTACCTTGAGACACCTCACACTCTCAACCCTCAGTGTACCTTCTCCTCCACCTTGAGACACCTCACACTCTCAACCCTCAGTGTACCTTCTCCTCTACCTTGAGACACCTCACACTCTCAACCCTCAGTGTAGCTTTCCTCCACCCTTTGGGCACTCACCTCTCAACCCCCAGTTCCTTTCCCTCTACCCTTTAAACCCACACCCCAACCCCCAGTGTAGTTCTCCTACCTTTGGAAAACCTCCTCTCTCAACCCCAGTGTAGTTTCCTCCACCTTTAGACACCTCACACTCTCAACCCCAGTGTGTTCTCCTCCACCCTTTAGACCCTCACACTCTCAAAACCCCCCGTGTAGCTTTCTTTTCCCCCACCTTAGACACCTCCACTCTCAACCCCAGTGTAGCTTCTCCACCTTGAGACACCTCACACCTCAACCCCCAGTGTACTTTCCCCCCACCTTGAGACACCCCACCTTCACCTCAGTTAGCTTTTTCCTCACCTTGGACACCCCACACTCTCCAACCCCCATGTCTTCCCACCTTGGACACCTCACACTTCACCCCCAGTGTAGTTCTCCACCCTTTAGACACCCCCACTCTCAACCCCAGTGTAGCTTCTCCTCCTTGAGACACCCACACTCCAACCCTCAGTTGTAGCTTCTCCTCCTTGAACACCCCACACTCTCAAACCCCCTTTTGTACTTCTCCCCCTTGAACACCTCACACTCTCAACCCTAGGTAGTTTTTCCCCCCTTTGAGGGGCACCTCACACTCTCAACCCCCAGTGTATTCTCCTCCTTTGGACACCTCACACTCTCAACCCTCAGTGTACCTTCTCCCCCACCTTGAGACCCTACTTCTTTCCATTCTCCTGTGTTTTATGATCTTTATTTACCTTTTCCTTTATATCCCCTCCTGCTCCCCTCATTTTGTCTTTTTTATATGGATGTACTGTACTATTTTCTCTCTCTCTCTCTCTCTGTAAATTGAACATTGCAGTGTTTTATCACGTCGAACAATTGTCTACCATGGGTGTAAATAATAAAATATTAAATAAAATTTATTTAGAACTACGAAAGTTTTTGGAGTAGATAGCAGGAAAAGCAATGAGGAGGAAGAAGCGGGTTTGGGGGAGGGGGAGAGGGGAGAGAGAGAGAGAGAGAGGGGAAAAGAGGGGGAGAGAGAGAGAGAGAGAGAAAAGAGAGAGAGAGAGAGGGAAGAGAGAGGGCGGGGGAGAAGGGGAGAAAGAAATGGGGGAAAGAGGGGGGAGACAGGGGGAAAAAGGGGGAAGAGAGAGAGAGAAACAGACAAATATGGGTTTGAGGCCGGGGAGAGACTTGGGAAAAAAAAAAAAAGATAACTAATCTGTTCTTTTAAAAAATTTTTCTTCGAAAATTATTTAAAAATATGCTGTTAAATTTAAACTTCCAGATTTTCGCTGGCGGACAACAGGGGGTAAATTAACATTGGCTAGCTAATCCTAGTTTTGGAAAAACCTACAGGATTAGCTAAACGGTATTGTATAACCTGTAAAATCCACTTTGGGACAGTACAGTAACAGTATTAGGTACAGAGATCTCTTCGAAAGTTTATTGCCTATCCAAGTTAGAATGAGAAAGGGTTTAACCTGCAACATGGGTAGTAGGCTAGCTAAGTCTTACATTCTTGCTACTACTAGTGGGCCCCATCTCTTACGTTATCTTCAAGATTTTCTGCGCATCACCTTGGGCAGTATACAAGTTTTCATTCTGATGCTTCAGCTTCACATTGTTTCAGACTTCGAAGCAGAACTCTTGTCCAGGCCGAGGGACTGACCACTTCCTCCTTGTGGAGAATCGTGTCGAAACAGATCTCATCAACTTTACACCTCCACTGCTTCTGCTGGTTCCTCTGTATTCGATTGAAAAAGGCCTACCGTGTAGTCGAAACGTTTAGGAATCAAAATACTAAATTTCTGCACGTGTCTTACTTAATTACTTGTCACTATTGTATAACATTGCAATATTCACCGGCATTAACGTACTCTCAGCATATATACGATGAGAAAAATTCCCGTCTGGGTATATGTCCTGCGATGCTATCTAAGTCATTTTACAAAGTTATTTATTAGATAATTAGGAAGGGAAAATGTGAGTGAATATATTTTATGCAAAATTTAATTATATTGTTAACAATTTTAAAGTGATTAATTCTGATATTCGCTCATTTTTTTTTAAAGTATATTGCAATCTTATTATGCCTTTCAACTCTGCAATAGTGTAAGTTCACTTAGAAAAAATTTTGCACAATTTGGGTGCTTACAGTTGCTTACGTAGTATATGTGTAAAATACCTAGGATAACACTCCCCCCCCCATCAAAAAAAAAAGTCAATCAAAGTGACTTACGTCCATTGAGATCCTTGTAATGCCTTAGTTTAGCGCTTAACTATAAGATATGTCATGACTGGTGAGGGAGGTGGTTATGGTGTTAGTGATGGAGGAACTGTTGGCGAGGGAGGTGGTGATGGTGTTAGTGATGGAGGAACTGTTGGCGAGGGAGGTGGTGATGGTGTTAGTGATGGAGGAACTGTTGGCGAGGGAGGTGGTGATGGTGTTAGTGATGGAGGTACTGTTGGCGAGGGAGGTGGTGATGGTGTTAGTGATGGAGGTACTGTTGGCAAGGGACGTGGTGATGGTGTTAGTGATGGAGGAACTGTTGGCGAGGGAGGTGGTGATGGTGTTAGTGATGGAGGTACTGTTGGCGAGGGAGGTGGTGATGGTGTTAGTGATGGAGGTACTGTTGGCGAGGGAGGTGGTGATGGTGTTAGTGATGGAGGTACTGTTGGCGAGGGAGGTGGTGATGGTGTTAGTGATGGAGGTACTGTTGGCGAGGGAGGTGGTGATGGTGTTAGTGATGGAGGAACTGTTGGCGAGGGAGGTGGTGATGGTGTTAGTGATGGAGGTACTGTTGGTGAGGGAGGTGGTGACAGTGTTAGTGATGGAGGAACTGTTGGCGAGGGAGGTGGTGATGGTGTTAGTGATGGAGGAACTGTTGGAGAGGGAGGTGGTGATGGTGATTAGTGATGGAGGTACTGTTGGTGGGGAGGTGGTGACGTTTAGTGATGGAGGTACTGTTGGTGTGGGAGGTGGTGATGGTGTTAGTGATGGAGGAACTGTTGGAGAGGGAGGTGGTGATGGTGTTAGTGATGGAGGTACTGTTGTGTGGGAGGTGGTGACAGTTTAGTGATGGAGGTACTGTTGGTGTGGGAGGTGGCGACAGTATTGGATGGAGGTACGTTGGTGTGGGGAGGGGGGTGACAGTATTAGTGAGGGAGGATTTTGGTGGGGGAGGTGGTGACAGTTTAGTGAGGAGGTACTTTTGGTGTGGGAGGGGGTGACAGTTAGGAGGAGGTACTTTGGTGGGAAGGGGTGGTGATGGGTTAGGGGGAGGAGTTTTGTGGGATGGGACAGTATTGTGATGGGGGGTACTGTTGATGGGGGGGTGGTACAGTATTGGATGGAGGTAGTTGATGGGGGAGGTGGGTGACAGTTTTATAAAGGAGGTATGTTGAGTGGGAGGGGGTGACAGTTTTAGTGATGGAGGTACTTTGATGTGGGAGGGGCGACAGTTTAGTGGGAGGTACGGTTGATGTGGGGGGTTGGGACATATTGTTTGGGATACTTTTGATGTGGGGAGGTGGTGACATATTAGTGAGGAGGTACTGTTGATGTGGGGGGGGGTGACAGTTTATGTGGGGGTACTGTTGATTGGGAGGGGGCGCGTTTTAGTGAGGAGGTATGTTTTTGGGAGGTGGTGACGTATTAGTGAGGGGAGGTACTGTTGATGTGGGAGGTGGGACAGTATTAGTGATGGGGTTGTTGATGGGGGGGTGGCGACATATTAGTGATGGAGGTATGTTGGTGTGGGGGTGGTGACGTATTAGGATGGAGGTACTGTTGGTGTGGGAGGTGGTGCCCGTATTAGGTGGAGGTATTTTTTGGTGGGGGAAGGGGTGACAGTATTATGAGGGGTATTTTGGGTTTTTGGGAGGTGGTGACGTATTAGGAGGAGGTACGTTGGGGTGGGGGTGGCGAATTTGGTTGTGATGGGGGTAGTTGTGTGGGAGGTGTGACAGTATTTGTTTGAGGTCTGTTTGGTATGGGAGGGTGGCGACAGTTTTAGTGAGGGAGGTACTGTTTGTGGGGGGGTGGTGACAGTGTTGTGAGGGAGGTACTGTTGAGTGGGAGGTGGTGACAGTGTTAGTGATGATACTTTTGGTGTGGGAGGTGGTGACAGTGTTAGTGATGGGGGTATGTTGATGTGGGAGGGTGGTGACATTTGTTAGTGATGGAGGAAACTGTTGGTGTGGGAGGTGGCGACGTGTTAGTGATGGAGGAACTGTTGGGGGTGGGAGGTGGTGACAGTATTAGTGATGGAGGTACTGTTGGGTGGGAGGTGGTGACTAGTGCTGTGATGGAGGAACTGTTGGCGAGGGAGGTGGTGATGGGGGTTAGTGTGGAAGGAACTGTTGGCGAGGGAGGTGGTGATGGTGTTAGTGTGGAGGAACTGTTGGAGAGGGAGGTGGTGATGGTGTTAGTGATGGGGTTGTTAGTGAGGGAGGGGGTGAACAGTGCTAGTGAGGGGAGGAATGTTGGCGAGGAGGGGGTGAGGGTGTTAGTGGGGAGGAACTGTTGGCGAGGGAGGTGGTGATTGGTGTTAGTGATGGAGGTACTGTTGATGTGGGAGGTGGTGATGGTGTTAGTGATGGAGGTACTGTTGGTGGGGGAGGTGGTGACGTGTAGTGATGGAGGAAACTGTTGGCGAGGGAGGTGGTGATGGCGTTAGTGATGGAGGAACTGTTGGAGAGGGAGGTGGTGATGGTGTTAGTGATGGAGGTACTGTTGATGTGGGAGGTGGTGACAGTGTTGTGAGGAGGAAGTTGGCGAGGGGGTGGTATGGTTAGTGTTGGAGGAACTGTTGGGAGGGAGGTGGTGATGGGTTAGTGATGGAGGAACTGTTGGAGTGGGAGGTGGTGATGGTGTTAGTATGGAGGTAGTTGATGTGGGAGGTGGTGACGTGTTGTGATGGGGAAACTTGGAGGGAGGTGGTGAGGTGTTAGTGATGGGAGGAACTGTTGGCGAGGGAGGTGTGATGGTGTTAGTGATGGAGGTACTGTTGGAGAGGGGGGTGGTGTGGTGTTAGTGATGGAGGTACTGTTAGTGAGGGACGGTGGTGACAGTGTTAGTGATGGAGGAACTGTTGGCGAGGGAGGTGGTGATGGTGTTAGTGATGGAGGAACTGTTGGCGAGGGAGGTGGTGGACAGTGTTAGTGATGGAGGAACTGTTGGAGAGGGAGGTGGTGATGGTGTTAGTGATGGAGGAAACTGTTGGCGAGGGGAGGTGGTGATGGTGTTAGTGATGGAGGAACTGTTGGCGAGGGAGGTGGTGATGGTTGGTTTGTGATGGAGGACTGTTGGAGAGGGAGGTGGGTGATGGTGTTAGTGATGGAGGTACTGTTAGTGAGGGAGGTGGGTGACAGTGTTAGTGATGGAGGAACTGTTGGCGAGGGAGGTGGTGATGTGTTAGTTGATGGAGGAACTGTTGGAGTGGGAGGTGGTGATGGTGTTAGTGATGGAGGTACTGTTGAGAGGGAGTGGTGATGGTGTTAGTGATGGAGGAACTGTTGGCGAGGGAGGTGGTGATGGTGTTAGTGATGGAGGAACTGTTGGAGTGGGAGGTGGTGATGGTGTTAGTGATGGAGGTACTGTTGATGTGGGAGGTGGTGACAGTATTAGTGATGGAGGTTACTGTTGGTGTGGGAGGTGGTGGGACAGTGTTAGTGATGGATGGTACTGTTGGTGTGGGAGGTGGTGACAGTGTTAGTGATGGAGGTACTGTTGATGTGGGAGGTGGTGACAGTGTTAGTGATGGAGGTACTGTTGGTGTGGGAGGTGGTGACAGTGTTAGTGATGGAGGTACTGTTGGTGTGGGAGGTGGTGACAGTGTTAGTGATGGAGGTACTGTTGGTGTGGGAGGTGGTGACAGTGTTAGTGATGGAGGTACTGTTGGTGTGGGAGGTGGTGACAGTGTTAGTGATGGAGGTACTGTTGATGTGGGAGGTAGGTGACAGTGTTAGTGATGGAGGTACTGTTGGTGTGGGAGGTGGTGACAGTGTTAGTGATGGAGGTACTGTTGGTGTGGTGAGGTGGTGACAGTGTTAGTGATGGAGGTACTGTTGATGTGGGAGGTGGTGACAGTGTTAGTGATGGAGGTACTGTTGGTGTGGGAGGTGGTGACAGTGTTAGTGATGGAGGTACTGTTGATGTGGGAGGTGGTGACGTGTTAGTGATGGTGGTACTGTTGGTGTGGAGGTGGTGACAGTTGTTAGTGATGGAGGTACTGTTGGTGTGGGAGGTGGTGACAGTGTTAGTGATGGAGGTACTGTTGATGTGGGAGGTGGTGACAGTGTTAGTGATGGAGGTACTGTTGGTGTGGGAGGTGGTGACAGTGTTAGTGATGGAGGTACTGTTGGTGTGGGAGGTGGTGACAGTGTTAGTGATGGAGGTACTGTTGGTGTGGGAGGTGGTGACAGTGTTAGTGATGGAGGGTACTGTTGATGTGGGAGGTGGTGACAGTGTTAGTGATGGAGGTACTGTTGGTGTGGGAGGTGGTGACAGTGTTAGTGATGGAGGTACTGTTGATGTGGGAGGTGGTGACAGTGTTAGTGATGGAGGTACTGTTGGTGTGGGAGGTGGTGACAGGTTAGTGATGGAGGTACTGTTGGTGTGGGAGGTGGTGACAGTGTTAGTGATGGAGGTACTGTTGATGTGGGAGGTGGTGACAGTGTTAGTGATGGAGGTACTGTTGGTGTGGGAGGTGGTGACAGTGTTAGTGATGGAGGTACTGTTGGTGTGGGAGGTGGTGACAGTGTTAGTGATGGAGGTTACTGTTGGTGTGGGAGGTGTGGTGACTGTGTTAGTGATGGAGGTACTGTTGATGTGGGAGGTGGGACAGTGTAGTGATGAGGTACTGTTGGTTGTGGGAGGTGGTGACAGTTAGTGATGGAGGTACTGTTGATGTGGGAGGTGGTGACAGTGTTAGTGATGGAGGTACTGTGGTGTGGGTGAGTGGTGACAGTGTTAGGATGGAGGTACTGTTGGTGTGGGAGGTGGTGACAGTGTTAGTGATGGAGGTACTGTTGTGTGGAGGTGGTGACAGTGTTAGTGATGGAGGTACTGTTGGTGTGGGAGGTGGTGACAGTGCTAGTGATGGAGGAACTGTTGGCGAGGGAGGTGGTGATGGTGTTAGTGATGGAGGAACTGTTGGAGAGGAGGTGGTGATGGTGTTAGTGATGGAGTGTGGTGACAGTGTTAGTGATGGAGGAACTGTTGGCGAGGGAGGTGGTGATGGTGTTAGTGATGGAGGAACTGTTGGCGAGGGAGGTGGTGATGGGTGTTAGTGATGGAGGGAAACATGTTGGCGAGGGAGGTGGTGATGGTGTTAGTGATGGAGGTACTGTTAGTGAGGGACGGTGGTGTGGTGTTAGTGATGGAGGAACTGTTGGCGAGGGAGGTGGTGATGGTGTTAGTGATGGAGGTACTGTTAGTGAGGGAGGTGGTGACAGTGCTAGTGATGGAGGAACTGTTGGCGAGGGAGGTGGTGATGGTGTTAGTGATGGAGGAAACTGTTGGCGAGGAGGTGGTGATGGTGTTAGTGATGGATGGTATGTTAGGAGGGAGGTGGTGAGCAGTGCTAGTGATGGAGGAACTGTTGGCGAGGGAGGTGGTGATGGTGTTAGTGATGGAGGAACTGTTGGAGAGGGAGGTGGTGATGTGTTTTAGTGATGGAGGTACTGTTAGTGAGGGAGGTGGTGAGTGCTAGTGATGGAGGAACTGTTGGCGAGGGAGGTGGTGATGGTGTTAGTGATGGAGGAACTGTTGGAGAGGGAGGTGGTGATGGTGTTAGTGATGGAGGTACTGTTAGTGAGGGAGGTGGTGACAGTGTTAGTGATGGAGGGAAACTGTTGGCGAGGGAGGTGGTGATGGTGTTAGTGATGGAGGAGGACTGTTGGCGAGGGAGGTGGTGTGGAGTGTTAGTGATGGAGGAACTGTTGGCGAGGGAGGTGGTGAATGTGTTAGTGATGAGGAACTGTGGAGAGGGAGGTGGTGATGGTTTAGTGATGGAGGTACTGTTGGTGATGGGAGTGGTGACAGTGTTAGTGATGGAGGAAAGTTGGCGAGGGAGGTGGTGATGGTGTTGTGATGGAGGAACTGTTGGAGAGGGAGGTGGTGATGGTGTTAGTGATGGAGGTACTGTTGGAGAGGGGAGGTGGTGACAGTGTTAGTGATGGAGGAACTGTTGGCGAGGGAGGTGGTGATGGTGTTAGTGATGGAGGAACTGTTGGAGAGGGAGGTGGTGACAGTGTTAGTGATGGAGGTACTGTTGGTGTGGAGGTGGGGTGACAGTGTTAGTGATGGAGGTACTGTTAGTGAGGGAGGTGGTGACAGTATTAGTGATGGAGGTACTGTTGATGTGGGAGGTGGTGACAGTATTAGTGATGGAGGATACTGTTGATGTGGGAGGTGGTGACAGTATTAGTGATGGAGGTACTGTTGATGTGGGAGGTGGTGACAGTATTAGTGATGGAGGTACTGTTGGTGTGGGAGGTTGGTGACAGTGTTAGTGATGGAGGTACTGTTGGTGTGGGAGGTGGTGACAGTATTAGTGATGGAGGTACTGTTGTGTGTGGGAGGTGGTGACAGTTTAGTGATGGAGGTACTGTTGATGTGGGAGGTGGTGACAGTGTTAGTGATGGAGGTTCTGTTGATGTGGGAAGGTGGTGACAGTATTAGTGATGGAGGTACTGTTGGTGTGGGAGGTGGTGACAGTGTTAGTGATGGAGGTACTGTTGGTTGGGAGGTGGTGACAGTGTTAGTGATGGCGGTACTGTTAGTGAGGGAGGTGGGGGACAGTATTAGTGATGGAGGTACTGTTGGTGTGGGAGGTGGGACAGTATTAGTGATGGAGGTACTGTTGATGTGGGAGGTGGTGGACAGTATTAGTGATGGAGGTACTGTTGGTGTGGGAGGTTTGGTGACAGTATTAGTGGATGGGTACTGTTGATGTGGGAGGTGGCGACAGTGTTAGTGATGGAGGTACTGTTGATGTGGGAGGTGGCGACAGTGTTAGTGATGGAGGTACTGTTGGTGTGGGGGGTGGCGACAGTATTAGTGATGGAGGTACTGTTGGTGTGGGAGGTGGTCGTATTAGTGTGGAGTACTGTTGATGTGGGGGTGTGACAGTATTAGTGATGTGGAGGTATGTTGGGTGGGAGGTGTGATGTATTAGTGATGGAGGTAACTGTTGATGTGGGAGGTGGTGACAGTATTAGTGATGGAGGTACTGTTGGTGTGGGAGGTGGCGACAGTATTAGTGATGGAGGTACTGTTGGTGTGGGAGGTGGTGACAGTATTAGTGATGGAGGTACTGTTTGATGTGGGAGGTGGTGACAGTATTAGTGATGGAGGTACTGTTGGTGGGGGAGGTGGGGGACAGTGTTAGTGATGGAGGTACTGTTGGTTGTGGGAGGTTGGTGACTGTATTAGTGATGGAGGTACTGTTGGTGTGGGAGGTGGCGACAGTGTTAGTGATGGAGGTACTGTTGATGTGGGAGGTGGCGACAGTGTTAGTGATGGAGGAATGTTGATGTGGGAGGTGGTGACAGTATTAGTGATGGAGGTACTGTTGATGTGGGAGGTGGCGACAGTGTTAGTGATGGAGGTTACTGTTGGTGTGGAAGGTGGCGACAGTATTAGTGATGGAGGTACTGTTGGTGTGGGAGGTGGCGACAGTGTTAGTGATGGAGGTACTGTTGATGTGGGAGGTGGTGACAGTATTAGTGATGGAGGTACTGTTGATGTGGGAGGTGGCGACAGTATTAGTGATGGAGGTACTGTTGGTGTGGGAGGTGGTGACAGTATTAGTGATGGAGGTACTGTTGGTGTGGGAGGTGGTGACAGTATTAGTGATGGAGGTACTGTTGATGTGGGAGGTTGGTGACAGTATTAGTGATGGAGGTACTGTTGATGTGGGAGGTGGCGACAGTATTAGTGATGGAGGTACTGTTGGTGTGGGAGGTGGTGACAGTATTAGTGATGGAGGTACTGTTGGTGTGGGAGGTGGTGACAGTATTAGTGATGGAGGTACTGTTGATGTGGGAGGTGGTGACAGTATTAGTGATGGAGGTACTGTTGGTGTGGGAGGTGGTGACAGTATTAGTGATGGAGGTACTGTTGATGTGGGAGGTGGTGACAGTATTAGTGATGGAGGTACTGTTGATGTGGGAGGTGGTGACATATTAGTGATGGAGGTACTTTTGGGTTTGTGGGAGGTGGTGACAGTATTAGTGATGGAGGTACTGTTGTTGTGGGAGGTGGTGACAGTATTAGTGATGGAGGTACTGTTGGTGTGGGAGGTGGTGACAGTATTAGTGATGGAGGTACTGTTGATGTGGGAGGTGGTGACAGTATTAGTGATGGAGGTACTGTTGTTGTGGGAGGTGGTGACAGTATTAGTGATGGAGGTACTGTTGGTGTGGGAGGTGGTGACAGTATTAGTGATGGAGGTACTGTTGATGTGGGAGGTGGTGACAGTATTAGTGATGGAGGTACTGTTGATGTGGGAGGTGGTGACAGTATTAGTGATGGAGGTACTGTTGATGTGGGAGGTGGTGACAGTATTAGTGATGGAGGTACTGTTGTTGTGGGAGGTGGTGACAGTATTAGTGATGGAGGTACTGTTGGTGTGGGAGGTGGCGACAGTATTAGTGATGGAGGTAACTGTTGGTGTGGGAGGGTGGCGACAGTGTTAGTGATGGAGGTACTGTTGATGTGGGAGGTGGTGACAGTGTTAGTGATGGAGGTACTGTTGATGTGGGAGGTGGCGACAGTGTTAGTGATGGAGGTACTGTTGATGTGGGAGGTGGTAACAGTATTAGTGATGGAGGTACTGTTGATGTGGGAGGTGGTGACAGTATTAGTGATGGAGGTACTGTTGGGGTGGGAGGTGGTGACAGTATTAGTGATGGAGGTATGTTGATGTGGGAGGTGGCGACAGTGTTAGTGATGTAGGTACTGTTGATGTGGGAGGTGGTGACAGTATTAGTGATGGAGGTACTGTTGGTGTGGGAGGTGGCGACAGTGTTAGTGATGGAGGACTTTTGATTGGGGAGGTGGCGACAGTGTTAGTGATGGAGGTACTGTTGGTGTGGGAGGTGGCGACAGTGTTAGTGATGGAGGTACTGTTGATGTGGGAGGTGGGGGACAGTGTTAGTGATGTAGGTACTGTTGATGTGGAGGTGGTACAGTATTAGTGATGGAGGTACTGTTGGTGTGGGAGGTGGTGACAGTGTTAGTGATGGAGGTACTGTTGGTGGGGGAGGTGGCGACAGTGTTAGTGTGGAGGTACTGTTGATGTGGGAGGTGGCGACAGTGTTAGTGATGGAGGTACTGTTGTGGGGGAGGTGGCGACAGTGTTAGTGATGGAGGTATGTTGATGTGGGAGGTGGTAACAGTATTAGTGATGGAGGTACTGTTGATGTGGGAGGTGGCGACAGTGTTAGTGATGGAGTATGTTGAGTGGAGGGGTACAGTATAGTGTGGAGGTTGTTGGTGTGGAGGTGGTGACAGTATTAGTGATGGAGGTACTGTTGGTGTGGGAGGTGGTGACAGTATTAGTGATGGAGGTACTGTTGATGTGGGAGGTGGCGACAGTGTTAGTGATGTAGGTACTGTTGATGTGGGAGGTGGTGACAGTATTAGTGATGGAGGTACTGTTGGTGTGGGAGGGGGGGCGACAGTGTTATTTGATGGAGGTACTGTTGATGTGGGAGGTGGCGACAGTGTTAGTGATGTAGGTACTGTTGATGTGGGAGGTGGTGACAGTATTAGTGATGGAGGTACTGTTGGTGTGGGAGGTGGCGACAGTGTTAGTGATGGGGGTTTACTGTTGATGTGGGAGGTGGTGACAGTTTAGTGATGGAGGGTACTGTTGATGTGAGAGGTGGTGACAGTATTAGTGATGGAGGTACTGTTGGTGTGGGAGGTGGCGACAGTGTTAGTGATGGAGGTACTGTTGATGAGGGAGGTGGCGACAGTGTTAGTGATGGAGGTACTGTTGATGTGGGAGGTGGTGACAGTATTAGTGATGGAGGTACTGTTGGTGTGGGAGGTGGCGACAGTGTTAGTGATGGAGGTACTGTTGATGTGAGGGTGTGACAGTTTAGTGTGGAGGTACTGTTATGTGGAGGTGGCGACTGGTTAGTGAGGAGACTGTTGATGTGGGAGGTGGTGACAGTATTAGTGATGGAGGTACTGTTGGTGGGAGGTGGTGACAGTATTAGTGATGGAGGTACTGCTGGTGTGGGAGGTGGCGACAGTATTAGTGATGGAGGTACTGTTGGTGTGGAAGGTGGCGACAGTGTTAGTGATGGAGGTACTGTTGGTGTGGAAGGTGGTGACAGTATTAGTGATGGAGGTACTGTTGATGTGGGAGGTGGTGACAGTATTAGTGATGGAGGTACTGTTGGTGTGGGAGGTGGTGACAGTATTAGTGATGGAGGTACTGTTGGTTGTGGGAGGTGGTGACAGTATTAGTGATGGAGGTTACTGTTGGTGTGGGAGGTGGTGACAGTATTAGTGATGGAGGTACTGTTGGTGTGGGAGGTGGTGACAGTGTTAGTGATGGAGGTACTGTTGGTGTGGAAGGTGGCGACAGTGTTAGTGATGGAGGTACTGTTGGTGTGGGAGGTGGTGACAGTTTAGTGATGGAAGGTACTGTTGGTGTGGAAGGTGGTGACAGTATTAGTGATGGAGGTACTGTTGGGTGGGAAGGTGGCGACAGTGTTAGTGATGGAGGTATGTTGGTGTGGGAGGTGGTGACAGTGTTAGTGATGGAGGTACTGTTGGTGTGGGAGGTGGGACAGTGTTAGTGATGGAGGTACTGTTGATGTTGGAGGTGGTGACAGTATTAGTGATGGAGGTACTGTTGGTGTGGGAGGTGGTGACAGTGTTAGTGATGGAGGTACTGTTGGTGTGGGAGGTGGTGACAGTGTTAGTGATGGAGGTACTGTTGGTGTGGGAGGTGGTGACAGTGTTAGTGATGAAGGTTTACTGTTGGTGTGGGGAGGTGGTGACAGTGTTAGTGATGAAGGTACTGTTGATGTGGGAGGGTGGTGGCAGTATTAGTGATGGAGGTACTGTTGGTGTGGGAGGTGGTGACAGTGTTAGTGATGAAGGTACTGTTGATGTGGGAGGTGGTGACAGCTTTAGTGATGGAGGTACTGTTGGTGTGGGAGGTGGTGACAGTGTTAGTGATGGAGGTACTGTTGGTGTGGGAGGTGGTGACAGTGTTAGTGATGAAGGTTTACTGTTGGTGTGGGAGGTGGTGACAGTGTTAGTGATGAAGGTACTGTTGGTGTGGGAGGTGGTGACAGTGTTAGTGATGGAGGTACTGTTGGTGTGGGAGGTGGTGACAGTGTTAGTGATGGAGGTACTGTTGGTGTGGGAGGTGGTGACAGTGTTAGTGATGAAGGTACTGTTGATGTGGGAGGTGGGTGACAGTGTTAGTGATGGAGGGTACTGTTGGTGTGGGAGGTGGTGACAGTGTTAGTGATGGAGGTACTGTTGATGTGGGAGGTGGTGACAGTATTAGTGATGAAGGTACTGTTGGTGTGGGAGGTGGTGACAGTGTTAGTGATGGAGGTACTGTTGGTGTGGGAGGTGGTGACAGTGTTAGTGATGGAGGTACTGTTGGTGTGGGAGGTGGTGACAGTGTTAGTGATGAAGGTACATGTTGGTGTGGGAGGTGGTGACGTGTTTAGTGATGGAGGTACTGTTGGTGTGGGAGGTGGTGACAGTGTTAGTGATGAAGGTACTGTTGATGGTGGGGGGTTTGGTGGCAGTATTAGTGATGGAGGTACTGTTGGTGTGGGAGGTGGTGACAGTGTTAGTGTTTGAAGGTACTGTTGATGTGGGAGGTGGTGACAGCTTTAGTGATGGAGGTACTGTTGGTGTGGGAGGTGGTGACAGTGTTAGTGATGGAGGTACTGTTGGTGTGGGAGGTGGTGACAGTGTTAGTGATGAAGGTACTGTTGATGTGGGAGGTGGTGACAGTGTTAGTGATGAAGGTGTAATCAAATGCAAGTAAACTGAGTAATTCAGTTACGTGAAAAAGTGTATTACAAGAGCATCAAATAGAAAAAAATCAGCTGAAGGCAACAGTTGTATGGTAATTAACTATACAAGACATAACATGAATAAAACAGTTCCATGAATATTGACTATACAACTACAGGAGGGCCCCGCTTATACAGCAGGTGAGGTTCCGGGCTACTGCTGTATAGGGGGCCCCGTTTATACACAGGTGAGGTTCCGGGGCTACTGCGGGATAGGGGGCCCCGTTTATACAGCGGTGGGGTTTCCCGGGTATTTGTGTATAGGGGGGCCCCGCTTTATCGGGGCAGGTGAGGTTCCGGGCTATGCTATATAGGGGGCCCCGCTTATAAAAGCAGGTGGGGTTTGGGGGAAAATGCTATATAGGAGGGCCCGTTTATGCAGCAGGGGGGGGGTTTGGGGGGATACTGCTATTTTAGGGGGCCCTGCTTTTTTAACAGGTGGGTTTCCCGGGGCCCCTACTGCTATATAGGGGGGCCCCGTTTTTACAGCGGGGGTTTCCCGGGGGGGGTTTTATTGCTATAATGGGCCCCGTTTAAACCCAGCGGGTTTGGGGGTTTCCCGGATACTGCTTTATAGGAGGGCCCCGTTTTTTACAGCAGGTGGGGGTTTCCAGGTTACGGGTATATAGGGGGGCCCCTTGTTAGCAGCGGGTGCGGTTTCCCGGGGGTACTGCTATATAGGGGGGCCCCCGTTTTTTAAAAGAGGTGGGTTCCGGATACTCCCTATATAGGGGGGCCCCCGTTTCCCAAGCGGTGGGGGTTTAAAAGGGTTAATTTGCAAATTTAGGAGGGCCCCGTTTATCGCGGGTTTGAGGTTGGGGACTAGGGCATATGGGAGGGCCCCGCTTTTTACAGCAGGTGAGGGGTTCCAGGCAAATCCCTATTTTGGGGGCCCCGTTTAAACCCGCGGGGGTGGGGGTTGGGGACTTTGCTTTATAGGAGGGCCCCGCTTTTTGCAGAGGTGAGGTTCCGGGCTTACTATATAGGGGGGCCCCCCGGCTTATACGGGGAAGGTGAGGTTCCAGGCTACTATTAGGAGGGTCCGCTTTGCAGCAGGTAAATTTCCCGGTTCTTCTTTAGGGGGGCCCGCTTATGCAGCGGGTTTTGGGGTTTCCAGGCTATGCTTTTAAAGCAAAAATGCTGTAAAGGGGACACACCCGTTTTCACTTTCAACTGCATAAAAAAAGCCTAAAAGCATGTTTTTTTTATCTTTTTATTTACTTACCGTAAAAATTTTTCGTCCTCAGCTTACATTTTAAGGGGTTTTAAAATTGTTTACTGAAGAAAATCTAAATTAAATAAAGAATGGGTTAAAATTTGGGAAAACCCCCTGCATTAGCAAAACCACCATAAAGGGAATGCTTTTTAAAAAAGCGGGGTTCTCCTGCTTGCAAGACTTTTTCATTGTCCTTTTTGTGGCTTGATTTCAGGTACTTTTCAGTTCTTTTCCAAAACTATTTTAATGATGAAGGGTGGCCTTGACATGATCGTAGATTTTTCTACCTTTTTATTGTTGTGGGAATAGGTGTTTTAAAGGCCCCCCAAATTACTGGGAATACCAGAGGAAAAAGGAAATTTTGTTTTAGACATTTTTGCATTTTTTTTGTTGCCTTTTCTTTTGCTTTGGGAAAAAAAAGTACTGAGACTTTCATTTACATTTATGTAAAGTGTTTTAATTTGATCATTTTGGGGGATTTTAAAAACAAGCTAGGATCTTTAAATCATTGGGTGGTGGGATTCTCTTTTTTTTAAATTTTCCTACTTGTTTAAAAAAGAGGGATTGTTTTTTATGCCTTTCCCCCCCTATCTTATTGGCAAAAAATTCATTGAAATTTTATGAAAAAAATTTGGGTAATAAAATTTTAGAAAAAGTTATTTCAAAAATATAAAACCCCAACCCGAAAATATGTTTGCTATCCATGAACAAAAAGATAGATGCACAGCGGGAGTTTTCATTTTATTTGTGTGGGTGTATGTATTGTGCCCTTTATAGTGTTTGCATAATATGGCAAAAAAATATTTAATTTAAAAGAGTACGGGAGTGCCACTTGCTAAAGACAATTTTTACCCGATCTCCGTGCCTGGGGAAAACTCGCAAATCTGTCACCCAAATGTGATTTGTAATTTGACCCAAAGGGTTTTCAGAACATGGGAAACAATTCCCTTGTGGTTATTATTTTCCCCGCAAAAACTTTTGTCCTTATTTACAAGAGTGGCCAATGTTTAAAAATTGGTGGCAAAATGTAACACAATTTTTTTGGGTTGGGGTTTCTTCTCGGTCTCTGGTGAAAAAGAGTTCCGGAACATGAAAATGTATTACCGGAAATTTTAATTAAAGAAAATTTGCCCCCCAGGTCTCTTCATCCAGAATCTTAGCGGGGGGAAAGCCCCTGTTGGTTTTAAGTGAGTTTCAGTGGTCAAAGTTTTTTCAGAACACCAGCCACCTTTCCCATAAAAACCCCCAAACAGTAACCAATCAGGATTTAGAAATGAAAGCCCTTTTTTTTTATTTCAGCAACTTTAAAAGGGAAATGACGTCAATAACTGCTTCAGGTAGCAGTTGGCAACATGTTTTTTACCCGGCGCTTTCCCGTGCAAGGGAAAAAGGGACGGGCCCGCATAAATTTTAAAACGTTTATAATGTTGGGGGAAAATTTCCCACAAAATGTTTAAGTTTAAAAAGGGCATATGTGTAACTAATAAAAAATTTTATTCCTGCAACATTTTTCTCTCCAGTAGCCTTGGCTTGACAAAGCTCCTGGAGAGCAAAACGTTGCCGCAACAAAAAGTCTCATTAGCTTTACCTGTGTCCTGTAACCTAACAGGTCTAGAAATCTTGACCATTAGATTTCCCTTCATGATATGGCAGATGCTTGAGATCGAAGCTCATATCATATACTCCAACAATGATTAAGATATTGCCAACCTGGGACTGTGGCTGAGGTTAGCTGTCCTAGAATTAAACAGAGCAAAGCTTAGCAGAACCCTTATTTATACTGAGATCGATAATAATACTTCTGTCCTCACACAGCCGCTGGATGTACATTATGTGTCACCAAGTTGTTCACTACCCATCTAGAAACCCATCAGTTACACAACCCAGGGCAACATGGGTTTAGAACAGGTCGCTCCTGTCTCAACTACTGGATCAGTACGACAAGGTCCTAAATGCACTAGAAGATAAAAAGAATGCAGATGTAATATACACAGACTTTGCAAAAGCCTTCGACAAGTGTGACCATGGCGTAATAGCGCACAAAATGCGTGCTAAAGGAATAACAGGAAAAGTCGGTCGATGGATCTATAATTTCCTCACTAATAGAACACAGAGAGTAGTAGTCAACAGAGTAATGTCCGAGGCAGCTACGGTGAAAAGCTCTGTTCCACAAGGCACAGTACTCGCTCCCATCTTGTTCCTCATCCTCATATCCGACATAGACAAGGATGTCAGCCACAGCACCGTGTCTTCCTTTGCAGATGACACCCGAATCTGCATGACAGTGTCTTCCATTGCAGACACTGCAAGGCTCCAGGCGGACATCAACCGAATCTTTCAGTGGGCTGCAGAAAACAATATGAAGTTCAACGATGAGAAATTTAAATTACTCAGATATGGTAAACACGAGGAAATTAAATCTTCATCAGAGTACAAAACAAATTCTGGCCACAAAATAGAGCGAAACACCAACGTCAAAGACCTGGGAGTGATCATCTCGGAGGATCTCACCTTCAAGGACCATAACATTGTATCAATCGCATCTGCTAGAAAAATGACAGGATGGATAATGAGAACCTTCAAAACTAGGGAGGCCAAGCCCATGATGACACTCTTCAGGTCACTTGTTCTATCTAGGCTGGAATATTGCTGCACACTAACAGCACCTTTCAAGGCAGGTAAAATTGCTGACCTAGAAAATGTACAGAGAACCTTCACGGCGCGCATAACGGAGATAAAACACCTCAATTACTGGGAGCGCTTGAGGTTCCTAAAACTGTATTCTCTGGAACGCAGGCGGGAGAGATACATGATTATATACACCTGGAAAATCCTAGAGGGACTAGTACCGAACTTGCACACGAAAATCACTCACTACGAAAGCAAAAGACTTGGCAGACGATGCAACATCCCCCCCCCCCCCAATGAAAAGCAGGGGTGTCACTAGCACGTTAAGAGACCATACAATAAGTGTCAGGGGCCCGAGACTGTTCAACTGCCTCCCAGCATACATAAGGGGGATTACCAACAGACCCCTGGCAGTCTTCAAGCTGGCACTGGACAAGCGCCTAAAGTCGGTTCCTGACCAGCCGGGCTGTGGCTCGTACGTTGGTTTGCGTGCAGCCAGCAGCAACAGCCTGGTTGATCAGGCTCTGATCCACCAGGAGGCCTGGTCACAGACCGGGCCGCGGGGGAGTTGACCCCCGGAAATCTCTCCAGGTAAACTCCAGGTAAACTAGAAAGACCATTCAACAGCCCAATCCTCTTCTTGGTGTTGTGAACCACCTCAGCACTGCAGTTAGCAGGAGAGCAAGGAAAGTAACGGTGATCTCTTCCATAAACCCTCCCAATGGAGCAAAATTTGTGAATGCGAGAAAATAATCATTGCTTAGTAAGCTAAAAACCGAAGGAGGGGTTGCTGGCGTTTTACTAATGCTTAACTCTTTAATCCCTGCGTGTTTAGAGCTTCTTCTGATTTAAATGGAAATATTTGTCATGGTTAAGCCACTCCAATGTTGCCTCCAGGTTTAGGTGACCCAGCAACGAGCGTAGATGGGAAGAGAATTGAGAGGAGGACAAGAGGAAGAGGATAGTGCAGGGTGGGGACTGGGAGTGGTAGGTAAATGGGAGGGAAAGCGAGAGGGTAAAGAGAGGGAAGAATGAGAAGTTATGGGAAAAAGCGGAAAGGGAGGGGGGGGGGGAGAGCGGAATAAGTCGGTAAACTTTGTCAGTTTGTTTTCAATTAAAATGCATTCACAAAAATATCCAGCTGTGTGTTTTTATTGAACGCCAGGGGCGTGTAAGCTGTGTGAAGTCTGAACGCCAGGGGCGTGTAAACTGTGTGAAGTCTGAACGCCAGGGGCGTGTAAACTGTGTGAAGTCTGAACGCCAGGGGCGTGTAAGCTGTGTGAAGTCTGAACGTCATGGGCGTGTATATCGTGCGGAGAGAGAACAAATTCTAGAATTCATGCATTAAAAATTTTGCGTGAGCAAACTCAGAGGTGAGAAGATAAGAAGTCGAAGAGATGAGTGAATAATAACTAGGAGGAAGAGTGTGTGCAGGAAACAGAATGAAGAATAACAGCAGTAAGAGTGATGTCAATATCAAGAGAAGAGTTGGAAATAATTGTGAACTTCGTAAATTTACTCTCACAATGTATCTCAGCCTAAAAATGTGTACTGCCACATGAAAGTTGTAGGCTGATTATGCTAGAGAATAAGAACATGGGGGAACTGCTGTAGGCCTACCAACGCAAGCTAGATGGGTCCTAGAACCTAGTCATCATCAACCATATTCACTCATCTATTGATGTTTATAGCTGAACAAAGTAATTGCTTAAATGCCATTGTTAGAAGTTTTTTTTTTCCACCCATCTAGACTCCTTATTTCAAAAATGCTTTTCTATACAGGGTGTTTCAAAAAGATGAACCCAATTTCAAAGCAGTTTGCTTTGATATTGGTTCATCTTTTGAAACACCCTGTAATCTTTCTAAATCCGAATTTGTTCAATTTAAATCCATTGTTACGAATTCTAAGCTCGTCTGAGAGATTCGGTATCTTTTTTGTACTTCCCATCAGTACTCTTTGAAACTTTGTGTATCTCAGCTGTGTTGAAAATGGTATAAAATACCGACAAGTTGATGATTAAGATACACGTGCAGCAGTTAGGTATCTTTATTGATGAAACGTTTCGCCTGCACAGTAGGCTTCTTCAGTTAAATGGAGATTCAGTAATAGTGAAATAAAGATGATATCAGTCTAACAGCCTTGGAGAACTAGTTTTTGAGGTGGTCAGTCCCTCAGCCTGGAGAAGAGTTCAGCTACAGGGAGCTGAGGTCTTCTTCAGGCTGAAGGACTGACCACCTCAAAAACTAGTTCTCCAAGGTTGATGGACCGATATCTTTATTTCACTACTATACCTGCTGAATCTGTATCTGACTGAAGAAGCCTACTGTGTAGGCGAAATGTGTCAACAATATAGATATCCAACTGTTGCACATGTGTCTTAATCTTCATTCCAGCTGTACACCTCAAACACATCTTCCCTGCTTATACACCTTCAAACTATGTTCACGTGAAAACTTCTTGTCACAGCTGAACACTCGTCCTCCAAACCTCAAAAACATTATCTACATTGCCTTTCCATCCACACCCTCTCTATCCTTCACCTCTTCATCCACAAACCTTTCCATCCACACTGCCTCGTTAATCCAACATCTTGTTACCTTATGAGCATCAAATGTTAAGAGACTGTATTCACTTGGGAATTAAATTGCTTAAGTGTTCTAGAAAAGAGCGGCAATATAGGTCATGTAGCAAGATCAAAGTCTTGCGTGACGTCCAGGAGCAAAGTCTTGTGTGACGTCCTGAAGCAAAGTCTTGCGTGTCGCCCAAGGTGAGTTCATCGAGGAACTAAAACTGGGCAGTAGAAATCAAGATGGTAGTAAATATGGCAGTAAAGATTGTGGTAAGCAAGACCTCAATTGGTCGAGAATGTTGCTATGGACAAACAGAAGCTTTGTGTACAAAACACAATATGCTATTTATGGAATTTAAGGAGAAGAACAAAAAGGCACAATACCATGACAGGAGCAATACACAAATAACACACACATAGGAGAGAGCTTACAACGATGTTTCGGACCGAAACATAGTCATAAATGACCTTGACGAGGGAATTACTGACATAAGCAAATTCGCTGATGACACGAAGATAGGTAGGATCATCGATTCAGACGTAGATGTCACGGAACTTCAGGAGGATTTAGACAAACTCAGTTCGTGGTCAGAAAAGTGGCAGATGCCGTTCAGTGTAGATAAATGTAAAGTTCTGAAGCTCGGGAATGCTCATAACCCTAGCACCTACCTTAATATGTTGAACTTAGCCATACAGAATGCGAGAAGGACTTGGGGGTTATGGTAAGCAGCAACCTTAAACCAAGACAGCAATGCCTAAGTGTGTGCAATAAGGCCAGCAGGTTACTAGGATTTATTTCAATAAGTATAAGCAACAGAAGTCCAAAAGTTATTTTACAGCTATGTACATCACTAGTGAGGCCTTATTGGATTATGCCGCTCAGTTTTGATCTCCTTACTACAGGATAGATATAGACTCATTGGAGAACATACAGAGAAGAATGAATAAAATATTTACTCTATAAGGAATCTCCGTATGAAGATAGACTTAGAACCTTGAATCTCCACTCTCTGGAGAGACGTAGAATGAGGGGAGATATCACTGAATTGTATAAGTGGATGATGGACATAAACAGAGGTGATATTAATAAAGTACTGAGGGTGTCGAACCAGATAAGAACCAGAAATAATGGATTTAAGTTGGATAAATTTAGATTTAGAAAGGACATAGGTAAGTACTGGTTTTCGAACAGAGGGGAAGAGCCAGAAAGCATAAAACAGTAGAAACACTGCAGTAGGCCTATTGGCAATGCAAGGCAGGGCTACCTCAAGCCCAAACTCTTTAAGAAAAATATGTAACCAAGTCATTTTAATTGCTACCCAAAGAATAAGATTTGATAACCCTGTTAACCTATGTGCAAATCCCGCTCTATTTCAGTCCCGTCTCACTCATGTATTTATCTAACCTATATTTGAAGCTACCCAGAGCTTGACTTATGTCCTAGCTAGTACCTCGGACGGCGCCTCAGATTGTTCACTGGCATATCAACTGGTACACTAGCACATCAGCTAGCTCGCTGGTACCTCACCTGGCACATCAACTTGCTCAATAGCACATGACACACTAGCACATCATCCTTGGACACATCTTAGCTGCTTTACAGGTTTCGGAGCATCGGTAAAAATAACATTAAAAGTTTTTCAGTTTTTTATTGTATGTGATATTTGGGGAGTCTAGGGTGTGTGAAGGTCAACGTTCGAGCGTCTAGGAGAGGTACAATGACCCATCCATTATGAGTGTGAATCTTGCTGGCACGGTGCCGGAAACAACCCCAAACAAGTACATATTTGTACCCACACGTCCTTTTCCTGCCGCACGTGCCGCTGTAGCTACCAGACGCCTTCTAGATAAAACTTCCTTGAGGATTTTCGGGTGGGCGAACCCACGAAAATAGCCGCTAATGACACTCAGCAAGTAAGATAGAACCTTGACTGAGCATCTGAACTGCACCTACATTCTAAGCCTACATTCTATGGCGTAGAATGTAGGTGCGTTCTACGCTATGTTGCTTTTTAACCTGCAGTGCTCATATCTCTTGACTGTGGCACAGAGTCCCTATTCTGCATAATGCATTTATCACGATGTATATGCGCTGAAAGCAGCAGTGCGAAGGCAAAAGGTCTCTCTCTCATATATATATATATATATATATATATATATATATATATATATATATATATATATTATATATATATATAATATGCAAGATAAGCCACAGGGGATGGAAATCTTTAGCTCAAAGTATTTTCACACTTCTCAGTGCGTCATCAGGAGCTATGCAATGTTGCAACTGAAGGAGTGAGGGGAAGTTTTTTCTCAGAATAGTGTAGAGTGGGCCAGAGAGCCAGGAGGAGGCGACAGGCCCACTCTCCACTATTGTGAGAAAAAGCTTCCCTTCACTCCTTCAGTTGCAACCTTGCAACATTGCATAGCTCCTGATGACGCACTGAGAAGTGTGAAAGTATTTGAGCTAAAGATTTCCATCCCCTGTGGCTTGTCTTGCATATTATATATATATATTATATATATATATGAGAGAGAGAGAGAGAGAGAGAGAGAGAGAGAGAGAGAGAGAGAGAGAGAGAGAGAGAGAGAGAGAGAGAGAGAGAGAGAGAGAGAGAGAGAGAGAGACAGACAGAGAGAGAATGATCTAATTATTTTAATCTTTATTTTAGGGATTAAAGTATTCTTGAAAGGTTTTATACAGGGGATAAGGAGCCTGCAGTTTAATGACCCTCGTATAGTTGATAACCTAACAAATTATCATTCATAGATGAAGTGAAGGGATACACCATCACAACATCAACACACACGCTATCCTAGAATTACTAAATAGTTACTAGAAAAACGTGCAGGTAGGAGAGTGGCATCTTGGGATGAGTAATACTGTTAATATTAGTCAGGACTGCAGGTGTTACAACCTTGTGGCCTCATGTGTGATAATACCTTTATTGCCTTCCTCACTCACTCACTCATTCCATTACTCACTCTTTCTCAGGCAACCCTAAGGACCATGATCGTGCTCGTCTCTCTCTCTCTCTCCCTCTCCCTGTATACTCACATATATGTGGTTGCAGGGGTCGAGTCACAGCTCCTGGCTACGCCTTTTCGCTAGTAGCTGGTGTGAGATTTAGTTATTATTGTCAAAGTCACTTGCCAACAGTCATGTGGATTGGTGTGGATGTGTGTATGTGTGAAGCGTAAATTCATGCTTATAAAACTATGAAAAAGTAAACCGAATCTCATAAACATATGTTCCTTGCATTGTAATAATTTTTAAACAGATGAATTCACTGTTTATGTTAATGAAAGATGGAAACATTTTATCAAGTCACTGTACAAATCCATCAACTCTTCCTCTTATAGTACAAGAAGACGCCACCAGGGGAGGGATGTAAACAATCTCACAGCAATCTGGCAACATTAAAAGCACTGAATTTATCAAAGGTGTCGAGAGGCACTTAGGCAAGGTCAACAGTTTTACTGAGAGATAGATCAACTCATTAAGGGCTAAGATATCATGGCTAGACACCAGGAGTGTAGCTCTTATTATTTTTGTTTTATTTCGCATTTTCTTCTGGGAGAATTAACAGCTTCCTTACTGCACGAACTTATGTTAGGTCACAGTGTTAGCTGGTAGTGTGTGTGTGTGTGTGTGTGTGTGTGTGTGTGTGTGTGTGTGTGTGTGTGTTTGTGTTGGTTCACTCACAGTGTGTGGCAGTGTGTGTTTTGAATCACTAACAATGTTAATTGATGGAGCGTGTGTTGGATCACTGACAATGTTGGTAGTGTGTGTGTTGGATCACTGATAATGTTGGTAGTGTGTGGGGTGTGTGTGTGTGTGTGTGTGTGTGTGTGTGTGTGTGTGTGTGTGTGTGTGTGTGTGTGTGGTGTGTGTTGGATCACTGACAATGTTGTTGGTAGTGTGTGTGGGGCTGGATCACTGACAGTGTTAGGTGGTAGTGTGTGTGCTGGATCACTGACAATGTTAGGTGGTAGTGTGTGTGTTGGATCACTGACAATGTTAGGTTGTAGTGTGTGTGTTGGATCCAAATGATAATGTTAGGTGGTAGTGTGTGTGCTGGATCACTGACAGTGTTAGGTGGTAGTGTGTGTGCTGGATCACTGACAATGTTAGGTGGTAGTGTGTGTGTTGGATCACTGACAATGTTAGGTGGTAGTGTGTGTGTTGGATCACTGATAATGTTAGGTGGTAGTGTGTGTGTTGAATCACTGACAATGTTAGTTGGTAGTGTGTGTGTTGGATCATTGACAATGTTAGTTGGTAGCGTGTGTGTTGGATCACTGACAATGTTAGTTGGTAGCGTGATCACTGACAATGTTAGTTGGTAGCGTGTGTGTTGGATCACTGACAATGTTAGTTGGTAGCGTGATCACTGACAATGTTAGTTGGTAGCGTGTGTGTTGGATCACTGACAATGTTAGTTGGTAGCGTGAGTGTTGGATCACTGACAATGTTAGTTGGTAGCGTGATCACTGACAATGTTAGTTGGTAGCGTGTGTGTTGGATCACTGACAATGTTAGTTGGTAGCGTGTGTGTTGGATTACTGGCAATGTTAGTTGGTAGTGTGTGTGTTGGATCACTGACAATGTTAGTTGGTAGTGTGTGTGTGTTGGATCACTGACCCAAAGTTAGTTGGTAGCGTGTGTGTTGGATCACTGACAATGTTAGGTGGTAGTGTGTGTGTTGGATCACTGATAATGTTAGGTGGTAGTGTGTGTGTTGAATCACTGACAATGTTAGTTGATAGCGTGAGTGTTGGATCACTGACAATGTTAGTTGGTAGCGTGATCACTGACAATGTTAGTTGGTAGCGTGATCACTGACAATGTTAGTTGGAAGCGTGTGTGTTGGATTACTGACAATGTTAGTTGGTAGTGTGTGTGTTGGATTACTGACAATGTTAGTTGGTAGTGGTGTGTTGGATCACTGACAATGTTAGTTGGTAGTGTGTGTGTTGGATCACTGACAATGTTAGTTGTAGTGTGTGTGTTGGATTACTGACAATGTTAGTTGGGAGTGTGTGTGTTGGATTACTGACAATGTTAGTTGGTAGTGTGTGTGTTGGATCACTGACAATGTTAGTTGGTAGTGTGTGTGTTGGATCACTGACAATGTTAGTTGGTAGTGTGTGTGTTGGATCATTGACAATGTTGGTAGTGCGTGTGATGGATCACTGACAATGTTGGTAGTGCGTGTGATGGATCACTGACAATGTTGGTAGAGTGTGTGTGTTGAATCACTGACAATGTTGGTAGAGTGTGTGTGTTGAATCACTGACAATGTTGGTAGAGTGTGAGTGTTGAATCACTGACAATGTTGGTAGAGTGTGAGTGTTGAATCACTGACAACGTTGGTAGAGTGTGAGTGTTGGATCACTGACAATGTTGGTAGAGTGTGAGTGTTGAATCACTGACAATGTTGGTAGAGTGTGTGTTAATCACTGACAATGTTGGTAGAGGGTGAGTGTTGAATCACTGACAATGTTGGTAGTGTGTGTGTTGAATCACTGACAATGTTGGTAGTGTGTGTGTTGAATCACTGACAATGTTGGTAGTGCGTGTGATGGATCACTGACAATGTTGGTAGAGAGTGTGTGTTGGATCACTGACAATGTTGGTAGAGTGTGTGTTGAATCACTGACAATGTTGGTAGAGTGTGTGTGTTGGATCACTGACAATGTTGGTAGTGTGAGTGTTGGATCACTGACAATGTTGGTAGAGTGTGTGTTGAATCACTGACAATATTGGTAGTGTGTGTGTTGAATCACTGACAATGTTGGTAGTGTGTGTGTTGAATTACTGACAATGTTGGTAGAGTGTGTGTGTTGGATCACTGACAATGTTGGTAGTGCGTGTGATGGATCACTGACAATGTTGGTAGAGTGTGTGTTGGATCACTGACAATGTTGGTAGTGTGTGTGTTGAATCACTGACATTGTTGGTAGTGCGTGTGATGGATCACTGACAATGTTGGTAGTGCGTGTGATGGATCACTGACAATGTTGGTAGAGTGTGTGTTGGATCACTGATAATGTTGGTAGAGTGTGAGTGTTGAATCACTGACAATGTTGGTAGAGTGTGTGTGTTGAATCACTGACAATGTTGGTAGTGCGTGTGATGGATCACTGACAATGTTGGTAGAGAGTGTGTGTTGGATCACTGACAATGTTGGTAGAGTGTGTGTTGAATCACTGACAATGTTGGTAGAGTGTGTGTTGAATCACTGACAATGTTGGCAGTGGTGTGTTGATCACGACAATGTTTTTGGGAGGTGTGTGTTGAATCACTGACAATGTTGGCTTGTGAGTGTTGAATCACTGACAATGTTGGTAGTGTGTGTGTGTTGAATCACTGACATTTTGGGTAGTGCGTATGATGGAACACTGACAATGTTTGTAAGAGTGTGTTTGAACACTGACAAGTTGGAAGTGGGTGTTGGATCACTACAATGTTTGGGGGAAATGTGTTTAATCACGACAATGAATGGTTGGGTTTTGT
>NC_069436.1:22539025-22556525 GCF_026875155.1 Cherax quadricarinatus
TTTGACAAAAACAAAGCTTCTGTTGGTGTGGAGAGCCAAGGTATCCAGCGCAGCAGCAGCAGCAGCAACAGCATCAGCAGGGAGGGGGGGTGGAGGAGGATGAGGATGGGAGGATGAGGATGAGGATGAGGATGAGGAGGAGGAGGAGGAGGAGGAGGAGGAGAAGGAGGTGGGTAGTAGTAGAAAGCAGGAATGTGACGGTGAGGGCAGCCATCAGGGTTAATATGACACTCAACAACACCTGACTGTCACGAGGCACATTGTAACATCCGGTTAAGACGTCTTTCTCAGTTGAATTTACTCGCTCACACACACACACACACACACCACACACACACACACACACACACACACACACACACACACACACGAAATACCTGACAGGAAGAAGACGAGTGTTGGTATCAGACTGGGCGATGTGAAGAGCGGGGTTCCACAAGGGTCAGTCCTAGGGCCGGTGCTGTTTCTGGTATACGTGAATGACATGACGGAAGGGACAGATTCAGAGGTGTCCCTGTTTGCAGACGATGTGAAGCTAATGCGGAGAATTCAAGCGAACGAGGATCAGGCAGGACTACAAGGGGATTTGGCTCCTAGAGTTTAACCCCAAAAAGTGCGGTCATGAAGCTAGGGGAAGAACAAAGAAGACCGCAGACGGGGTACACACTAGTGGGGTCAAAGAAACAGACACAGACAGACAGACAGACAGACAGACACACACAACACACACACACACACACACACACACACACACATACTGTACACCGTGTACGTCAGGCCCATACTGGAGTATGCAGCACCAGTTTGGAACCCGCACTGGGTCAAGCATGTTAAAAAATTAGAGAGAGTGCAAAGGTTTGCGACAAGGTCAGTTCCAGAGCTCAGAGGAATGTCCTACGAAGAAAGATTGAGGGAAATCGGCCTGACGACACTGGAGGACAGGAGGGATAGGGGAGACATGATGACGACATACAAAATACTGCGCGGAATAGACAAGGTGGACAGAGACAAGATGTGCGAGAGGGGACACAGAAACATGGGGTCACAATTGGAAGCTGAAGACTCAGATGAGTCACAGGGAGTTAGGAAGCATTTCTTCAGTCATAGAGTGGTCAGGAAGTGGAACAGTCTGGCGAGCGATGTAGTGGAGGCATGAACCATACATAGCTTTAAGACGAGGTATGATGAAACTCATGGAGCAGGGAGAGAGAGGACCTAGTAGCGTTCAGTAAAAAGGCGGGGCCAGGAGCTGAGTCTCGACCCCTGCAACTACAATTAGGTGAGTACACCCCCCCCCACACACACACTGGAGACACTGACGACAATGGAGGACAGGAGGGATAGGAAAGACATGGTAACGACATACAAAATACTGCGAGGAATAGATAAAGTGGACAAGGACAGGATGTTCCAGAGATGGAACACTGAAACAAGGGGTCACAATTGGAAGTTGAAGACTCAGATGAGTCAAAGGGATGTTAGGAATTATTTCTTCAGTCACAGAGTTGTCAGGAAGTGGAATAGTCTGGAAAGTGAGGTAGTGGAGGCAGGAGCCATACATAGCTTTAAGACGAGGTATGTTAAAGCTCATGGAGCAGGGAGAGGGAGAACCTAGTAACGATCAGTGAAGAGGCGGGGCCAGGAGATGAGTATCGATCCCTGCATTCACAAATAGGTGAGTCAAATAGGTGACTACATACACACTAGCTGCGGCTGGGCATGTTTCGTTGAGACACCTGCTGTCCATATTCGCCTAGCAGTTACTAGGTACCTAGGTGTTAGCCGACTGGTGTTAGTCGCATCCTGGGGACAAAATTAACCTAAGTTGCCCCTGGAAATGCTCTGCATAACCAGTATGACACTGATGTCAGCTATGGTCTGTATAAGTTGCATCATGTACTTGTAGAAATAAAAATTATTATTATTATTATTATTATTATTATTATTATTATTATTATAAAACAATAGATGAGTTTACGTTTAAAAAGACGCACGAGTAAACACTAGGACAACTTTCTTATGCCTGAATGTACTGACATTCTTGACCCGTATATTTTAGCAGTGATCAAGGTCCTAATTTAATACTACAAAGAGGTGAATGGTTGATCTGTGAGGTTACAAACCCATGAACTGCAAGAGGGTGCAAATCGCCTGAGCAGTACCACCCCAGAATAATTTGATCTCTTAGATACTTAAGCAAACTCTCAGAGGAATTATACGATAGAGAGCTGGGAATTATCACATTTATTTTCCAAATGCTCTGCTAAATTCTATTACATTTAAACAGGATTGCTTCTATAAGAATTTGTGAGCAAAATGGTTAATGAACATAACATCTATAATTAGTTGGTAAATTATAGGAGTTAGTACCGTACAAGCTAATACTACTTGTTAGTTATAGGCTTGTAGGCCTTAATGTGATACAGTATCTGAAACTAACTGTAACTGAAGACTGATCAGAATACAGAAGTAAGAGGAGTCAAGAGAGTGTGTGCCTGAAGTACAGTACAAACCTGATTGCCAAGACAATACCAGATCTGGTCATCAAGACCACACCAGGCCTGGTCATCAAGACCACACCAGGCCTGGTCATGAAGAACGCACCAGGCCTGGTCATCAAGACCGCACCAGGCCTGGTCATCAAGACCACACCAGGCCTGGTCATCAAGACCGCACCAGGCCTGGTCATGAAGAACACACCAGACCTGATCATCAAGACCATACCAGACGTGGTCATCAAGACCACACCAGACCTGGTCATCAAAACTACACCAGACCTAGTCCTCAAGACCACACCAGACTTGGTCCTCAAGACTACACCAGACTTGGTCCTCAAGACCACACCAGACTTGGTCCTCAAGACTACACCAGACTTGGTCCTCAAGACCACACCAGACCTGGTCATCAAGACCACACCAGACCTGGTCATCAAGACCACACCAGACCTGGTCCACAAGACCACACCAGATCTGGTCATCAAGACCACACCAGACCTGGTGTGGTCTTGATGAATATATTAGACCTGGTCATCAAGACTACATTAGATCTGGTCTTCATGACCACATCAAATATTCTCAAAACAACACTAGACCTGGTCCCCAAGACCACACCAGACCTGGTCATCAAGACCACACCAGACCTGGTCATCAAGACCACACCAGACCTGGTCCCCAAGACCACACCAGATTTGGCCATCAAGACAATACCAGACGTGATGGTCAAAAGACCACACAGAACCTGGTCAAAACCCCAAAAGACCTGGTCGTCAAGGCCACATCGCTAGCCAGCTATGGGCTTAGAAGCCAAGTAAGATAAACTACCTTTAAATTTCCTACTCTAGTGAAAGAATTTCATCTAACTTTAACCCGTGTTCAGTACATTCTATATGTGACTAACTCGCCGCGATACCTAACCACTCACATGTAGTAATATTTATTTTTGCTCCTTCCTAAAACGTATCAGGATATATATTTTTTTGTTTGGGGGAGGGAGAGGTGTACTGCCGTCAGAAATGTTATGACAGCTTGTGTAGGGAAAGCTTTTATTGCGAAATGCTTCTAAGTAGATCTTTATCGAGCTACTGAGCGAAAAATTATCACATTTGTCGATAATGACTGCCAGCTAACACAGATTTGTTAATGGAGTATATGAACTTCTAGTGACTTAATATTCTCATTATTGAGTTTATTGTACTCAAAGATCAGCTGCTCTCTATGGAAAGGGACTGTGACATTCACGAAGAGACGAGAGATAGTCACTAATACTCGGTTACTCACGAATGAAGATATCGTTCTCAATGATGCTCTCTATCATCTTGAACCCTAGTATTGTCATCACGGATGCTGTGCGCAAGAGTTAGGGCATCGTACTTACAGGTGTTCTTTATCCTCACAAAGGGACTATGTTTACACTCCAATGTTGCTTACTCACGAATGAGTGTACAGTACCGACAGATTCTTAGTTCTCATGACTGGGTGTATCGTAGTCACGAATATAAGCAGTCCGAGTCAGGAGATGAACGCCGCTACATTGCGCCATCTCTGAGGAAGTCTTGTAAACTGTTCTACATGCACGGGAAAACTTTGTTTAGAAAGTACATATGCATGTTGTAGAACAGTTCTCTAGAGCAACACCTCCAAGGGGGTGCCTTGATGTTCATGTAGGTAGCAACAGTAGTGATAGAAGTAGTAATAGCAGTAGTAGTAGTAACAGTTGTGTAGGTCACTCAGCGGTAGCACCGATAAGAAAGTAATGATATACAATACACTAACAATAAAAACTAAGATAAAATCAACAAATAATTACAACTACGAACATGAATAAAGCGCTCAACATAAATACTACCATACGAGGTTTAAATAAGCTGGGCTCTTGATTCAAGGAATTGGAGCTACCCTCCTCCTCCTCGGATCAAATCTGATCATTACAGGATTAGTTTTCCCCCTTGTATATTGTTATACTTCACCAACAGATTGTTTTAACATTCATCATGACGGAGTCCTGGCACGTACTTCAGTTTCTCGACGACCCGATATCAGTCTTTTATTGCAGCAACAGTCTGCTAAACTTTTATATTAGGGACCCTCCCCCCTATCACCAGCCCATGCTCGGGATCGCTTACTTAGGCTATTTTCGTCACCTCTTAGCGCTGGTGCAACTGTCTGCCTGGGTTCGAACATTCGTCTGCCAGTGAGGTATTTTACACAACCTTGCTGAACTCAGAGACCAGTAGAGTTCAAGCAGCTGTTTCACTCTGGTGTTTCACGTAGTTTGCGATGCCAGAGAGCACTGGCCTCAGCCTGGGCTGGTAATAGCAACAGTCTGCTAAGCTGTGTATCATTTTCATAGCCTCGTGTCTCCGTGGAATAGTTACTGAGTTTAGTTATGTAGACATGGAATAGTCTCTTGTTCAGGCGAAATGTTGTCTAAATAAATTTTCCGGTAACTTCAATTTGTGCATTTATTACATTTATTAATCCTTTCTCGCTTGAGTTGAATATATTATATATAAAGAACAAAAAGGCACAACACCGTGATTGGAACAATATACAAATAACTGGCACAAAGGAGATAGAAGCTGACTACAACGATGTTTCGGTACGACTTGGCCATTAACAAAGTCACTGTGTGACTTTGTTAATGGTCTAAGTCGGACAGAAACACCGTCGTATGCTCCTCTCTCCAATGTGCAGATTATTTGTGTAACATATATAGATGTTTCGATATCAGAATTATAACTATGACCAACTGTACCAACGACTAATTGTACCACTTATCAATTGCATAAATGAACACATGTACCAATGACCAGACTCAGATTAACAAGCAACACAAAGTCTCTCTTTTTCTGCTACTCTTTCACAATATAAAGTGTGGTGAGCCCTCATGAAGCAACATTAAATACACTAATGTTTCTGGCACTGAAGGACGAACAACGTGAGTAGCATCTCGTGCACTGGAAAGTATGAGTACACATCCTCTGAGAGAGAGAGAAGAGAGAGAGAGAGAGAGAGAGAGAGAGAGAGAGAGAGAGAGAGAGAGAGAGAGAGAGAGAGAGAGAGAGAGAGAGAGAGAGAAATGTATGCCGGGTCAAAGTGAGACGATAAAGAGAGTGAGTTACGCTGACAACCAAAACAATGAGCTATCATTGGATCTTGACACGAAGATGAAGCGAGTGTTGATATGTGCTTGAGAGTGTCGTTAAATTTCGTTAAGTGTCGTTGGGAGGAACGCAGCTAAAACGTGGGATGTATCTGTTTACAATACGGTGAAAACAGACAAACACTGTGACGTCGCATGTTAAAAAAACATGAAGGATAAAGTGCATTGTATACAGGAGAATAATGAGCGCATAATGCAAAGGAGAACATGGGAACACATAATAAGAAGAATGAACATGAGTGCGTGATACAAGAGTGGATGAACATGAGCGAATTATGCAAAGGTGACTGATCATAAATGAATAATGTAAGGAATAATACACAAGAAAACATGATACGAAGAAGAACAAGAGTGCATAATACAGAGAACAAAGAAGAGTGCATAATACAGAGGAGAACAAGAAGAGTGCATAATACAGAGAACAAAGAAGAGTACATAATACAGAACGAGCAAGAGTGCATAATGAACAAACAAGAGTGCATAATACAAAGAACAAACAAGAGTGCATAATACAAAGAACAAGAGTGAATAATATAAAGAACAAACAAGAGTGCATAATACAGAGAACAAACAAGAGTGCATAATACAAAGAACAAACAAGAGTGCATAATACAAAGAACAAACAAGAGTGCATAATACAAAGAACAAACAAGAGTGCATAATACAAAGAACAAACAAGAGTGAATATACAAAGAACAAACAAGAGGCATAATACAGAGAACAAACAAGAGTGCATAATACAGAGAACAAACAAGAGTGCAATAAAATAACAAAAGAGTATATACAAGAACAAACAGAGTGCATATACACAGAGAACAAACAAGAGTGCATAACACAAAGAACAAACAAGAGTGCATAACACAGAGAACAAACAAGATGCAAACACAAGGAACAAACAAGAGTGCATAATACAGAGAACAAACAAGAGTGCATAATACAAAGAACAAACAAGAGTGCATAATACAAAGAACAAACAAGAGTGCATAATACAAAGAACAAACAAGAGTGCATAACAAAGAACAAACAAGAGTGCATAATAAAAAACAAACAAGAGTGCATAACACATACAAAAACAAACAAGAGTGCATAATACAGAGAAAAAAAAACAAGAGTGCAAAATTCAAACATGGTAAACAAACATGCAAGAAAATCTCAAGAAACTTATGACATAATAAGATGCAACTTTACCATAATGAAAGGAAGTTAAATTAAAAGGGAAAAATAAGTTTGTGTAGACTGTGCAAAGAAATTAGAATGTAGACAAGTGAGACTTTCAGAGACGGTAGGAGAGACTCGTGTGAGAGACTCGTGTGAGAGACTCGTGTGAGAGACTCGTGTGAGAGACTCGTGTGAGAGACTCGTGTGAGAGGCTCGTGTGAGAGACTCGTGTGAGAGACTCGTGTGAGAGGTTGAGAGACTCGTGTGAGAGGCTCGTGTGAGAGACTCGTGTGAGAGACTCGTGTGAGAGACTCGTGTGAGAGACTCGTGTGAGAGACTCGTGTGAGAGACTCGTGTGAGACTCGTGTGGGAGAGACTCGTGTGAGACTCATGTGAGAGACTCGTGTGAGAGACTCGTGTGAGAGACTCGTGTGAGACCGTGTGAGAGACTCGTGTGAGAGACTCGTGTGAGAGACTCGTGTGAGAGACTCGTGTGAAAGACTCGTGTGAGAGACTCGTGTGAGAGACTCGTGTGAGAGACTCGTGTGAGAGACTCGTGTGAGAGACTCGTGTGAGAGACTCGTGTGAGAGACTCGTGTGAGAGACTCGTGTGAGAGACTCGTGTGAGACTCGTGTGAGAGACTCGTGTGAGAGACTCGTGTGAGAGACTCGTGTGAGACCGTGTGAGAGACCTGAGAGACTCGTGTGAGAGACTCGTGTGAGAGACTCGTGTGAGACCCGTGTGAGAGACTCGTGTGAGAGACTCGTGTGAGAGACTCGTGTGAGAGACTCGTGTGAGAGACTCGTGTGAGAGACTCGTGTGAGAGACTCGTGTGAGAGACGTGTGAGAGACTCGTGTGAGAGACTCGTGTGAGACTCGTGTGGAGACTCGTGTGAGAGACTCGTGTGAGAGGACTCGTGTGATCGTGTGAGAGACTCGTGTGAGAGATCGTGTGAGAGACTCGTTGAGAGGACTCGTGTGGAGAGACTCGTGTGAGAGACTCGTGTGAGCTCATGTGAAATCGTGTGAGAGACTCGTGAGACTCAGTGAGAGACTGTGAGAGACTCGTGTGAGAGACTCGTGTAGGAGAGACTCAGTGTGAGACCGTTGAGAGACTCGTGTGAGAGACTCGTGAGAGACTGGTGAGAGACCGTGTGAGAGACTCGTGTGAGAGACCTGGTGAGAGACTCGTGTGAGAGACTCTTGTAGAGACTCGGTTTAGGACTCTGTGAGAGACTGTGTGAGAGATCGGGAGAAAAGTTTGAGAGACCTGGAGAACTCGTGGGAGACTGTTGAGAACTCGGTGGGAGGAATGTGGGGGGCTCAGGGAGACTCGTGTGAGAGATCGTGTGAGAGACTCGTGTGGGCCGGGTGAGAGATTCTGTGAGAGACTCGTGTGAGACCCGGTGAAGCTCGTGTGAAGACTCGTGTGAGAGATCGTGTGAGACTCATGGAGAACCGTGTGAGGACTCGTGTGGGGACTCGTGTGGGGGACTCGTGTAACCGTGTGGGGGAAGACCGTGGAGACTATTGGAGACTGGTAGAGACTCTGTGAGAGACCGTGTGAGACTGTGTGAAGAACCCCTTGGGGAGACTCTGTGAACCCCGGGGTGAAGACTCGGGTTTTGGAGACTCGTGTGAGAGAGTGTGAGAGGGCCCCTGTGAGAACTCGTGTGAGAACCGGTGAGAGACCTGTGGGATTGTGAGAGCCGTGGAGAGACTTTTTGTGGGAGACTCGTGTGGGAGAGACTCTGTGGGTTTTTGTGTTGGGGACCGTGTGGGAGAGACCGTTTGGGGGCTCTGTGGGACTCTGTGGAAGCTCGTGTGGGGGGGGGACTGTGTGAGGGCCCTGTGGGAGATCGTGTGGGGGAGAAATCATGAGGAGAGACTCCCGGTGGGGAGACAAGGTTGAAGAACTCCCGCGGGGAAAACAAGGAGGAGAGACCCCGTGTGAAGACAATTTTTTGGAGAAACTCCCTTTTAGAGAAAAAGGGAGGGGAAAATTCCCGTGTGGAGACATGGTGGAGAAAAAACCCAAAGTGAAGACAATGAAAGAAAAAGTGTGTGTGAAAGAGAAGCGGGGGCGAAAAGAGAAGAGCGGAGAGAGGGGGGGGAGAGAGAGGAGAGAGAGAGAGAGACAAGAGGGCAGAGAGACAAGAGACAGAGACAGAGACACAGAGACAGAGGGGCAGACAGACCAAAACAGAGGGGCCCGACAGAAAAGACCGAGACAGAGAGATAGAAGAGGGGGGGGGAGGGAAATGAATACGACCCCTGGCGGAGACGAGACAACGCAGGGATAGTAGACAGGCCCCGAATAAAAGGCCCCCCGGGGCAAAAGCCCAAAAATCCTTTTGGTAAGAAAAGCCCGGGGCAAGGGAAGGGCAAGGGAACCTTTTACTCAGAACACATGACAGTTGTGTTTTACACCCCCTTGACCCCACCACGTTAAAACCACGTCTTATGACACTATTTTCCGCCCCCGATTTCCGAGGGGGTTTTTTTGGGGGGGTTTTCAGCCCTAGCGGAGATGGGGGTAGGGCCCATAAGGGGGCAGCTATGGCAGGGGAACGCACGGCCCCTGGGGGCCCGTGATGCCAAACATTGTCCCCGTGCCCACTACGACTATTTTGGTTTTGCCCCCCGAAGATCCCCCAGTGCCCGAGCAGCCCAAAAATTTTGAACCTACCGCCCAAGGGGCCGGGGTTTTTGCCATGTGGCCCTTTTCCCATTTTTAAAAATTTTCCCAAAGGGGCCTCCTCTTTACAAAGAGAATGAGAAAGCCTTTTTAAAAGTTTTTTTAAAGTTTCTTTAAAGGCACCTATAAATCATAATAAATTTGGGTATAAGGTAAGCTAATGAGGAAAGTTTATTAAAAGGGCAAAGAAAAAAGAGACCACACTGAAAAAGAAGTTTGAGAAATATGAAAACAGCTAAAAGGAAACTAATTTCCAAAAACGAAGCACTCCCGGCTTTTCTTCTTTTTCGAGGTCCCTTTAAAGTAAAAGGGAAAGGGGCTTGGTAAATTTTTAGTAACAGTGATAGAATTATTAAAAAAAAACACTTACTAGGTATTTTAAAAAGTTTCGAAAATTTTACCAGACAAATGTCACCATACATCTTGTTGAATGTCTAAAAGTAAATAAACAAAAAATGTAAATTGGATTGTGAAAACAATCAGTTTATGATAATGAACCTGACTTCTTGGTCATTAATGACTCATTGTTATTACCGAAGACGGTTGACTCTTATAATAACTAACAACATGTTCATTTGAGAAGTCAGCTACACATATGAAAAATCAGAAAGTAATTAATGTTCGATTCTTATGAATTCCATCAAACACAGTTACCTTTACATGGTAAGTCGATAAATAAGGCAAAGTGCATTGAAGAGCAATGTTAAATAAAACTTTGGAATATCTGTGTCATGCATTAGAAATAGCACTAGGAGAAAACTGAATATTGAATCTGAATACCATATTAAATTAGGTAGAAGCTTGAGTATCTATAATTTACTATGATAAAATGAATGTTGAGAAGCACATTTACGGAGTAGCTTGCAATATAAACCAGACAGTATTTCTGGCAGCTTGGCATGAACACAGACGATGATCAAACTAAATGCAAAGTACGTGGACTCTTCACTCTAGAACACTATGTGCTTGATTGTCCATTTATTGAGGAATATAGAGATAAAAAGTGTAACAGCCTATGTGATGTGTCAGGGTGTCTTATTAGCGTAAATTAAATAAGAAACGAATTGTAAACAGGTATACAGATGTATTCCTGTTAACGCTTTAAGGGCGTATTGCCTATCCCTTTTGTATGTTCATATGCCCCCTGCGCTACAGTAAACAGCAAGGATATGGGGCGCATAATAAAGTAGCGACTCCAGTGGCAAAATATAATATTTTAAATATGTTTCTTTCCTTAAAGTCTGTTGTCTTACTTCTACCCGTCCTTTGTTCGGTCACTGAGGACACAGCTGAGGAGCAGTAGACAGCGTTGATAATCACAGGAACACCAACCCATGGGGTAGCGCATTGTTCCGGCACACAGTATAATGTGCTTTCACATCAGAGGGATTTTACTAAATGAAAGCTATGTAACACAAGCGAATCCACGTGGAAAAAAATAACAATACAGATGGTAAGACGGTTACTGTGTGTCTCGGATTCCCTAAGACCTCTGCTGTAAGTCAACAGAGGCCTCAATTGCAGGTCTACAGAGAATTCAAGGGTAGGCCTACCATTAAGGTCTCACAGACTCAAATGTACACTGCTCGTCTTATCTTCTATTTGACTATCACTTGTGGGTTCACTTGTGGTGACCAGCGTTCATTACTCTCTCATACTTGGTACTCCAGTAAAAATATTCTGTGGTAAAGTGACATAGAAAGCTGAATAACTTGCTTTATGGTTAATCCAGTAATATTTATTATTAGCTCAGTTTTAGATCTTTAATCTCATTACTGTCATTCTGACATATATGCTCGAAATATAGTTTATTATTAATGACACTGATTTTATGGTTTAATTCAGACAAATTATTTTTTTCCGAGAAATCATTTAGATAACATTGTGATCTCATATTCATATTATGTGTTACGTTATACAGAGTATATAAATTGAGCATTTTGTTCAGTTTACACACACACACACACACACACACACACACACACACACACACACACACACACACACACACACATACACACACACATACACACATACACACACACACACAATATATATATATATATATATATATATATATATATATATATATATATATATATATATTATATATATATATATATATATATGCAATAAGATCACAGTAAACAGGTGATTTCAGAATATGCAAAACAACCACTCTGAAAGAATAGAAAAATTCCAAGCGCTTTCGTGACTACTCACATTATCAAGGAACTATGAAAGTAAAGCATCCAAGGAAGCTATATAAGGGGTCTAGCCAGCACCTCACTATCAGATCCCACAACGGTTAAACACCTGACGCGCGGCGACCCAACTTGGATAGGTCCTTTGCACAACTCACCCACAAACTATTCTACCCAAGAAAATTAAAAAAATTATTATTTGTCCAGTGTATTATTAAATTCTTCCCAAATGCTATTAATTATAAATGGATCTAATTTATATAAACCGAAGGAAATATTCATATTATTGTCAAAACTGCTTTTTATGAAACAAGATTCAATTATATTCCTGTCGACCATGGACTTGCTTGATACTACTTTCTCAACTTTTTGAAAATCAATTGGATGGTTAAAATCTCTTACATGAATAAATAGAGCATTGGAATCTTGTCCAGTTCTAATGCTATATTTATGTTGTTTTAATCTTAGTTCGAGATTTTTACCAGTTTGACCGTAATAAACTTTATCGCAAGTTTTACAAGGAATCTTATAGACACATCCATCAGCATTTTGGGGGGAATTCTTTATCAAAAGTTTTTTTACTGCATCAAGATTTTTGAATACAACTTTAATATTAAAAGTCTTAAGAAGAGAAGGCATATCAACCAAGTTTTCATGGTAAGGGAGAACCAACATATTTTTAGTTGAATAAGGCTGGTTGTCCCTTTTTGGATTGTAAAAAGTATTTCTAACAACTTTAAAAGATTTATCAATTACATTTCTTGGGTATTTTAAATCATTACCTAATTCATAAATTTTGGATATTTCCTCATCTATGAACTCGGACTACAAATTCGTAAAGCTCTCAAAAACATTGATGAGAAAACAGACATTTTGACTCTATCTTGATGCGAGGAATAATAGTGGACATAGGAACAGTTATTTGTAGGTTTTCTGTAAATTTTAAATTTGAATTCATTATTACCCTTAATAATTAAAACATCTAGAAAAGGCAATGAGTTATTTTCTTCAAACTCAACAGTAAAGTTAATAGAATGGGCTAAGCTATTTAATTTTCCAAGAAAATGGTGTATATCTACATTTTTGGGCATAAGACACAAAATATCATCAACATATCTGAACCATTTAGCTCTATTAGGGAGGATTGTGTTAAGCAACCTTGTTTCAAAAAATTCCATGTATAGGTTACTAAGAACAGGCAATGGGAAATCCTCTTTCACCCGTTCTTAGTAACCTATACATGGAATTTTTTGAAACAAGGTTGCTTAACACAATCCTCCCTAATAGAGCTAAATGGTTCAGATATGTTGATGATATTTTGTGTCTTATGCCCAAAAATGTAGATATACACCATTTCCTTGGAAAATTAAATAGCTTAGCCCATTCTATTAACTTTACTGTTGAGTTTGAAGAAAATAACTCATTGCCTTTTCTAGATGTTTTAATTATTAAGGGTAATAATGAATTCAAATTTAAAATTTACAGAAAACCTACAAATAACTGTTCCTATGTCCACTATTATTCCTCGCATCAAGATAGAGTCAAAATGTCTGTTTTCTCATCAATGTTTTTGAGAGCTTTACGAATTCGTAGTCCTGAGTTCATAGATGAGGAAATATCCAAAATTTATGAAATAGGTAATGATTTAAAATACCCAAGAAATGTAATTGATAAATCTTTTAAAGTTGCTAGAAATACTTTTTACAATCCAAAAAAGGACAACCAGCCTTATTCAACTAAAAATATGTTGGTTCTCCCTTTCCATGAAAACTTGGTTGATATGCCTTCTCTTCTTAAGACTTTTTAATATTAAAGTTGTATTCAAAAATCTTGATACAGTAAAAAAAATTTGATAAAGAATTCCCCCCAAAATGCTGATGGATGTGTCTATAAGATTCCTTGTAAAATTTGCGATAAAGTTTATTACGGTCAAACTGGTAAAAAATCTCGAACTAAGATTAAAACAACATAAATATAGCATTAGAACTGGACAGATTCCAATGCTCTATTTATTCATGCAAGAGATTTTAACCATCCAATTGATTTTCAAAAAGTTGAGAAAGTAGTATCAAGCAAGTCCATGGTCGACAGGAATATAATTGAATCTTGTTTCATAAAAAGCAGTTTTGACAATAATATGAATATTTCCTTCGGTTTATATAAATTAGATCCATTTATAATTAATAGCATTTGGGAAGAATTTAATAATACACAGGACAAATAATAATTTTTAAATTTTCTTGGGTAGAATAGTTTGTGGGTGAGTTGTGCAAAGGACCTATCCAAGTTGGGAATAAATGGTATAAAATACCGACACAATGGAAATATATACACATATGCAGTATAATGTGATCCTTTATTGAGTACGTTTCGCCCACACAGTGGGCTTTTTCAAGTCACAAACAGAACCAACCAAAACGATCTTCTCCACTTTTACTCTCACCACGACACCAAAACCAAACGTGGTGTAATTATAGGCTTCTTCTTGCGTGCACTCAGAATCTGCAGCAATGAGTTTCTTGAAGAAGAATGCACGATGATTGAACAAGTATTTTCTAAACTCCACTATCCTCGTCACTTCATCAGAGACTGCAGACGACGGGCATTAAACATCTTCAACACACCCAGAGAAGACACTGCCGAGAAGAGATACATAGTTTCCTCCCCACCAACTCCATTGCCAAACACGTTTCCAACATCTTTTCCAATACCTCATTTCAAGTATCTACCTCCACAACCACGACCATCAAGGACATTACCAGTGATAGACAGGACAAGCTCCACCCTCTGCAGGAGTATACATAATCCCCTGTAATGACTGCAACAAATTATATGTGGGCGAAACATCAAGGGACCTCCAAACACGTATTTCAGAACACCAATACGCAAGCAGGTCTGACGACACAAGGAATGCCTGCGTACAACACCGTAATTCACACAACCACTTGATAAACTACAGAAACTCAAGACTTATCGCCACAGAAGACAACACTCAATACCGAAGAATCCTGGAATCATCACTTATTTCTATATCCGACAACTTCAACCAGAATAGTGGCTTCTATAACATAGCTGAACCACTTGCCAAGAAACTTCTTCATCGCTATCCCACATAAGAACACTGTAGAAGGTCTGCTCACAAACTTATCCAATCTCCTTTCCAAGCTACCCAAGATTTTAGACTCTATAACCCCACTCGGTACATCATCAGATGCAGCATTCTCCACCTGACCTCAGCATTCTGAACCTGACTATAAATACTCGCATTCCTTCCACCCCAGGTAGTTCTGTTTGTGACTTGAAAAAGCCCACTGTGTGGGCGAAACGTAGTCAATAAAGGATCACATTATACTGCATATGTGTTTATATTTCCACCTATCCAAGATTGGGTCGCCGCGTGTCAGGTGTTTAACCGTTGTGGGATCTGATAGTGAGGTGCTGGCTAGACCCCTTATATAGCTTCCTTGGATGCTTTACTTTCATAGTTCCTTGATAATGTGAGTAGTCACGAAAGCGCTTGGAATTTCTCTATTCTTTCAGAGTGTTGTTTTGCTTATATATATATTATATATATATATATTATATATATATATATATATATATATATATATATATATATATATATATATATATGAACATCAAAATGGTATACAATACCGACAGGTTGGTAGGTAAGACACATAGGCAACAGTTAGGCAACTTTATTCCGAAACGTTTCGCCTACACAGTAGGCTTCTTCGTCGAATACAGAAAGTAGGGCAGGAACAGTAGAGATGTGAAGACGATGTAATCAGTCCATCACCCTTGAAGTCGTAGAATTTGAGGTTGTCAGTCCCTCGGCCTGGAGAAGTTCAGTTCATAGTTTCTGACTATGGAACTGAACTTCTCCAGGCCGGAGGGACTGACAACCTCAAATTCTACGACTTCAAGGGTGATGGACTGATTACATCGTCTTCACATCTCTACTGTTCCTGCCTACTTTCTGTATTCGACTGAAGAAGCCTACTGTGTAGGCGAAACGTTTCGGAATAAAGTTGCCTAACTGTTGCCTATGTGTCTTACCATATATATATATATATATATATATATATATATATATATATATATATATATATTAATATTATATATATAGTATATATATATATATATATATATATATATATATATATTATATATTACTCTACTAGGGACCCAAGGGCGGCCACTTTCATGTTCCAGCGCCTCAGCATCCAGCTTTAATAATCTTTCATAATCTTCGATGTGTTGTAACTGTATTATGTTATATATATATTATATATATATATATATATATATATTATATATATATATATATATATATTATATATATATATATTTGATAGTGTGTATATTAATTGGGACAGTGACGAAATATGGCATTTATTTGGAAAATTAATGTTTATTTGAAAAATAGGCGACAATGATATGACAGATAATTGATTTAACATAAGATATGATTACCCTTTGCTTTTGTAAACATTGGTACACGTTTTGAGATAGAATCGACCAATGTTGAAGACATTTGTGGTACTATGTCCTAATAACAACAGCACTTAGTTCCTCGACAGTTGAACACTTCTGTTTTGCAATCCTACATTTGGTTATTGCACATAGAGTCTCAATTAGGTTGATATCAGTATTTTTCTGGAAGTGTGGTATGGAGCAAAATCCTGTTGGAAAATACCTTCTACATCAGGAAAGTCTCTATCCGCAAAGGGAAGCAAATGAGTCACCAGAATTGCCTTGTATTTGTTACTGTTCATCGTTTCTCAACAATAACAGGCTGTCCAGGGCCTTTAGCAGTAAAACTACCCCAAAACACCTTCTTAGGTGGGTATTTTGGCGCTTGTTGAATGTGTCCATTCTGAAGAGGTCTGCCTTTGCTCCATCTCACTACCAGTGATCTGTACCCATATAATTCAAAATGCGCCTTATCTGGAAATATAACTTTTCTCCATTCATCTGTCGTCCATATCTTATGATCAAGTGCCAACCACAGCAGTTTTTTCTTCATATTAGCAGTCAATAACTCTTTCTTTAACTGCTTTCTGGCAGTTCTGTCAACTTCAAACTGTTGATGAATCAATATTTACATCAGCTGAAGGCAAATCTATCTGTAGATCTTTACAGATTTTCTTGGGATCCTTGTTATCGTGAGGTCTTGTCTTGCATTTTCTTCCACATCATCCTCGACGCAGCGCTCCACAATCACCAGTACCGTCAGCTCTCTTCAGAATCCGACCAACAGTTGACTTTGCTAAGCTCAGATTTTCGGCGATCCGTCTGATACCAATTCAGCATGTTTTCTAAGAGCTTCAATACTCGCATGCTTCCTAGGTATAACGTCCATCATAAATTTCAGCAGTAATCATAAATTGAAAGGGAGAATTTGACGAAACCTCATTCACTCACGGAACATGCTTGCAGGAAAAGCCTTATAGAACAACAGCTGTTGTAGCATTGATGAGAGTCGCAGAGTAAAACCACAGCTGGATGGTTGTCAGAAGTCGGTAGCGAACTCTTCTGAAAAAAAAGAAGCCAAACTACATTAATTAAGCCGGAGACTGCGACATTGTGAGAAAGTCACAAAATTTACTCCTGTCCCAATTAATCTGCACAATACTTTATATGTTGTCACTTAATGTCATCGATAGGTTTTTGGAAACTGTAACTTTAAGAGAATTGGCATATAACGAAACAAATTTTACCATATGCTTATTTGTATAAACATTAGGGGTGCACAGTGCACCGTTAGCACTC
>NC_069436.1:22559025-22599025 GCF_026875155.1 Cherax quadricarinatus
GCGTTTCCCCACATGAGTGTAATAATAAAGAGGCCTTGTACAGCTTTAATTCGTTATTCGTAATGAGTGTGTTTAGTCTGTCTCAGGTCAGCTGTGTCGCCTGGTACACTGTGCTCAGTGGTGGCCGCATTATTGTATACTCATAGTAGAGCTATCTAATTGCACTCACCCACTTGCACAGATGCAACTCGATCTTCTGTTGTCCAGAAGAGATTCGTCCTCCTCTCGGCTGGGAGAGAAGCCTCATCAACGGCTTTTGTCACTAGTTTTGACTTTAGTAAATTATTAAACGTCAATGATGTTTTCCTGGAGTGTAAACTATGCAAAGTTTCTGTAAAAGAAATCGCTCGCGGTTATCACCTATTTTAGAAATTTCAGTTACAGAAGCAGTTGTAGTTGACTATGTGTTCTGCAACATTCTTCGCTTGTGTGTCGTTTGGCAGAGACCGTAGAGCTCCAGAGACTCGCCACGTCCAACATTCCTCAACAGGTGAAAAGGAGAATTACAGTCTCCTGGTTCAGACGATTTTCTGCGAGATCTACAAACATATATTTGTATTCTTGCGATCTTCTTCAGAAGTCTGGTAAAAGCATAGCCTTCCTCTAAAAGGAAAAATGGCTTTTTTTTTATATATAATTTACCCTTTTAAATAAAGATAGGATACTTGTATTTTTGTTTTTTATTCGCCGGTATTCTCCCGGCCCGGGTCTTTTCCAAGTAGTGGAGACCCGGCCTTGGCTCCCTATTTGGGGAGTGTCTCGAGACTTAAGTCTCCCATGGGAGGAGGGACAAGTACCTCCTCATCTTTGGGACCAACTGTCCCCAGGTCTAGCCACATTCCCCGCCCTCATGGGGCTCGTAGGGAGAAGCTAGGCCTCTGGTCTGCCATCCACCCCGCCTCGAAGGGGCTCGTGGGGATGGCAGCCTTATGAGCTGCAGATGGTAGCAAGCTCAGGTTAAAACACTAAACACGCACACACACACCACACACACACACACACACACACACACACACACACACACACAACACAACACACACACACCACATACACACACACACGAACACAATCACATACTTGTACACAACAGGCCAAGTGTCTAACAACAAGTTCCTTTTTCGACCACAGATAGGCGAGTACACACACAAATAATATATATATATATATATATTACTTTTTTATTAACACATAGGCCGTTTCCCACCAAGGCAGGGTGGCCTGAAAAAGAAAAACTTTCACCATCATTCACTCCATCGCTGTCTTGCCAGAGGCGCGCTTACACTACAGTTTTAAACTGCAACATTAACACCCCTCCTTCAGAGTGCAGACACTGTACTTCCCATCTCCAGGACTCAAGTCCGGCCTGCCGGTTTCCCTGAATCCTTTCATAAATATTACCCTGCTCACACTCCAACAGCACATCAACTTCTAAAACCCATTTGTCTCTATTCGCTCCTATCTAACGTGCTTGCTTGCTGGAAGTCCAAGCCCCTAGCACACAAAACCTCTTTTACCCCCTCCCTTCAATCTTTCCTAGGCCGACCCCTACCCCGCCTTCCCTCCACTACAGATTTATACACTCTGGAAGTCATTCTATTTCGTTCCAGCCTCTCTACATGTCCGAACCATCTCAACGACCCCTCCTTAGCTGTCTGGATAGTACTTTTTGTAATCCCACGCCTCCTCCTAATTTCCAAACTACGAATTCTCTGCATTATATTCACACCACACATTGCCCTCAGACATGACATCTCCACTGCCTCCAGCCTTCTCCTCGCTGCAACATTCACCACCCATGCTTCACACCTTTATAAGAGCATTGGAATAACTACACTCTCACACAGTCCCCTCTTTGCTTCCATGGATAAAGTTCTTTGTCTCCACAGACTCATCAGTGCACCACTCACCTTTCCTACCCCCCCGTCAATTCTATGAATCACCTCATCTTTCATAGACTCATCCCTTGACAGTCCACTCCTAAATATCTAAATACATTCACCTCCTCCATACTTTTCCCCCAAAAAACCTGTACCCCAATCTTTTTTTACCAAATTTTTTTATCCTAACACCTTACCCTTTCCTATATTCATTTTAAATTTTTTCTTCTTTTTCATGCCCCAAACTTATCCAAAAACCCTGCAACTTCTCTTCAAAATCCCCCAAAAACACGTCATCACAAAGAAAAACTTGACAACTCCCACTTTGTTTTAGATTTTTATCTTTTAACCCAACTTCGACAGACCCAACTTATTCTCTTACAACCCCATCTATAAATATATTGAAAAACCCACGGTGACATCAACATCCTTGCTAAGGCCTACTTTTACGGGGAAATAAATATATATATATATATTATAATATTTTATATATAATATATATTTTTTTTTAAATATTATTATATATATTAAACATTATATTTTAATATATTATATATAATATATATATAATTTATAAAATATATATAAGGGGTTGTATGTATATATATATATATATTTTATTTATATATTATAATATATAATGTTGTATAAAATTTTATATATAATATAATATATTAATAATGTTTTAAAAATTTATAATTATAATATATATATATATATATATATGTATATATTATATTTTAAAATATAAAAATTATTTTATTTTTATATATATATATATTATATATATAATATAATATTTTATTATCACACCGGGCCGATTCCCCCCAAGGCAGGGTGGCCCGAAAAAGAAAAACTTTCACCATCATTCACCCCATCACTGTCTTGCCAGAAGGGTGCTTTACACACGTTTTAACTGCAACTTTAACACTCCTCCTTCAGAGTGCAGGCACTGTACTTCCCTCCGGGACTAAAGCCCCGGCCTGCCGGTTTCCCTGAATTCCTTCATAAATTTTAAATTTGCCACACCCCAACAGCCGTAAGTTTAAAAACCATTTGTTCCTTCACCCCTATCAAACACGCTCCCTTTCCCTGCGGGAAGCCAAACCCCCTCGCCACAAAACCCCCTTTTTTCCCCCCTTCCCCAACCCTTTTCCCTAGGGGGGGGGGCCCCTACCCCCCCCTTTTCCTTCCACTACAGACGTACACTTTTGAAGTCATTCTTTTCGCTCCATTCTCTCTACATGTCCAAACCACTCAACAACCCTTCCTCACCCCTTGGAAAAAATTTTTTGGAATCCCCCCCCTCCTCCTAACTTCCAAATACGAATTCTCTGCATTTATTCACCCACACATTGCCCTAAAGACATGCTCTCCACTGCCTCAGCTTCCCTCCTGCAACATTATCACCCATCTTCACACCCATTAGACGTTGGTAAAACTTATTCATACTTTCCCTCTTTGCCCCAAAGGGAAAAGTTCTTTGTCTCCACACACCCCTAAGTGCACCACCCCCCCCTTTTCCCCTCATAAATTTCATGATTCACCTCTCTTTTAAAAACCCACCCGTGACACGTCCACTCCCAAATACTGAATACATTCACCCCCTTCAACTCTCTCCCCCCAATCTGATTCCAACTTTCATCATTAATTTTTTGTTATCCCATTCCCCTTACTCTTCCTGTTTTCACTTTAATTTTTCTTCTTTTGACCCCTACCAAATTCTTCCCCAATCTCTGCAGCTTCTCTTCAGAATCTCCCAAGACACAGGCATCAGCAAAGAGCACTGTACAACTCCCACTTTATGTGTGATTCTTTATCTTTTAATCCACGCTCTTCCCAAAGCCTCGCATTTACTTCTTTTAAAACCCCCAATTAAAAATTATTAAACAACCACGGTGACATCAACATCCTTGTCTGGGCCCTACTTTTACTGGGAAAAAATTTCCCTTTTTCCCACATACTTAACTTGACCTCACTATCCTGTAAAAACTCTTCACTGCTTTTCAGTAACCTCCCTCCTCCCCAACACTTGAACATTCCCACATTGCCCCCCTATCCCCCTGTCTTACGCCTTTTCCAAATTATAAATCCCACAAAGACCTCTTTAGCCTTATCTAAATACGTTCACTTTAGTTTCACTGTAAACCCCGGGTCCACACCCCCCGTACCTTTCCTAAAGCCCCCTTTTCATCGCTATCCTATTCTCCGTCTTATTTTTAATTCTTTCAATAATAACTTACCTTCCTTACCAGGTATTAAAACAAAACTTACCCCCTAAATTTTGCACTTTTTTTTTGTCCCCTTTGCCTTTATACAAAGGAACTATCTGCTCTTCCCAAACCCCTAGGTACCTTACCTCTTCCATACATTTATTAAATAATTGCACCAACCACTCCAAAACTATATCCCACCTGCTTTTAACTTTCCCATTTTACCCCATCAACCCCGGTGCCTTACCCCCTTTAAATTTTTTCCTACTCCCTCAGAACTTCCCCACACTCACAACTGGCTTTCCTCACTTCTAAAAGATTTTATTCCCCCTTGCCTTATACAAAAAATCACGCTTCCCTATTTTCTCAACATTTAACAATTCCTCAAAATATCCTCCATTTTCCCCAATACCTCTAACTCTCCATTTAATAATCTCTCTGCTTTTTTTAATGAAAAACCCATTTGTTCTCTGGGCTTCCTTAATTGTTTACCCTTTTCCCAAAAAATTTTTCTTTTTTCAACAAAATTTTGTTGAAAAACTCCCCCACTCTCTCATTTCTCTTTTTTTAAATTGCTTCACCACTTCTTAAAACCTCTCTTTTTTTCCCCATATACTCTTTCCCCCCTTGCATCATTCTACTTTGTAAAAACTTTCTTGCTAACTTTTTCCCTTACTACTCTCTTTACATCATCATTCCCCCAATCGCCCCTCTTCCTCCCGCACCCACTTTCCTGTAACCACAAATTCTGCGAACACTCAACACTACATTTTTAAAACCTACCCCATACCCTTCGGCCCCCCATTGCCTATGCCTCATTAGCCCACTACCCTAATGCTGTTTATACTTCCCCTAACGCCTCCTTTTTTATTTATAAACCTTCCCCTTTCCTCTTCCCTGATGCTTCTATTCTCCTTGTATCCCATCTCCCTTTTACTCTCAGTGTGCTACAACTAGAAGTGATCTGATTATCTGTGGCCCCTCTAAAAACATGACACCCGAAGTCTACTCAAAGTTTTTTTATCTCCCAAATACAAAACCCCAACAAACACTATCTTTGCCCAAAATCATATCTTGCATATTTTTACCCTCTTTTTTTAGAATATGTATTCCTATAACTATCCCCCTATAAAATTTCAATAAAAGGGGCTCCCTTTTTCATTTACACCTGGCACCCAAACTTCCTACCACACCCTCTTAAAAGTTTTTCCTACTTTTGCTTCAGGCCCCCACCACAATTACTCTCTCACTTGGTTCAAAGGGGTCCTATACATACTTTAAAATCTCCAAAATCTCTCTCTCTCCTCTAATTCCTCTCTTTCCCCGGTGCATACACCTTTTTATGACCCACTTTTCGCATCCAACCTTTTTTCTTTTTAAACCCCATAATTCTTGAATTTACACATTCATATTCTCTTTTCTCCTTCCTAATGACCTTTTAACATTACTCTACCCTTCCTTTGCTCTAACTCTTCAGTACTCCAGATTTTTTCCCATTTATTTCCCCCCCCCGAAACTCCCCTACCCCCTTCAGCTTTGTTTCGCTTGGGGCCCCGGGAAAACCAACTTCTTTCATTTATAACACAGCAAACATCTGTTTTTTTTCATCCGTTTTTTGTCATATATATATAAATAATATATATATATAATATAATATATATATTATATATTATAATATATATATATATAATATATAATTTTATAATATATATAAATGTCGTGCCGAAAAGTAAAATTAGTGAATTTAGCAAAAACTCAATTTTTAAAATTAAAATTTTTTTAAATTTATTATATATGTTTAAAGATATATTTTTTTTATATATGTTAAAAGTAAAAAATTTAAATTTTTTTTTACCAAAAACTTTTGAAAACTTACCTAAAGGTATTATAACAAGCGCAAATTTTTTTTAGCCTAATCCAATAAATACATTTTAGAAAGTTTAAAATATTTAAAAAATAAAAAACACAAGAAAAAATTTTTTTCGCAGGTTTGAATGATTTTGCGAAATTTTTTGATAAACAAATTATTTGCCATTTTCGCAAAAAGAGCGTAACTATTTAAGCCCAAAATCGCAAGTTTTATTTTTTCGGGACCATTAAAATTAATTTATATTATAATATAAAATAATATATATTAATATATATATATATATATTATATAATATATATATATATATATTATTATAATTATATATAATATTTTTATATAATATATATTATATATAGTCTTTCCGAATAGGGAACTTGCGATCTTGGCTTAAAAAGCAACGCCATCTTCCATATAGGACAAGTGAAAATTTGTGTATGCAATAATTTTGCCAAAAACTTCTGAACCAGGAAAAAAAAAAAATTTCACTGTGTTTTTTTGTATTAAAATTGTAAACAAATCTAAAATATTTTGTTGGGTTAGGCTAAAATAAAATTTTTCTTTTTTTAATAAGGGTTTGGTAAGTTTTTTAAGTTCTTTTTGGGGCAAAATTATAAATTTTTCATCAACAGAATGAAAAAAAATATATCTTTAAACGTATAGAGAAAAAATTTTGAAAGGACTTAATTTAAATGAGTTTTTGCTAATTGACCAGTTTTACATTTCGGCACGCAATATATATTATATATATATTATAAATATATATATATATAAATATAATGTAAGGAATTTCCCAAAAGCGGCGAAATATAAATAAAAACTGATTTGGGCCCAAAGACCGAACCCCGAAACTTGGAACAAGGTACACAGTGTATACAATTCTCCCCACATTGGGGCCAATACCTTGCGCATAGCACAATGCAGACGTTGATCCGGCAGCAGCTTTCAGGGGGAAAGGGTTACAACTTTTCATCTCATCCCTGCTTTCACGTTTAAAATCCCAGTTGGTCGATGCAGCAGGGGATGAGATAAAGCTGTAAGCCTTCTCCCCCGAAAACCTGGGGTGCCTTGGATCAACGTCTAGCATTGTGTAGGCGCCAAAGGGATTCCCAGTGGGGAAATGGTACAGCACGCGTACCTTGTTCGAAAGGGTTTGTATTCGAGTCTCCTTCGGCCCGAGCGTGTATATTTTATTATATATATATATTAATATATATATATATATATATAATAATATATATATTTAATATATAGGTTGGTAGAAGCAACCACCCGGGGGGTACTACCGCCCCGCCCGATGACTTGAAACAAAACCCCGTAAAATTTTTGCTGATGGTAGGGTTGTGGTTTTTTTTTTCTGTCTCATAAACACGTAAAAAACAGAGATTCTTGCTACTCCACTTTCACTTTTGGGCACATTCAAGACCGCACAGGGTTATAAATTCATACACTATTTTTTTTCCTTTTTTAAAAGCTCTTTTCTTTTTATTTCTTAATTGTCCATGGGGAAGTGGAAAAAACTTCCTCCGTAACCCCCTTTTTAAACCTAAAAGGGGGGAAAGGGCGTAAACCCCCCCTTTTCAAATTTAAAAAAGGAAAAAAAAACTTTTTAAAACTGGGTTGTTAAAGGCGTATTTTGCGGAGCAAGCAGAATTCTATGTTAAATAAAAAAGGGAGGGAAGGAAACAAACGAAGGGGTTTAAGGTTAGTGGGGGAAAAAAAGGGGGAAATCTGGGGTATTGAGAGAGTTTAGACAAAGGAAGGGGGTAAAACAGTTAAAAATTTAAAAAATGATCATTAAAGGAAGGAGGGGGAAAAAGAAAAATGAATTGTAAATTAAGAATTATGTGGGTTAAGTAAAGGGTTTGGGTGCAGAAGTGGTTTAAAAAGCGTGATGCACCGGGAAGAGAGAAACAGAGGGAGAGAGAGATTTTGGGAGATGTTAATTTAAAAGCATAGGACCTTTGACCAAGTGGAGAATAATTTGGTAGGGGCTTTAAAGCTAAATAGGAGAAACTTTTGAGAGGGTTTTGGTAGGGAAGTTTGGGGTGCCAGGTGAAATGAAATGGAGCCCCTTTTATTTAACTTTGTATAGAAAGGGTTTAGTTATAGGTAAACTTTTTAAAAAAAAGGGGATAAATAAATATACACATAGATGTAGGGCGAAATGACAGTAGTTTGTTGGATTATTATGGTAGATAAAAGACTGTTGAGTGACTTAGGGGTAAAGTTTATAGAGGGGGCCACGTATTCAGCACTTTCTAGTTGTAGCTTGGGAGTTAAAAGGAGAGGGATACAAGGAGAAAAGAAGCATCGGGAAAAAAGAGGTGAAGGTTTATAAAATAAAAAAGGAGGGGTTAGGGTAAATTAAAAAGCTATTGGGGATAGATGGGCTAATGAGGCATAGGGAATGGGGTCGAAAAGGTATGGGGTAGGTTTAAAAATGTAGTGTTAGAGTTTCAGAAAGTTTGTGGGTTCAGGAAAGTGGGGGGCAGGAGGGAAAAGGGGCGATTGGTGGAAGATGATGTAAAGAAGTAGTAAGGGAGAAAAAATTAGCATATGAAATTTTTCAAAGTAGAAATGATGCAAGGAGGGAAGGTTATGGGAAAAAAGAGAGAAGTTAAGAGAGGGGAAGCAATGTAAAAGAGAGCAAATGAAGGTGGGGGGAGATGTTACAACAAATTTGTTGAAAAATAAGAAAAAGTTTTTGGGGTGAGATTAACAAGTTAAGAAAAGCCTAGAAACAATGGATTTGCAGTTAAAATGGAGAGGGAGTTTTTAAAAAGAGTTAGAGGTATTGGGGAAATGGAAGGAATAAATTTTTGGGGAAATTTTTAAAAGTTGATGAAAATAGGGAAGTTGATTTCGTGTATAGGCAAAGGGGGATAACATCTTGTAGGAGTGGGAAGAGCCGTTGTGAGGTGGGGGAAGTTCGTGAGGGAGTGGTAAAAAGAAAAGGGGGTTTAAAGGCAGCCGGGGTTGAGGGATAAAGTAGAAATGTTAAAAAGCAAGGGGGATATAGTTTTGGAGTGGTTGGTGCAATTTTTTAATAAATGTATGGAAGGGGAAGGTCCCTAGGGTTGGCAGAGAGATGCATAGTTCCTTTGTTTAAAAAGGCAAAGGGGAAAAAAAGAAGTGCAAAAATTTAGGGGATAAGTCGTTGATGAACCTGGTAAAGTTTTAGGGGTGGGTTTTATAATTGAAAGAATTAAGAGTAAGACGGAGAATAGGATAGCGATGAAAAAAGGGAGGTTTAGGAAAGGTAGGGGGTGTGTGGACCAGTTTTTACAGTAAAAATTTAAAAGTGAACAGTATTTAGAAAAGGGCTAAAGAGGTCTTTGTGGCATTTATGGATTTGGAAAAGGCTTTTGACAGGGTGGAAGGGGGGCAAGTGGCGTGTTGCAAGTGTAGGGTTTTGGGAGGGGTTACTGAAAGCGGAAAGATTTTTTACGAGGATAGTGAGGCTAAAGTTAGAGTATGTAGGAAAGGGGGAAATTTTTTTTTCCCAGAAAAAGTAGGCCTTAGACAAGGATGTGTGTGCACCGTGGTTGTTTAATATATTTATGGGTGGGGTTGTAAGAGAAGTAATGCGAGGGTTTGGAAAGAGGCGGGGGTTTAAAAGAAAAAGAATCCACACAAGGGGGGAGTTGTCACAGTGCTCTTTTGATGACACTGTGTTTTGGGAGATTCTAAGAGAAGTTGCAGAGATTGGTGGATGAATTTGGTGGGGTGTGCAAAAGAAAAAAATTTAAAAGGTGAATACGGGAAAAGAGAAGGTTATGAGGATAAAAAAAAGATTAGGTATGAAAGTTTGATATCAGATTGGGGGAGAGAGTAGGAGGAGGTGAAGTTTTCAGATATTTGGGAGTGGAGTGTACGGATGGGTCATGAAAGATGAGGTGAATCATAGAATTGATGAGGGAAAAAGAGTAAAGGGGTGCACTTGGAGTCTGTGGAGAAAAAGAATTTTGTCCTTGAGGGAAAAGGGGGGGAATGTATGAGAGTATAGTTTTACCAACCTCTTATATGGGGGGAAAGCTGGGTGATAAATTTTGCAGCGAGGGGAAGGGGGAGGCAGTGGGGATTCATGTCGAGGGCAATGTGTGGTTGAATTAAGAGAATTGTTTTTTTGGGAAGTTAGGGGGGGCGGGTTACCAAAACGTTGTCCAGGGGCTGAGGAAGGGTTTTTGAGGGGGTTGGGGACGGAGAGAGAATGGGCGAAACAGAATGACTTAAAAGAGGTATCAGTCGTAGTGGAAGGAAGGGGGGGTAGGGGTCCCCTAAAAGGGGTTGGGGGAGGGGTAAAGGGGGTTTTTGTGTGCGAGGGGCTTGGATTCCAGCGGGCTGCGTGAGCGTGTTTGATGGGAGTGAATGGAGACAAAGGGTTTTTAAACTTGAGTGTTTTGGGAGTGTGAGCAAAGAAACATTTTATAAAGGGGATTAGGGAAACCCGGGGCAGGCCGGATTGAGTCCTGGAGAGGGGAAAGTACAGTCTGCACTCTAAAGGGACGGGGTGTTAATGTTTGCAGTTTAAAAACTGAGTGTAAAGCCCCCTTCGGAAAGACATGATGGAGTAAATATGGTGAAAGTTTTTCTTTTTCGGGCCACCCTGCTTGGGGGGAATCGGCCGGTTTGTGATAATAAAAAAATATATATAAACTATGGAAGAAAACAATCGTTTCCCTGTGTCTCATTAATTAATTCTTTGCTTTGCAAAATTAGTTATTGTTGGGGTTGAGGAAGTAAACTTTAGTTCATTGAGTCAAAAGTGGTCGTCTTTTCCCTTCTTTCCCAGAATATTACGCGAGGGGTACTACAGTATAGAATGCTTATCTCTCATGTTCATACACTGGTTGTATTACTGTACAAACCCAAGAGATGTTTTTTTTTTCGCGTTTATACAGGGTCATCACTTTCTTATACCAAGAATGCGTGTCTCTCAGTGCGTGTATAACATACGAGAGGCATGTGTGTTCATGTATATGCGCCCCGAATAGGTAAAACTTGCTTTTTGGGTTTAAAATGCATCGCTTTCTTGTCGAAAAAGGAAAGCGAAAATTTATGTATGCAATAATTTCGCAAAACATTTAAACCTAAGGGAAAAAAAAAATATATTTCTTGTGTTTATTTTTAAATAATTGGAAACTTTCTAAATATATATGTGTTGGGTTAGCTAAAAAAAATTGCGCTCGTTATAATGGGTTAGGTAAGGTTTTTTAAATTTTTTTGGTAAAAATTTTTAAATTTTTACTTTAACATAAATGAAAAAAAATATATATATTTAAACGTATAAAGAGAAAATTTTAAAAGGATTTAAATTTTTAAATGAGTTCTTGGAAACTGACCTTTTTTACCATTCGGCACGAAAAATTTATATAGCGCAGAGATTTATCTCAGTGTGAAAAATTATTTAGTAATCAAACAAGTTGAAGAATGAGACACTTGTAAAACATTTGGGAATTTCTACTGAGAATGAGACACATTTGGGAATCTTTACTGAGAATTTCCAGATGTTGCACAAGCGTCTTATTCCTCACCTATCTCAGTGTATATGCACTATGTCTCTCCGTCTATTTACAAGGTGGATATCTCTTAGTGTAATTACACAGACTTGACTTAGATCTATATTCCATGGAGTAGACAAGTTCTAATGGGTGGTGTCCTGGCAAAAATGTGGCCTTCGTGACCTTCATGCTGTCGATAAGTTTTAAACCTCAGTACCAAACCACCACGTTAAATTCTAAAACTTTTTTCCACACCATCTATCGATTCGTATTTTTTTTCAAGTTATCAGCACATGTACATGGCCGATATAGGCGAAATAAGTAAACTTTCGCCCCTCGTGGACTTTGCGTCCCACTAGGGCTGAAGAATCATTGGGCGAAAATTTTCCCTTTTAAATGTCTTGATCCCGTTCAAATTGTCATTTTTCCCATAAAAACCCGTTCTACCAAAGTGTTAGCCTCTTACTGAAGTGTTTAAAAGCCCTTTAGCTCTGTAATTACTGAGTTCACAAGTTCCTTCTTTTACGTTTTTTACTCTTATATTCGATGGGTGGCCAGCATCGTGAAAACGGGACTTTCTGCACCATAAATAAAAAAAAAGGGTGGGGTTTTTAGCACAAATATTTGCTTTATAATCTATGACCTTTCAAAACCCCAAATAGGAATATATGCAGACGCTACATAGACAAGACACCGATAAAGCTCAAAAGCAGGGGGAAGTGGATCTAGCAAGACCCGCAAAGAGGCTGGGCCCGGAGCTGCGACTCGACCCCCTGCCCCCGCACAACACCACACAACCACACACACACACACACAAAACACACACAAAAACACAACACACAAATGCACTTTCAGTCAACAACTGAAGTCCTTTTTTCAGCAGCAGATAAAAAACAAAATTTACAAGTGAACAGTGGAGACAGAATATATACAATAGGCCACCTGACCTAAGTCACATGATATAAGCCAGGTTCAAGAACTAGGTCGGGTGCAAGAACCAAGTCAGGTTCAGGAGCTAGGTCGGGTGCAAGAACCAGGTCAGGTTCAGGAGCTAGGTCGGGTGCAAGAACCAAGTCAGGTTCAGGGGGTAGGGCGGGGGGCAAAAACCAGGCAGGGTTTAGGGCTAGGGGCGGGTGCAAGAACCAAGTCAGGTTCAGGAGCTAGGTCGGGTGCAAGAACCAAGTCAGCTTCAGGAAATAGGAAGGAATTTCAATTCAAACGTACTTGTAGTATCATGTTTCCACCGTCCTTCAGACACTAACACGGGGTCTTGAAGTAATCACACTTTACACCAGAATTTTACACTAACACATTTACTTCTCTATATAATGAAAGCAGCCTCTCAGTTAATATATATGGTCATAGGTCTTAGAATGACGAAAAATTGCGGAATATACGATGCTGAGAGATTCATAACGAGTACACAGGGGCAACTGAGTAACGGGGCACACGTCTAGTAGCTCTGAAAGGGCCCCTTGCTTGTGAATATTTATTCGTAGTTTTTCTGGGGGGATCTAAATGCTTTTCAGCAATATTTGGGGATGAATATAAGAGTAAATAAATAATAAAGGAAAAAATAAATTATGCTAAGATACACCAAGTACAAAGCTGAGTGTGTGAATTTATCTTCTAACAACAGCTATAACATAAGCGCATCACAGGTTCCTCCTCATATTCCCTAAGCTATCTTCCCTTAATTACTGTTCCCGACCTCCCTAAAATTAAATCACTGAACTCCCTCTAGACCGGACCCTCTAATCGAGTTACACTTCACGGTGAAGGAATTTGAGTGGATTTTCCTGCAAGCTGAGCTGGTATCTTTTTATGAATTGGTAAATATCTAATTGCCAGTCTGTGGGGAAAGTTATGGTAATAGCCAAGCTGTGTTTAGTCTCAAGAAAGCAAATAAGAAATAATCATTCTCTTTCTCAATAAAGACTTAAGTGGAAAGGATCAAAGAGAGAGTCACTTTGAGCTAACGTTCAGTGAGATAAATAAGAATGTCGTCTCGTACTCATTCTTCAGTGTAGTTAATGATTAACAGCTGAGCTGTAAACTACGTCTACCTAAGTCTCCTGCAGTAACAGGGAACACGAGAACATTAGCTCGACTGAGGTTGGTTGGCTGGTTAGGTTCAAAGGCTATCTACTGCAAGACTTTCATTTATGCTGCATTTTACCATGAGCGATAAGGAAGAATACTTTTTTCCTGAATTGGGCATAGATAAAACTTCAACGTAATTTGTATACTGAATACACTTCCTTTGTATATTTCCAACTTTCTTCTTACATACGCTTAAAGCAAATTTCTTCACGACTTTTTGTTTGGCAGGTTGGGTACGGGGTTTGTATGTATTAACTAAAATTTAATACAGCAAAAAAAACAACGCCAATAAATGCAGAATATTTACAGGCTTTTAAATATGAAGAGACAACGGGAACCACCCGGGGGGAGGGTACAGCACAGTCATATCATCACTTTTTTATTCCATGTTCCCCCCAAGGAAGGTTCCTTTTAGTTGGTGAAGGGGTCTTTATTTTGGGGAAATTTAAAACTGTGCTCCAGTTCCCCGAAATTTAAACCTGAATGCCTTTTGATCCCCCCCCCGGCGCTTTATAATCCCGGGTTTGCGCTTCCCCTTTATAAAATAATAATAATCATTCCAGTATTTCAGTCCACATCCGAGTGTCTAAAAAAGAATAGATATAACTTTGATTAGGTGATGGGGCCCGATATATCAGTGATCGTTGAATTCAGGGGATCCCGTTGTTTAACCTGACAACCCAGAGGGTTTAGAGAAAAAGCTGTGATAGTGTAAGTTTCCTTTTCTTTTGTGAGAGGGACTATTTTTAGTTACGGAGGAGAGGTATGTTTCCGGTTCTAGATCTCATTCTTTTGTATTTCATTAAGGTATGTTTAAATTTGCAGTGGTTTTCATTTAAATTCTGAAATTTCCCCTCCCGTTATTCTGTACTTGCGAGGAAATACCTTCTGGATCCTTTAACAATGATATTTTTCCTCCTATTCAATTGTCTTCTTGTCTCTGTTGCTGGTACTAAAATGATATATTTTTTTTCTATTATCTTGAGTATGGGCTGCCGGCTTAAAGGAACTACCCCCCCAAAAGGCTGTTGGAGCCCCTAACACCAGTTGCCCGGAAAATTTGAAAAAAAATGCAGAGACTTGCAACTGCTGCCCGGTTAAAGAGTTTAGTGTTTTAAAAGAGCTGTGTGTGTCATAACAGACGACTAAAATGATGGGAGCAAGAGGCTAGTAACCTTTAATGTTTCTTCTTTTCCGGGTCACTTTGCCTCGGTGGGAGACGGAACGGGAAGTACAATAATTCCTGCACATCAAGAAGGAGTTCGGGAAAGTTTCCCATGTTTGGGTGAATTAATGTCATATCTATCATCTCTGCAAAGACGTGATTGTGTGTGATGATGGTAAAGTGTTTCCTTTTTGTTCACCCTGCCTGGGGGGGAACCAGCGTGTTTATATATATATATTATATATATATATATATATATATTTTTATATATATATATATATAAATATAATATATTAAAAATATAAATTCTCTTTCTTTCAAGTGGTTGTTTTGCTTTTATATATATATATACATTATATATAAAAATTTAAATTATTATATTTATATATAATATATTATATATTATTAATAAATATATATATTTATGTAATTATATATAGTTTTAAAAACCCATGAAAAGTATTACTCTCCATATCACTACTTGGTATTAAAATAATCATGAAAATGTTTTTCTATGCATCAGTGGAATACCTGTGGTGACGGTTCCGTGCGAGGAGAGGAGACTAGGAAGGAGTGGAGACGACACAGCGGCTGCACAGCACCTCTAATCTCCTCTAAGCTGTCTGTGCAGGCACCACCACCACCGTCCACCACAGCCCAGTCTCCCTTCATGATACTACAATATTTATTGCTAACTTTGCACTGATATTTTCTTTACTTCGGTTACTATAGCTATTACTCCTATAGAAAAGATGTACTAATGTACTAGTCTTGCCACTTCTTCAGCAACAGGAAAAACATAAACTAATATTTCTATTGCTATTTCTACTTGTAAAAGCGAGTTATTTCTGCTACTTCTACCGTCACGACTCCTGCTGTTACTACTTTAGCTATTCTTACTACTACTACTACTGCTGTTACTATAATTTTAGTTGTCACTACTTATGTAATTAACAGTATACCTGCCGTTTATGTGCATATTCCAGCGCAAGGCGCATGATTAACACACACACACACACACATACACACACACACATACACATACACACACACACACACACACACACACACCACACACACACACACACACACACACACACAGATACACACACATACACACACATATACACAGACACACACACACACGCACATATATATATCTCCATGGGGAAGTGGAGAAGAATTCTTCCTCCGTCAGTCACACTTGTTGTAAGAGGCGACTAAAATATCCTGGAGCAAAGGGCTAGTAACCCCTTCTTTGCAAATTACTAAATTTAAAAGAAAACTTTCGTTTTTTTAGGTTACCCACCTCGGGGGGATCAGCCGGTTCGTTGAATATATATATAAATATATATATATATATTAAATATATATTATATATAATATATAAAAAACAGTGGACCCCCGCATAGCGAACGCCTTGCATAGCGAACAATCCGCATAGCGAACGCTTTGTTCGCCAAAATTTTGCCCCGCATAGTGGACAAAAACCCGCTCAGCGCCCTTTCGTCCGAGACGCGTCCAAATTGTTTACCAGCCAGCCCCCGCGGTAACATTCAAGCATACACTCGGAAAAATTTCGTATTATTACAGTGTTTCGGTGCTGTTTCTGGAAAATAAGTGACCATGGGCCCCAAGAAAGCTTCTAGTGCCAACCCTGTGGTAAAAAGGGTGAGAATTAGTAAAGGAAATTAAGAAAGATTTTGAAGGGTTTGGGGGTAACCCCCGAGAACCTATGCCAGTTGTGGAATCCATTGTGCCTACTTCAAAAATTAAGGAAATGTGTGCACATTTGGGTTGAAAATGCAAACCTTTATGGATGAAAATCACCCTAACACAGCTGTTGCAAGCCGTGCTGGTGACTATTTCAATGACAATGTTGTGGCCCATTTTAGACAAATCGTAAAGGAACGGGGGGTACAGAGCTCAATGGACAAAAATTTTTTGTGCGACAGATTCCAGTGACCTGAAGCTGGTTTCCCAGTGGCATTAAAAAAGAAGGAAAGTAACCCCGGAAAAGGACTTTTCTACCTCAAGTCCTAATGGAAGGGGATTCCCCTTTAAACAAATAAACACTTCTCTCCCCTCCCCCATCCCATCAATCAAACACCAGATCTTCAATAAAAGTAAAATGTCATGTAATTGTGCATCCTTTTCAGTTTGTGTGTACTAAAATTAACATTTTTTTGTGGAAAAAATTTTTTTTTTTATACTTTGGGTGTCTTGCACGGATTAATTTTATTTCCATTATTTCTTATGGGAAAATTAATTCGCATTTGCGAACATTTCGCATAACGACCAGCCCTCTTGCACGGATTAAGTTCGCTATGCGGGTCCACTGTATATATATATATATAAAAATTTCGTTTCCGAATATAAAAACTGGTCATTGTCAGTTAGCAGAAACTCATTTAAAATTAAGTCCTTTCTGAAAATTTTTTTTTATGTTTAAATATATATTTTTTTTTAGTAATGTTAATGTAAAAAATTTAATTTTGCACCAAAAGAATCTTAGAAAACTTCCTAACCTTATATAACAAGAGCAATTTATTTTAGCCTAACTCAACTAAATATATTTTAGATTTGTTTACAGTAATTTAATACTAAACAAACACCGTGAAATATATTTTTTTCGTTAGGTTCAGAATGATTTTGGCGAAATTATTGCATACACAAATTTTCACTTGTCCTATATGGCAAGATGAACGTTGCTACTTAAGCCAAGATAGCAAATTCTGCCTATTCGGCACGACATATATATATATATATATTCTGAATTAGATGATTCATCTGTAGCTATTTGGAACATCCAGGCGAGTACAAATTGGAAACACGTCAGCGGACGGAGTATCGAACCTCCATCTCGTCTTGTGCTGAATGACCCACTTAGGTTTATCGCTTATTATTATTATTATTATTATTATTATTATTATTCCTCTTCTTTTTCTTCTTCTATTATTCTTATTACTATTATATATTTGCACAAGTAAGGATTTTCAATCCAATTCTGACATTTTCAATGTTAAAATGCTTATTGGACATTTTACCAACCAAGGACAGTAGACTGAGTTCTAAATTACTATTATTCCCTAATACTAGCACTTTCTAGCAGACGAATATCTGATATTTTGCTATTTATCATTTGTGTGTTAAGTAAATTGCTCTCTACACAGAAGACTGAGGTAGGTGAGCCTAATCTGCTCTCCTGCATCCCATATGCAGAATTAATTTCCTTTTCTATGTCAGTGTCTCACCTATATGTACTCACCTATATGTGGTCAAATATATGTACTCACCTATATGTGGTCAAATATATGTACTCACCTATATGTGGTCAAATATGTGTACTCACCTATATGTGGTCAAATATATGTACTCACCTATATGTGGTCAAATATATGTACTCACCTATATGTGGTCAAATATATGTACTCACCTATATGTGGTCAAATATATGTACTCACCTATATGTGGTCAAATATATGTACTCACCTATATGTGGTCAAATATTGTACTCACCTATATGTGGTCAAATATATGTACTCACCTATATGTGGTCAAATATATGTACTCACCTATATGTGGTCAAATATGTGTACTCACCTATATGTGGTCAAATATATGTATCACCTATATGTGGTCAAATATTGTACTCACCTATATGTGGTCAAATATATGTACTCACCTATATGTGGTCAAATATATGTACTCACCTATATGTGGTCAAATATATGTACTCACCTATATGTGGTCAAATATGTGTACTCACCTATATGTGGTCAAATATGTGTACTCACCTATATGTGGTCAAATATGTGTACTCACCTATATGTGGTCAAATATATGTACTCACCTATATGTGGTCAAATATATGTACTCACCTATATGTGGTCAAATATATGTACTCACCTATATGTGGTCAAATATATGTACTCACCTATATGTGGTCAAATATATGTACTCACCTATATGTGGTCAAATATATGTACTCACCTATATGTGGTCAAATATATGTACTCACCTATATGTGGTCAAATATATGTACTCACCTATATGTGGTCAAATATATGTACTCACCTATATACAGTTGCAAGGGTCGAATCTCAGCTCCTGACTCCGCCTCGTCGCTGGTCGCTTCAAGTATCTTATTTGTCGTTATATATTTCGTTTTTTTGTTGCTTCCCTGTCTACCTCCATTAGTACTTCTTTGTGTTCTTGTTCTTTCATGTCATGTCCTTGCTGTTTCCTTGTCAGAGATTGTCGCAAAATCTGACAGTCTCATGATTTATTCCTGTCACTCAAGGCTGATACCGGTATAAAGAAGAGTATTTTTCCTTGGGAGAGGGAAGAGAGGGAAGGAGTGATGGAGGAAGCGAGGGAATGGAAGAGGGAGGGAGTGATGGAGCGCCGTCTGAGACGAAGTCGAATTTCACCTTACTCGAAATACACATTCTGTGAGGTCAGACTGTTAGGTTAGGTTAGGTTAGATTAGATTAGGTTAGGTTAGGTTAGGTTAGGTTAGGTTAGGTTAGGTTAGATTAGGTTAAGTTAGGTTAGCTTGGTTAAGTTAGGTTAGGTTAGGTTAGGTTAGGTTAGGTTAGGTTCTTGGCAAGTGGTTCAGCTATGTTATAGAAGCCACTATTCGGGTTGAAGTTGTCGGATATAGAAATAAGTGATGATTCCAGGATTCTTCGGTATTGAGTGTTGTCTTCTGTGGCGATAAGTCTTGAGTTTCTGTAGTTTATCAAGTGGTTGTGTGAATTACGTTGTTGTACGCAGGCATTCCTTGTGTCGTCAGACCTGCTTGCGTATTGGTGTTCTGAAATACGTGTTTGGAGGTCCCTTGATGTTTCGCCAACGTATAACTTGTTGCAGTCATTACAAGGGATTATGTATACCCCTGCAGAGGGTGGAAGCTTGTCCTGTCTATCACTGGTAATGTCCTTGATGGTCGTGGTTGTGGAGGTAGATACTTGAAATGAGGTATTGGAAAAGATGTTGGAAAACGTGTTTGGCAATGGAGTTGGTGGGGAGGACTATGTATCTCTTCTCGGCAGTGTCTTCTTGGGTGTGTTGAAGATGTTTAATGCCCGTCGTCTGCAGTCTCTGATGAAGTGACGAGGATAGTGGAGTTTAGAAAATACTTGTTCAATCATCGTGCATTCTTCTTCAAGAAACTCATTGCTGCAGATTCTGAGTGCACGCAGGAAGAAGCCTATAATTACACCACGTTTGGTTTTGGTGTCGTGGTGAGAGTAAAAGTGAAGAAGATCGTTTTGGTTGGTGGGTTTTCGATAGACTTTAAAACGAAGTTCGTGGTCAGCTTTGCAAAGCAGAACATCAAGGAAAGGTAGAGTGTTGTCGACTTCTTCTAAACGCTTCAATGTTAAAGCTCTCCAAGACAAGCTCAACCAGGTCGAGCCTTCAATCCAGTTCACACTTGAAGAAGAAGTCGACAACACTCTACCTTTCCTTGATGTTCTGCTTTGCAAAGCTGACCACGAACTTCGTTTTAAAGTCTATCGAAAACCCACCAACCAAAACGATCTTCTCCACTTTTACTCTCACCACGACACCAAAACCAAACGTGGTGTAATTATAGGCTTCTTCCTGCGTGCACTCAGAATCTGCAGCAATGAGTTTCTTGAAGAAGAATGCACGATGATTGAACAAGTATTTTCTAAACTCCACTATCCTCGTCACTTCATCAGAGACTGCAGACGACGGGCATTAAACATCTTCAACACACCCAGAGAAGACACTGCCGAGAAGAGATGCATAGTCCTCCCCACCAACTCCATTGCCAAACACGTTTCCAACATCTTTTCCAATACCTCATTTCAAGTATCTACCTCCACAACCACGACCATCAAGGACATTACCAGTGATAGACAGGACAAGCTTCCACCCTCTGCAGAGGTATACATAATCCCTTGTAATGACTGCAACAAGTTATACGTTGGCGAAACATCAAGGGACCTCCAAACACGTATTTCAGAACACCAATACGCAAGCAGGTCTGACGACACAAGGAATGCCTGCGTACAACACCATAATTCACACAACCACTTGATAAACTACAGAAACTCAAGACTTATCGCCACAGAAGACAACACTCAATACCGAAGAATCCTGGAATCATCACTTATTTCTATATCCGACAACTTCAACCAGAATAGTGGCTTCTATAACATAGCTGAACCACTTGCCAAGAAGCTTCTTCATCGCTATCCCACATAAGAACACTGTAGAAGGTCTGCTCACAAACTTGTCCAATCTCCTTTCCAAGCTACCCAAGATTTTAGACTCTATAACCCCACTCGGTACATCATCAGATGCAGCATTCTCCACTTGACCTCAGCATTCTGAACCTGACTATAAATACTCGCGTTCCTTCCATCCCAGGTAGTTCTGTTTGTGACTTGAAAAAGCCCACTGTGTGGGCGAAACGTAGTCAATAAAGGATCACATTATACTGCATATGTGTTTATATTTCCATGTCAGCTTGACTTTGAGAGGTGTGGGAACTGGAGTGTGGGGGAGTGCGACGGAGAATGTGGGAACTGGAGTGTGGGGGAGTGAGATGGAGAGTGTGGGAACTGGAGTGAGAGGGAGTGAGATGGAGAGTGTGGGAACTGGAGTGTGGGAGAGTGCGATGGAGAGTGTGGGAACTGGAGTGTGGGGGAGTAAGATGGAGAGTGTGGGAACTAGAGTGTGGGGGAGTGAGATAGAGAGTGTGGGAACTGGAGTGTGGGGGAGTGCGACGGAGTGTGGGAACTGGAGTGTGGGGGAGTGAGATGGAGAGTGTGGGACTGAGGTGAGATGGAGTGTGGGAGTGAGATGGAGAGTGTGGGAGTGAGATTGAGAGTGTGGGAGTGAGATAGTGTGGGAGTGAGATAGAGAGTGTGGGAGTGAGATGGAGAGTGTGGGAGTGAGATGGAGAGTGTGGGAGTGAGATGGAGAGTGTGGGAGTGAGATGGAGAGTGTGGGCGTGAGATAGAGAGTGTGGGAGTGAGATGGAGAGTGTGGGAGTGAAATAGAGAGGGTGGGAGCGAGATAAAGAGTGTGGGAGTGAGATAGTGTGGGAGTGAGATGGAGAGTGTGAGAGTGAGATAGAGAGTGTGGGAGTGAGATAGAAAGTTTGGGAGTGAGATAGAGAGTGTGGGAGTGAGATAGAAAGATGGGAGTGAGATATAGAGTGTGGGAGTGAGATAGAGATTGTGGGAGCGAGACAGAGAGTGTGGGAGTGAGATGGAGAGTGTGGGAGTGAGATGGAGAATGTGGTAGTGAGATGGAGAGTGTGGAAGTGAGATAGTGTGGGAGTTAGATAGAGAGTGTGGGAGTGAGATAGTGTGGGAGTGAGATAGAGAGTGTGGGAGTGAGATGGAGAGTGTGGGAGTGAGATAGAGAGTGTGGGAGTGAGATAGAGAGTGTGGGAGTGGATAGAGAGTGTGGGAGTGAGAGGGAGAGTGTGGGAGTGAGATAGTGTGGGAGTGAGATAGTGTGGGAGTGAGATGGAGTGTGGGAGTGAGTTAGAGAGTGAGTGAGATAGAGAGTGTGGGAGTGAGATAGAGAGTGTGGGAGTGAGATAGAGAGTGTGGGAGTGAGATAGAGAGTGTGGGAGTGAGATAGAGTGTGGGAGTGAGATAGTGTGGAGTAGATAGGTGGTGAGATAGTGTGGGAGTGAGATAGAGAGTGTGGGAGTGAGATGGAGAGTGTGGGAGTGAGATAGAGAGTGTGGGAGTGAGATAGAGAGTGTATGAGTGAGATAGAGAGTGTGGGAGTGAGATAGAGAGAGTGGGTGAGATAGAGGTGATGAAGAGTGTGGGAGCGAGATGAGAGTGTGGAGTGAGTAGTGTGGGAGTGAGATGGAGAGTGTGGGAGTGAGATAGTGTGGAGTGAGATGGAGATGTGAGGAGATGGAGTGTGGAGTGAGATAATGTGGGAATCAGATAGAAGTGTGGAGTGAGAAGTTGGGTGAGTAGAGAGTGTGGATGAGACGAGAGTGTGGATGAGAGAATGTGTGAGATAGAGAGTGTGGGAGTGAGATAGAAGTGTGGGAAGTGAGATAGGATGTGGGAGTGAGACAGGAAGTGTGGGAGTGAGATAGAGAGTGTGGTACTTAATAGTGGGAGAGTGAGATAGTGTGGGAGTGAGATAGAGAATGTGGGAGTGAGACAGAGAGTGTGGAGTGAGATAGAGAGTGTGGGAGTGAGATAGTGTGGGAGTGAGATAGTGTGAGATGAGATGAAGTGTGGGAGTGAGATAGTGTGGAGTGAGATGGAGAGTGTGGGAGTGAGATAGTGTGGGAGTGAGATGGAGAGTGTGGGAGTGAGATAGAGTGGGAGTGAGATAAATGTGGGAGTGAGATAGTGTGAGTGAGTGTGGGAGTGAGATAGTGTGGTGAGTGAGATGAGAGAGTGTGGAGTGAGATAGTGTGGGAGTGAGATGGAGGTGGAGTGAGATGGGAGTGAGATGATTGGAGAGTGGGAGTGAGATGGAGAGTGTGGGAGTGAGATGAGATGTGGAGGAGTGGGAGAGGTGGAGTGAGATGGAGAGTGTGGGAGTGAGATGAGAGTGTGGGAGTGAGATGAGAGTGTGGGAGTGAGATGGAGAGGTGGAGTGAGATGGAGAGTGTGGAGTGAGATGGAGAGTGTGGGAGTGAGATGAGAGTGTGGGAGTGAGATGGTAGAGAGCGTGGGAGTGAGATGAGATGTGGGGATGAGATGGAGAGTGGGAGTGAGATGGAGAGTGGGAGTGAGATGGAGAGTGTGGGAGTGAGATGGAGAGTGTGGAGTGAGATGAGAGTGGTGGATGAGTGGAGAGTGTGGGAGTGAGATGGAGAGTGTGGGAGTGAGATGGAGAGTGTGGGAGTGAGATGGAAGAGTGTGGGATGAGTGAGATGTGGAGTGATGGAGTGGGAGTGATGAGATGGAGAAGGTGTGGGAGTGAGATGGAGAGTGTGGGAGTGAGATGGAGAGTGTGGGAGTGAGATGGAGAGTGTGGGAGTGAGATGGAGAGTGTGGGAGTGAGATAGAGAGTGTGGAGTGAGATGGAGGGAGTGAGATGAGAGAGTGTGGGATTGAGATGAAGTGTGGGAGTGAGATAGATGGGTGGGGAGATGAGATGGAGAGTGTGGGATGAGATGGAGAGTGTGGGAGTGAGATGGAGAGTGTGGGAGTGAGATGGAGAGTGTGGGAGTGAGATGGAGAGTGTGGGAGTGAGATGGAGAGTGTGGGAGTGAGATGGAGAGTGTGGGAGTGAGATGGAGAGTGTGGGAGTGAGATGGAGAGTGTGGGAGTGAGATAGAGAGTGTGGGAGTGAGATAGAGAGTGTGGGAGTGAGATAGAGAGTGTGGGAGTGAGATAGAGAGTGTGGGAGAGAGATGGTGAACAGCATACGTGTAAAATTTAGGTATCTATATCACCAAAACGTTTCGTCTGTGGAAGTAAGAGAACAAATAGATGAAGTCTAAGGGACTGAACAACTTCAATCAAGTACCAATAATCTCTTTAAAACTATGGGATTGAATACCTTAAATTTACCTCTCTACTTTTTTTACTGACTCCGGTAAAGTCAACTCTGTATTCGACTGAAGAAGTCTGTTGCGCAGGCGAAACGTTTCTGCAAAAAATATGCCCTAGTGTCTTATTTATCAACTTGCTAAGAATATATACTATTAATGCATGATGGATGTCAGATGTATTAGTGAATGAGATTAATTAATATTATTATTGTCATGGGGAGCGCTAAACCTATAGGGATTACACGGCACCTGTGGGGGAAGGGGGGAATGGATGGCACTCAGGCTTAATTCAGGGAACTACAACACAGATCCAGTTCCCTAGATTAGGAGCCCCTCACCAGCATCAAGGACCCTCCCTCGAGGGGTGAGTGAGATGAAGAAGTGTATGACAGGCGGAGGAATAAGCATAGACGTGTGGTAATTTTTTTTTTTTTTTTTTTTTTTTTTTTTTTTTTGAGAATGTAAGAGCCGGAAACGGGTTGCAGGGGGTTAGAGTGTGTGATACATGGCAAGACTCTAGATTGAGGGGTAGGGGGTTAGAGTGAGTTACATTGGTAAATTAGAGTGAGCTATACAAGCACTGAAATGACCTGCAGTGGGAAATTAGAGCAATATAAGCACTGGAAATGAGTTGCAGTGGGAAATTAGAGCTGTATAAGCGTTGAAATGATATGTAGAGTTGTTGGAATGAGTTGCAGGGATGTGAGAGGAAGTTGCAAGAGCCTACAAGATGTTTGAAAGAGTGTGTGTTATTTATAAAAGCGGGAGAGTTGCTGATAAGCATTTACAGAGAGTGGGAAGGGTCCTTGTAACAATTTAATCTCGGAAACGCTTGTTATGAGCACTTACTCTAGCAGCTGCTACCCGGTATAAAATTAAGGTATTGATAAAATGGTTGAAGCTAGTAGCGTTTACTCCATGTCCAAAACTTTCTTAAAAGTTAATTTCAAACTCTGCTCAGTTTCCCCCGCCTTCACTACTTTGTGTTGCTGACTGTTAACGAGTCTTTGACCTCCTTATCGTATTCACTGGTGGTGAATTGCTTTTTAACTCCTTTTCTCAAAAGTGTTGTATCCAAAATTCTAGAGAGGGCGATGTATTGTCAAGTAGTTAAGTATCTTAATGACAACATCCTTCATAGTTACCAATCAGGTTTTAAGAGATCTTACTCAACCGAAGCCTTAAAAATTAATCTGATGGATTACATGAGATCTGAACTGTAGATAGGGACCTCAGGAATGGTGACCTTAGACTTGCAAAATGCCTTCGATACTGTCAACCACAATATATTATGTAAGAAACTTCAAACTATCGGCATAGGTTCCCTAGACTGGTTTAAGTCCTTTGAAATGCTACTTTCACATGGAAATTTCTGAAAATAGTAATTATTGTTATGTAACAGGACACAAGTGCAACTAATGTGACGTATTGTAAAAAATAAAATGTCACATTAGTTGCACTTGTGTCCTTTTAACTAACATATTGTCGGTAATTCTACCAACATTAATGCACATGGTAATCATTGACTTATCAAATTTGAAATCCAAGATTCGGATGTTTAATACATAGCGTACATATCTAAATCTTACACACTCTTCCTGACTCCTCTCTCATATGCTTTTAGGCATTTAGGTGCTGCCCCGTGATTGGCCGATTAGATATTTGGATTAAAGACAGGTGTACAGAAGCACCTAATAAATTGGCCACCGAGTATATGTACATGAGCAATTTAGACTTTATAAATTTATTTTCAAACGGGCAACAGAAAACCTGAGGGTGACCAACTGTCTACATTCCTTCAGTTTATAGGACTCAATATTTTCTGAAATTTTAAAAGCAATAGCGTTTAAAGGGCATTTAAGTCCTGAACTTTGAGCTTAAACAAATCAATGCCAAGACAACAGGTGTTAGCAGGAACAATTACTGAGACAATATAACCAGCAGATGCTGAGGTAACTGTTGAATTCCTTGCTCAGGATGAGCAATAATCTTCTTAAATTGTAATCCGCTAACGTTTTTTCCCTAAAGTTGGAGATCCATCGGCTGTTACGGCCACAATCTATCGTGTAACCAAGAAATCAGGCTTCAGCCCAAAAGACTTTCAGAAAAGTGCACCTCTCGCTGCATTTACCTTGTAATCGAACGTCTATTGTCAAGAATAACATTCTGCCTGCTTGTGATCTGGACTTTCAAGCTATTTTTTTTATTTTACCAATTTTATCTCCTCTCCATTACCCCAACAAAAAATATAATCGATTTTCCGGATCTATTTTAATAGATGTGTCGAAATTCGGATTATTTTTCTCCATTAACAAATGAGAAGAGAGAGAATGAAAGTGAAAAGAAAAGCAAGACATAACTTCCATTCTGCCGACATGTAAGTGTGGCAAGTGTGGAGTGGTTTCCAGCCACGAGGACCAATCTCAGGTGATGGTGACATTAGGCCAGGCAAGGTCCAGGAGATAGACCTTTCTACCACTCCTCTATCCTCCTAACAGCACACACTCTTCTTCCACAATGAAAGAAACACACAGGTAGTAGGTTGGTAGACACCATCCATCCGGGAAAGTACTGTCTTTCTGCTTGGGAAACATGCACACACCAGTTAGCAAGCTGGGAAACAAGAACTATCTAGGGAGGTACTTCCAGGCTCTCATATGCTTGGGAAACATACAGACATCAGGCAATAGACTGGTAAACACAAAGCATCCAGGGTGATACATAAGTAGAATAAAATTCACAATAACATTGGTGAAACAATTCACAATTCAAAAAATTGGATATAAATCTCCAGATCAGGTTCTGGTAATCTCGTCTATCCTGAAAATGGCTCAGGACTGGCCGAAACCTTGTCTAAAGCATTACCTCCAATTTGTTATTAGGTTTTAAGGAATGTTTTGTTCCACGTTCAAATCTTATTAAGAACTCACAGATGAATCCTAGCTTCTCCTATGCGCTCAGCGGGAAAAATGTGAATGTGTGAAGAAAAACACTCTTTCTGAGCAAATTTGTTCTGAAAAGTGTGATTTCTTCACCCTTCTCGGCAGCACGAAATTTAGTTCAAAATAAGTGTTCAGATATTTCCCAATGAGTCAAATGCTAGGTCACACAGGGGGTCACACATGGGGCTACACACGGGGTCACACAGGGGGTCACACATGGGATCACACACAGGGTTTCAAAGAGGTTCACACATGAATCACACAGACACACACGAGGTCACACACACACACACACACACACTCACACGGGATCTCACACACACGGGGACATTCACAGGGCATCACACAGATCACACACATAGTCACACAGAGCGTCACACACGGAGTCACACAAAGGGTCACACACCTGGGGAAGCACTGAAGTCGTAGGCGTCTGAGGATGGGCGATTGTCTAGATTTTGTGCAAAAAAAAAAAAAAAATGTAACTAATTATTTTTGAACCAAGAGCTATTTGCTACGTTAAGGCACCTCCCCTTCTCCCTCCTTTATAAAAGAACACATTCTCTGAGCTCCTACAAAGTGCATAGTCTCCGGATTTAGTATGTTTATTGTATTCACTCATTACAGAGGAGCGTGACACTAATACGTCCTACCACTAAATATCTCTGAATGCACAATACGTTGAACCTTGAAGTGGATGGGTTTCAATAGCAGCAGATCATACCAGGTTCCACTCCTGTCAGAAATCAACAGGAAACTGAGGCTATAGTATGCACATGCTCATCAAAACTGGGCATCAGATGAACGGAATTCCTTGGATTGTTAAAATCTCTAGTAAGGCTGATGCATGCAGGGGATGAGATGAAAAGCTGTAAGCCTTCTCCCTGAAAGCTGGCTGCCTTGGATCAAAGTCTAGCGCAAATTGGACTCCAAGGTATTGGTTCAGTGTGATGAGTTTGGTATAGCACTGCGTACCTTGTTCCAAGGTTCGTAGGTTCGAGTCTTCTTCAGCCAAAGATCAGTGTTTGTGTATATTTCGCCTGCTCTCGCGAATTCCCTTGCATATATATATATATATATATATATATATTATATATATATATATATATTATATATATATATATATATATATATATTGTGTGTGTGTGTGTCGTGCTGAATAGGTAAAACTGGTCATTTAACAAGTACTCATTTAAAATTAAATCGTTTCTAAAATTTTCTCTTATACGTTTAAAGATATTTTTTTTAATTAATGTTTATGTAAAAATTAATAATTTTGTACAAAAAGAACCTTAGAAAACTTACCTAACCTTATCATAAGTGGAATTTAATCCAGCCTAATCCAACTAAATATACTTTAGGTAAGTTTACAATAATTTCATAAAAAAACACAATGAAATATGATTTTTTTCGTTAGGTTAAGAATGATTTTTGTGAAATTATTACATACCCAAATTTTCGCTTGCCTTATTCGGCAAGAAAAGCGTTGCTATTTAAACCAAAATCGCAAATTTACCTATTAGGCACGACATATACACGACATATACCCATCATTTAATGTTTTAATATTATATGACGGCATTAAACCATTTAAGAAGCTTGAGATATCTTCGTCGTTCCTGATTATCACTTCTTTCTACACTCCCGCGACTGAGTTGCAGTTACTGAACCGTCACTCGTGTTGTCTCGCTCCAGGTATGTGATGTTGAGAATTGCTGCTCCAGCCTTCGTAGTCAAGATAATGAGATGAGGATTATCACTGCTGCTTCTCGGTGCCACAGTCACCTGTATCTTGTGTATGTGTGCAGGCTGCAAGTCGAGTGGCAAATGCAGACATGTACATAATGCCCGTGTTTCCGATAGTGCTTCTCGCCGAATGTTTTCAGGTGATGTCAAGAAATTACGCTCACATGAGAAGGCTAATATATCAGTCGCATTCTTTAGCCAGAGTCAATCAAGCGAGATGACACTGAAATAGATTTTATCAAGAAGAGTCTCTTATTCATCAATATATATTTTTTTTGTGAGAACTAACGTGTTTTTTTTCTCCTACACTAACTTAACCTAACCCATTTAAAAAATTGGAGACTGCGCCAGCAGCAGTGTACCCGATATTACGAGTAACAGAGAATACCAAAAGCCAGTGATCACAAGATAACTGGAGAGTTTCCTTCCTCGTAAACACCAGTCCAACTCCCGAATATAAAATTGAAAAGTAGAAATTATAAAAGACCTTGTGTGTACTTGAAGGAATGGGTGACAGTGTGCGGTTGCAGGCCCGCCCGCGGGAGTCTGGGTGCAGGTCATGCAGATATAGGAAGCTCCTCAGGCCTCCCTGGTTCACTCAGCACGTGCACAGCCTGCAACACATGTTAAAGTTGACCGCTCGCAACTCCGTCTCCCAACCCCCAGTGCTTCCCTAAACTGTACTGACATCCTTCAATATTAAATCTTCACTGATCTTTGATGGCATCATATATAGAAGGTTATTATTTCCCAGTAAAATTAAGCCTTAGACAGGAATGTGTGATGTATATGTCGTGCTGAATAGGTAAACTGGTCAATTAGCAAAAGCTCATTTAAAATTAAATCCTTTCTAAAAATTTCTCTTATACGTTTAAAGATATATATTTTTCATTTATGTTAAACAAACACAATGAAATATATTTTTTCGCTAGGTTCAGAAAGATTTTTGCGAAATTATTACACACAAAAATCCGTGTCAGCGGATGGGTCTATGAAAGATGAGGTGAATCATAGAACTGATGAGGGGAAAAGGGTGAGTGGTGCACTTAGGAGTCTGTGGAGACAAAAAACTTTGTCCTTGGAGGCAAAGAGGGGAATGTATGAGAGTATAGTTTTACCAACGCTCTTATATGGGTGTGAAGCATGGGTGATGAATGTTGCAGCGAGGAGAAGGCTGGAGGCAGTGGAGATGGCATGTCTGAGGGCAATGTGTGGTGTGAATATAATGCAGAGAATTCGTAGTTTGGAAGTTAGGAGGAGGTGAGGGATTACCAAAACTGTTGTCCAGAGGGCTGAGGAAGGGTTGTTGAGGTGGTTCGGACATGTAGAGAGAATGGAGCGAAACAGAGTGACTTCAAGAGTGTATCAGTCTGTAGTGGAAGGAAGGCGGGGTAGGGGTCGGCCTAGGAAAGGGTGGAGGGAGGGGGTAAAGGAGGTTTTGTGTGCGAGGGGCTTGGACTTCCAGCAGGCATGCGTGAGCGTGTTTGATAGGAGTGAATGAAGACAAATGGTTTTTAATACTTGACGTGCTGTTGGAGTGTGAGCAAAGTAACATTTATGAAGGGGTTCAGGGAAACCGGCAGGCCGGACTTGAGTCCTGGAGATGGGAAGTACAGTGCCTGCACTCTGAAGGAGGGATGTTAATGTTGCAGTTTAAAAACTGTAGTGTAAAGCACCCTTTGGCAAGACAGTGATGGAGTGAATGATGGTGAAAGTTTTTCTTTTTCGGGCCAACCTGCCTTGGTGGGAATCGGCCAGTGTGATAATAAAAAATAACAATAAAAATTATTTTCGCTCGTCTTGTTCGGCAAGAAGACCGCTGCTATTTAAGCCAAAATCGCAAGTTCTACCTATTCGGCACGAAATATATATATATATATATATATATATATATATATATATATATATATATATATATATATATATATATATATATATATATATATAATTAATTAATTAATTTTTTCTTACGTAAATATTTTCTTGGGGGTTGTCAGAAGGCTTGAATGAGCGAAATGAAAGTAGAAGCTAGCAGCTGTTCCAGTGAACCATTAAAATTTTAATAATAAGATCTTCCAACATACTGCTGACTGAATGAGGCGGGATTTTATCTCACTGCAAATAATTACAGTGACTCATTTTAATGTTAGTAAGTTATTTTGTTTTAATGAGTAAAATCGCATTTAAAGATTATTTTCGGATGGGATTTTTTTTTTTTTTTTTTTGGACGTCATGTTTTTATTTGTATTAGTAACATAGTTCTCTGATTAATTCTGCAAGTTATCAAACGTGGGCTCATTTAAATACCTTTCCGTAGCAGAAGTTTACACACACCAACATGTAGTGGAAGATAACAAAGTTGTGGATGTGTTATATAACCACGAAGCAGCACTTTGGTTCCTTGAGAGATGAGTACAAGTGTTTCCAAGCAACTTACCATTGTGTGAGGAGCAGCAATGAGGAACAGGAGGCTCTCCCTCACCTGGCCACAGGTGATGTAATTAACTTACCTTTTGATCTGGAAGTACAAAAGAATCGTAATATTATTATACTCAGAACGAAGCGCTACACAGAGTTATTAATAATAACAGCAAAACTGCAATGGCTTCTATTGTCTCTTACTCTCGTCGTAACATAGATATTACACATCTATATGCGCAATATTGTTATACTCAAAACGAAGGACTATACAGACAGAGCAGTTTATAATAAATGTTAAATTTAAATGGCTTCTGTTATCTCTTACCCTTGTCATCATATATATTACATATTTAAATTGCCTTCCGTCAACGCAAACATATTTTTAAATCTAAACAGAAAAAGATGAAATCCATGTTCTGTTTTTACTCCAAAAAGATATGAATTTATTTTTTCTTTGGGAATAAGTCAAAATACTATGAGTCGACTACTGGGAACGTCACGAACAGCGACACCAAGGAAGGTAAAAATATTGTTGTTGTTGGGGATAGCCAAGTTAGGTATATGGATAGGGCGTTCTGCTTGAAGGACAGGAGCAGGAGACAGAGGGCTTGCTTTCCTGGGGCTGGGATGGAGGATATTGTTAGCCGTCTGGATGACATCATGAGAGGTAATGGGAGCAATCCTATTATCTGTCTCAGTGCTGGAGGCAACGATGTTGGCAGACGTAGGAGTGAAGACCTGATTAGCAGGTATAGGTCAGCAATAGAAATGATTAGGAGGAAGGGTGGGAACCCAGTCATATGTGGTATTTTGCCAAGGAGAGGAGTTGGAAATGAATGGTTGTCCAGGGCAATTGGTGTCAATTGCTGGCTGGACAAATACTGTAAGGAAAATGCGGTAACATTCATTGACAACTGGGACCTCTTCTATGGCAGAAATGACATGTATGCCAGGGATGGGGTTCACTTATGTAGGTGTGGGGTGGGAGCACTGGCCAACGCAATGGAGGGAGCTGTTAGGTCTTTAAACTAGGAATAGTTAATGGTATGGGCTTTGGCGGGAAAACAGTCAAGTTGCAGTGTAGTAATATGAGTACTAGGAGAACTAGTAATAGGCAAAATGAGGTGGATATTGGAAAGCCAGTGGCACTAATTGACAAGGACAGTAATAGGTTTAGTGGAATAACAGAAAGGAGCAGGAAGGGTAAAGAGAGAGGAGGGTCTTTAAATATATATTACACAAATAGTCGTAGCGCTAGGAATAAGATGGACGAGTTGAGACTAGTTGCTAGTGCAGGTAACATTGATGTATTTGCCTTAACTGAGACGTGGTTTAATTAAAAAAGTCGGGACATGCCTGCAGAATGTCACATTCAGGGTTTTAAATTGTTCCAAGTAGATAGAAGTGTCGGGAAGGGGGGTGGGGTGGCATTGTATGTCCGAGATCGCTTGAACTGTTGCATAAAAACGGGTATTAAGTCTGAAGTAACACATACAGAGTCTGTTTGGATAGAATTTTCAGAGGGGCAAGAAAAATTAATTTTAGGTGTGATATACCGTTCCCCAAACTTAGATAGGGACCAAGGGAGACTTCTATGGGAGGAAATTGTTAGGGCCACAAGGCACGATAATGTAGTAATTCTAGGAGACTTTAACTTTAGTCATATTGATTGGAATTTCTTGACTGGAATTTAGAATCATATTGACTTCTTAGTAGTAGTTCAGGATTGTTTTTTGAAAGCAGTTTGTGACAGAACCTACAAGGGGTAATAACCTGCTTGACTTAGTTTTGGCAAACAATGAATCCTTGTTAATAATTTAGAAGTTTCAGAGGAACTGGGTGCTAGCGACCACAAATCAATTACGTTTAGCATTGAATGGAAGTATGATAGTAGGGATAACTCAGTACAGTCCCAGATTTTAGCTTAGGGCAAAAGGGGGAAAATTTTTTGTTTTTTTTACGATGGGCTTAGAGAAACACTTATCATCTGTTGACTGGGGTAACGAAGAGAGCTATCAATATGACAGTTTCCTGAACACAATAATGCTGCCTCAAAGAAACGGTTTATCCCTTATAAAGAAATTTCAGTCAAATAGAAATGCCCAAAATGGATGAATAATAGGCATGAAATATCTGCTAGGGCATAAGGAATGGAATTTATAGGGTTACTCAAAAGAGGTGTGTGTCATCTTTGAATCAGATATTGACATTAAGAGGGACATTAAAAAGGAATAAGAAAAGCTGAAAGGGACTATGAAATTAAAGTTCTAGTGGATTCTAAAACTAACCCAAAAAGTTTTTTCAGGTATATAGAAAAAAGTCAGGAGATAAGATAGGTCCCCTTAAAAATAACTATGGGCATCTTACTGACAAGAGAATGAAATGTGCTCCGATTTTAAAAAAATTATTTCTCTCGGTTTTTTACACAGGAAGGTGACACTAATAATTTTCAGTAATTAATTATTATTGTGGGCAGAAGAAGTAAATTATGTAACATCACAGTCTAGTGAAATGGTTGTGATGCAGATAGACCGACTTGAAGCAATAATAGTCACCGGGTCCTGATGAGGTTTGTTCAAGGGGTTCTAAAGGAATGCAAATTGGAAGTCTGAGAATATTAACTAATATTTTTTAATTTATCTCTTTCAAACAGGTGTAGTGTGTGGGAAGATGGCTATGTAATTCCTCTTTTAAAACAGGGGACAAGTCCGTTACCGTCAATAATTCCGCCATAAGCCTGACCTCAATTGTAGCATATTACTAGAGTCCAATTATAGCAGAGAGTATAGAAGCATCTCGATAGCATAGCTTGTATTAATGTACTCAGCATGGATTCACAAGAGCCGTCTGTTAAACTTTTTTATTAACTTTCTTCAGTAAAGCTTTTGAGGTGTGACACGGAAAAGAGATTTGATATTATTTACTTAGATTTTGTAAGGCATTTGATAGAGTTCGCACCAAAGGGATGTTGAAGAAAGTAGCAGCTAATGGCATGGGAAGGGTGCTCTCGTGGATCGAATCATGGCTCACAAACAGGAAGCAGAGAAGTGTCCATAAATGGGGTTAAATCCGGAGTGGGGATCAGTAACAAGTGGCGTTCCACAGGGTCTGTTTGGCCGTTGTTGTTTATATATTTATCAATGATTCTGATGGGGAAATTTAAGTGTTGGCAATTCGCCGAAACACGAAATGGTGGGAAAATTGATTCAAACGTAGATGTTGGGGAACTTTAGAGGTTTAGACAAACCTACTCTTGGTCAAAAAGGGGGCAGTGCAGTTCAATGTAGATAAATAAAGGGTTTCTAAGCCGGAGTGCCTTTACCCTAGCACTTATAAGAAAAAAATTAGAACTAGCCATAAAGATTGCGAAAAGGATTTTGGGGGTTATGAAACAAACCTTTAAACCCAAGCACAATGCCTAAGCGTATAATAAGGCAAATAGATTCGGGGTTTTATATCAAGAATGAAAAGCAACAAAGCAAGGTCATTGAAACTTTTATACATCATTAAAGGCCCCCCTAGATTATGCAGCCATTTTTGGTCTCCATATTACAGAAGGACATAAATTCGTTAGAAAAAATTCAGTGAAAGGATAAAAATTTAATCATAGTTTTTAAAACTTCCTTATGAAGAAAGTTGAAGACTTTTAAGTTACATTCCTTTTTAGACGAAAAATGAGGGGGAGCCATCAAATGTAAATGGGAAAAGGGTTTTAAATAAAGGGGAATTAATAAGGTCTTGAGGATGTCTCTCCAAGGGGAAAACCCGAGAATGGATTTAAATTAGATAATTTTAGATTTAAAAAGGGACATAGGAACGTATTGGTTTGGAAATAAAGTAGTTGTGAGGGAACAGTCTATAGTTGGGTTTTTGAGGCTGGGACTTTGGTATTTTCAAATTTGGGTTTGGTTAAGTACAGAGGGGGGGGTTTGGGGTTTGAGTGGCTTTCACATCAGACTTATTTCTTGGGGGGCATTGAAAATTGGGTGGGCAAAAGTTTTGTTATGAATAATTTAAAGGCCTGCCTATAGGGGGCCCAAAGGGCCCCTGCAGTGTTCCTCCTTTTTTATGTTTTTATGTTCTTATGTTATTTTGTAATCATTTGCCCTTTTAAAGTACGCTTTGGTATTGCTGTCTTGTTTAAGGGTTTCTGCTCACCATAACCCCCCCAATCCTTTCGCAAACTGTTTTCTAAGTTCACATCAGAACCTTGCATTTAACTACACTGAACTGCATCTGCCCCTTTTTTGACCAAAATAGAGTTTGTTTTTTAAAACCTCCAAAAATTTTCCCCAACATCTACGTTTGAATCAATTTTCCTACCTATCTTTTTTGTATCGCGAATTTTCTTATTCACTGTAATTCCCTATCAAGGGCTTTATATATATTATAAACAACAAAAGGTCCCAAGACTATCCCTGTGGAACGCCACTTGTTTCAGATCCCCCAAACGGATTTGCCCCTTTTTTGGACACTGGTCCTGTCTGTGAGCCATGACTCGATCCACAGAGCACTTTTCCCCCAATGCCATGAGCTTTCACTTTCTTTAACATCTTTTGGGGCGAACTCTATCAAAAGCCTTATAAATCTAAGTAAAAAATATCAAATTCTTTATCGTGGTCAACAGCCTCAAAAGCTTTACTGAAGAAAGTTAATAAATTAGTTAGACAAGACCGGCCTCTTGTGAATCCATGCTGAGTATCATTAATCAAGCTATGCTTATCGAGATGGCTTCTTATAATCTCAGCTATAATTGACTCTAGTAATTTGCCTACAATTGAGGTCAGGCTTATTGGGCGGTAATTTGACGGTAACGACTTGTCCCCTGTTTTAAAAATAGGAATTACATTAACCATCTTCCACATATCAGACACTACACCTGTTTGAAGAGATAAATTAAAAATGTTAGTTAATGGTTCACAGAGTTCCATTTTGCATTCCTTAAGAACCCTTGAAAAAACCTCATCAGGACCCGGCGACTTATTTTGCTTCAGTCGGTCTATCTGCTTCACAACCATTTCACTAGTGACTGTGATGTTACATAATTTATCTTCTTCTAGCCCACTATAAAAATTAATTACTGGAATATTGTTAGGAGGCCTGGTCACAGACCGGGCCGCGGGGGCGTTGACCCCCGGAACTCTCTCCAGGTAAACTCCAGTGTCTTCCTGTGTAAAAACCGAGAGAAAATAATTATTTAAAATCGAGCACATTTCATTCTCTTGGTCAGTAAGATGCCCATAGTTATTTTTAAGGGGACCTATCTTATCTCTAACTTTTGTTCTATAGACCTGGAAAAAACTTTTTGGGTTAGTTTTAGAATCCCTAGCAACTTTAATTTCATAGTCCCTTTTAGCTTTTCTTATCCCCTTTTTAATGTCCCTCTTAATGTCAATATACTGATTCATAAGATGACCCTCGCCTCTTTTGATACGCCTATAAATTCCTTTCTTATGCCCTAGTAGATATTTCAGCCTATTATTCATCTATTTTGGGTCATTTCTATTTGATCTAATTTCTTTATACGGGATAAACGTTCTTTGAGCAGCATGTATAGTGTTCAGAAAACTGTCATATTGATGCCTCTCTTCGTTACCCCAGTCAACAGATGATAAGTGTTCTCTAAGCCCATCGTAATCTGCTAGGCGAAAATCTGGGACTGTTACTGAGTTATCCCTATTATCGTACTTCCATTCAATGCTAAATGTAATTGATTTGTGGTCGCTAGCACCGAGTTCCTCTGAAATTTCTAAATTATTAACAAGGGATTCATTGTAGATGAATGGTTCAGAGAACCGACACGTTGATAAATTAGACACATGTGCAACTCTTGGGTATCTTTATTGAGGAAACGTTTCGCCACACAGTGGCTTCATCAGTCCATACAAAGGAGAATCTTGAAAAACAGGAGGAGAATGAGGTAATCAGTCCCTCAGCCTTGAGTCGATGTGGTAAGTCCATCAATCTTGAATAGAATACGGCATACGTGCGGAGAAGGAGCTTATAAACCGTTGGTAGGAGAGGTGCAGCAGTCATAGGTGGTGTCACATTTGTTCAATGTGGAAGTAGGTCGTGCCCAAGAATTAGGCAAGCGAAGAATTCCCAAGTATTAAGATCCCAAGAAGTTGCAGTGTCTGACAGGATTGTAGATGAATGGTTCAGAGAACCGACACGTTGATAAATTAGAAACATGTGCAACTCTTGGGTATCTTTATTGAGGAAACGTTTCGCCACACAGTGGCTTCATCAGTCCATACAAAGGAGAATCTTGAAAAAAACAGGAGGAGAATGATGCAATCAGTCCCTCAACCTTGAGTCGATGTGGTCAGTCCGTCAATCTTGAATAGAATACGGCATACGTGCGAAGGAGCTTATAAACCGTTGGTAGGAGAGGTGCAGCAGTCATAGGTGGTGTCACATTTGTTCAATGTGGAAGTAGGTCGTGCCCAAGAATTAGGCAAGCGAAGAATTCCCAAGTATTAAGATCCCAAGAAGTTGCAGTGTCTGACAGGATTGTAGATGAATGGTTCAGAGAACCGACACGTTGATAAATTAGAAACATGTGCAACTCTTGGGTATCTTTACTGAGGAAACGTTTCGCCACACAGTGGCTTCATCAGTCCATACAAAGGAGAATCTTGAAAAACAGGAGGAGAATGAGGTAATCAGTCCCTCAACCTTAAGTCGATGTGGTCAGTCCATCAATCTTGAATTGGGCACGACCTGCTTCCACATTGAACAAATGTGACTCCACCTATGACTGCTGCACCTCTCCTACCAACGGTTTATGAGCTCTTTCTCCGAACGTATTCTATTCAAGATTGATGGACTGACCTCATCGACTCGCATTCGTCAGGTAGCACTACACCATCACTTGTGGAATTCGCCAAAACGTTCTCGATGGTCTTCGTTGGGGTTTCTAGGGATGTCTCACCCACGTCTGCCAATAATTCCTTGGTGCTCGTTGTGACATTCCCAGTAGAACACCCACATTCGTCAGGTAGCACCGAGAATGGGTTGGAAGTTTCTACAGTAGTCTTCTGGTTTCTTGTTGTTTCTGCCTCTCCAACCGTCTTCTTGATCCTCAGCTTGGTTCCATGTTGCCCGGCCACTGACCTGGGGACTCACAACAGGAGGATTACTACGAATCCTCTTGTTCTCCTCCGTTAATCGCCGTATCTTCAGCTTAGCAACTCTGAGCTCTTCTCTCAGTTGCTGGTAAAGTTGCTCAAGAGAAGGCATCCTGTTCAGATTCACAGAGAGCACTCAAACAGGTCTTCACAGAGTTTAGTACACGTCACTCATGATAATTGGTTAGAATGGAAAAAAATTGTTTAGGCTTCATCTTCAGTTCGTGGATGGTTATATATTTATCTTCATATTTGTAAAAGTCAAAGAGTAATATGAGAAGAATCATGCTAACATTAACCTTAATATGTCATTCACACGCTATCACTGACACCAGGAACACGCTACCACTGACACCAGGAACACGCTACCACTAACACCAGGAACACGCTACCACTGACACCAGGAACACGCTACCATTGACACCAGGAACACGCTACCACTGACACCAGGAACACGCTACCACTGACACCAGGAACACGCTACCATTGACACCAGGAACACGCTACCTCTGACACCAGGAACACGCTACCACTGACACCAGGAACACGCTATCACTGACACCAGGAACACGCTACCACTGACACCAGGAACACGCTACCACTGACACCAGGAACACGCTACCACTGACACCAGGAACACGCTACCATTGACACCAGGAATACGCTACCACTGACACCAGGAACACGCTACCACTGACACCAGGAACACGCTATCACTGACATCAGGAACACGCTACCACTGACATCAGGAACACGCTACCACTGACATCAGGAACACGCTACCACTGACACCAGGAACACGCTACCACTGACATCAGGAACACGCTACCACTGACACCAGGAACACGCTACCACTGACACCAGGAATACGCTACCACTGACACCAGGAACACGCTACCACTGACACCAGGAACACGCTACCACTGACACCAGGAACACGCTACCATTGACACCAGGAATACGCTACCACTGACACCAGGAACACGCTACCACTGACACCAGGAACACGCTACCACTGACACCAGGAACACGCTACCACTGACACCAGGAACACGCTACCACTGACACCAGAAATACGCTACCACTGACACCAGGAACACGCTATCACTGACACCAGGAACACGCTACCACTGACACCAGGAACACGCTACCACTGACACCAGGAACACGCTACCACTGACACCAGGAACACGCTACCACTGACACCAGGAACACGCTACCAATGACACCAGGAACACGCTACCATTGACACCAGGAATACGCTACCACTGACACCAGGAACACGCTACCACTGACACCAGGAACACGCTACCACTGACACCAGGAACACGCTACCACTGACACCAGAAATACGCTACCACTGACACCAGGAACACGCTATCACTGACACCAGGAACACGCTACCACTGACACCAGGAGCACGCTACCACTGACACCAGGAATACGCTACCACTGACACCAGGAACACGCTACCACTGACACCAGGAACACGCTACCACTGACACC
>NC_069436.1:22604025-22629025 GCF_026875155.1 Cherax quadricarinatus
TTGAAGACAGTCAGGGGTCTTGAAGACAGTCAGGGGTCTTGAAGACAGCCAGGGGTCTTGAAGACAGTCAGGGGTCTTGAAGACAGTCAGGGGTCTTGAAGACAGTCAGGGGTCTTGAAGACAGTCAGGGGTCTTGAAGACAGTCAGGGGTCTTGAAGACAGCCAGGGGTCTTGAAGACAGTCAGGGGTCTTGAAGACAGTCAGGGGTCTTGAAGACAGTCAGGGGTCTTGAAGACAGCCAGGGGTCTTGAAGACAGTCAGGGGTCTTGAGGACAGCCAGGGGTCTTGAAGACAGCCAGGGGTCTTGAAGACAGAAAGGGGTCTTGAAGACAGCCAGGGGTCTTGAAGACAGCCAGGGGCCTTGAGGACAGCCAGGGGTCTTGAAGACAGTCAGGGGTCTTGAAGACAGCCAGGGGTCTTGAAGACAGCCAGGGGCCTTGAGGACAGCCAGGGGTCTTGAAGACAGCCAGGGGTCTTGAAGACAGCCAGGGGTCTTGAAGACAGCCAGGGGTCTTGAAGACAGCCAGGGGCCTTGAGGACAGCCAGGGGTCTTGAAGATAGTCAGGGGTCTTGAAGACAGCCAGGGGTCTTGAAGACAGCCAGGGGTCTTGAAGACAGCCAGGGGTCTTGAAGACAGCCGGGGGTCTTTTGGTAATCCCACTTATGTATGCTGGGAGGCAGTTGAATAATCGTGGGCCCCTGACACTTAGTGTGTTGTCTCCCAAAGTACTCGTGGCGCCCCTGCTTTTCATCGGGGGAATGTTGCATCTCCTGCCGAGTCTTTTGCTTTCATAGTGAGTGATTTTCGTGTGAAAGTTTGGTGCTAATCCCTCTAGGATTTTCCAAGTGTATATTATCACGTATCTTTCTCGCCTTCGTTCCAGGGAATACAGACCAAGGACCTTCAACCGTTCCCAGTAATTTATATGCCGTGAAAGTTCTTTGTACACTCTCCAGGTCAGCAATGTCGCCAGCCTCGAAGGACGCAGTTAGTGTACAGCAGTACACTAGCTATTGGAAGAGAATTATCATGGGCTTGGCGTCCCTAGTTTAGAAGGTTCTTATTATCCATACATAATATTACATATCTTCCCTGTGTTACAAAATATTTTACAAACCATGTACCAATAAGGCCATTACAAGTCTTTCTAACCATTTAGAAATAAAGCAGAGACATAACTTTTCGAACAATTAATAAATACGACAACTGCATATCTTTCAAGTCATTCATAAATAAGACCAGCACAAAGCAGAATCAGAATCCAACTTTTTTACTCTCGGACGAGACGAGCTACAATTTCCCAGGGTCCAGTATTATTCACTTTACTACACACTCCTGACAGTTAACTACATACCAGAGATGCGGCCCTATCCAGTACTTTCTACAAGATTGATGGACTGAACACATCGACTCCAGGCTGAGGGTCTGATTACCTCAAACTCCTCCTCTCCTTATACCTTTCTGCTTTGTATTGGACTGATGAAGCCACTGTGTGGCGAAACGTTTCTTTAATAAAGATTCCCATATGTTGCTTAAGTGTCTCAGTCATCAACTTGTCTGTTTTAAACCACTTATCACATAATGCTGTTCATGTTACTACTCGCTTATGACATTTAAATACATGCAGAAGATAATATTGTTCTCTATTACACGCTTATGACATTTAAATACATGCAGAAGATAATATTGTTCTCTTTATTACACGCTTATGACAGTTAAATACTTGCAGAAGATAATATTGTTCTCTTTATTACACGCTTATGACAGTTAAATACTGGCAGAAGATAATATTGTTCTCTTTATTACACGCTTGTGACAGTTTAATGCATTGTAATAAAGTTGATAGAATTACCGACAATATGTAAAGTAAAAGGACACAAGTGCAACTAATGTGACATTTATTGTGGCAACGTTTCGCTCTCCAGGAGCTTTATCAAGCCATTACAAACAATACATGGACACAGAGGGTATATAAAGGCTCAGAGTGAGGCGCAATACTTGTGAGGTAACATTTCGATGTTCAATAGTGGTAGTAGTAGTAGTAGTAGTAGTAGTGACAAAAGTAATACAATATGATAGAGCAATTAATTCGTACAAGAGTAAAAGGATATAAAAGCTATTACTTGGGTAACATAAAAATAGGTTGGACAAATATAGACTGGAAAGAGGCAGCTTGTTTCAGTGTTCACTCTCTGTAATGTGCTTTATGTAGTATAACAGGAGAGACTATGTGATGGCAGGGTTTACTGTTTTCAGGAGGATTCTTGCTAAGACTTCGGAGATGGTGAAGCTGCCGTTGTTTTGTTTAATTGTATTCGAAACAGCGATCAGTGCTGATTCGAGGCACTTGCGTCTGCGGAAATTAGTTTCTTTGATCACTAATTGTGCGTCTCTGAATTTCATGAGATGATTGGTGGAATTTCGGTGTTGTACACAGGCGTTGTTCAAGTTATCGTTCCTACATGCGTAAATGTGTTCATTGAGGCGGGTGTCGAGGTTTCTTGCTGTTTCACCTACGTAAATCTTGTCACAGCCTCCACAGGGTATAGTGTAAACTCCTGCATTGACTGGTTCGTGGTGCTTGGATTGTGTCCTGGTTAGATCCTTTATTGAAGTGCTAGAAGCGATGGCGACTCTGGTGTTAGCTTGTGAATGTACTTTTGAGACGTTCAGTGCAACCTGGCTGTTGGGAAGAATTATAACTTTGTTGGGAGTTGTGTTGATGCGTGGAGAATTAATGATCTGAAGAGCTCTTTTCTTGCAGTCTTTGATGAAAAAAAGAAGGAAAATGTAACTCAGTGAATGTTTGGTGAATATATGTACATTCCTCGTCAAGAAACTCAGGACTGCAAATTCGGTATGCTCTTAGAAAAAACCCGATGATGATGCCTCTTTTGGTCTTGGTATCTTGACTAGAATAGAAGTGTGTGAGATCATTTTTATTGGTGGGTTTCCGATAAACTTGAAATCTTAGGTTGTTGTCTACTTTGTGAATGAGGACGTCGAGGAAAGGTAGCTTGCCATTGGACTCTTCTTCTAGTGTAATAGCTTTTATATCCTTTTACTCTTGTACGAATTAATTGCTCTATCATATTGTATTACTTTTGTCACTACTACTACTACTACTACTACTACTACTACTACTACTACTACTACTACTACTACCACTATTGAACATCGAAATGTTACCTCACAAGTATTGCGCCTCACTCTGAGCCTTTATATACCCTCTGTGTCCATGTATTGTTTGTAATGGCTTGATAAAGCTCCTGGAGAGCGAAACGTTGCCACAATAAATGTCACATTAGTTGCACTTGTGTCCTTTTACTTTACAGTTTAATACATGGAGAAGCTAATATTGTCCACTGTACTACACACTTACGACAGTTTGATACACATCGAAGGCAATAAAACTCAACTTGTCTTTCACTAGAGAGTAATTTAACTTTTCTCATAATCCATCAAACTTGCCATGGTTTTCTGGTCTTTGATTTGGCAGTAATCCGGACGTCTCACATATCTTGTTATTGCAGGAGTCTTACTAGTTTTAGTATCCTGTCCTTCCTGTTATCAAGCTTTTCCTGTTATCCAAATCTCCGTGTTATCCATCTCGAGATACTGAGGGATATTCGAGACTGTTTGGCAAAAGTGTCTCAGAAATGTCGAGGAACATTTTGAAGGTGAAAAAGCTTTCATAATTGTCGCATGACATTTCGGGAGACTTTTCGGGTAAACCATCTCAAAAAGTCGCTGGATGTTTTTAATGGAATGGAGAAGAGCAAAAACAAAACAGAGAGAAAGATAGATAGATAGATAGATAGATAGATAGATAGATAGATAGATAGATAGATAGAGAGAGAGAGAGAGAGAGAGAGAGAGAGAGAGAGGAAACAGCGAGACAGTTGGTCACTTACCTAAGGCTTCGCAGCTTGCACTACGTAGGTTTCTCAATGAATAGAACTAGAACTTTAGTACGCTATAAGTTCGCAAATTATCCTGCCAATTCATTCAGCAGAGATTCCAATAAGTTCCGTGTCAACGTGACCAGTTTTCTGTTCCAAGTGCTTTTTAAAATCACCGTTAATCTCATTATAAGTGTCATAACCTACAATTGAGCCAGGAGCGTGTCACCTCACTGTCAGTACTGTGACAACCTCAGGTATTCATTGTTCCTTTCATAAGTTGAACCTAAGAGCAGATAAATTAAAACTTATTGGTCAACGAAGACAAACTGGGAACTTGCAAATATAACAGCTAATTATAACATTAGCAAACTTAGGAAATGAAATGTAAACATTAGAGTTAGTCTGGGGAAGCAAGAATGTTTTTTGTGAATAAGTAGGTGAGAAAAAAATATGCCATAAATCTTTGAAATAACATATTTTTATATTATTATTATATATTTATATTTATATATATATATATTTTTTATTTTATATTTATTATATAATTAATATATATATTTATTTATTATTATATATTAAATTATATATATATATATATATATATATATATATATATATTATATATTTTATTTATATTTATTTTTAATCTAATATATATAATTATTACCATATTTTATATTATATATATATATTTTATATATATAATATATATACCAATATATATATATATATTTATATATATATTTTATAATAATATATATTAATTTTATATATATATATTATATTTATATTATATATACATAATTATATTTATTTATATATTTTATTATATTTATTATAATATATTTATATATTATATATATATATTTATATTATATATATATTATATATTAAAATTTTTAATTATATATTATATATATTTATTTTTTATATATTTTTATATTAAAAATTAAATTATATATAATTATATATATATATATAATATATATATATATATTTATATATATATATATATATATTATTTTTATATATTTTATAAAATATATATTTTTATATATAAATATTATATTTTAATATATTATTATATAATTAAAATATATATATTAATATATTATTTAAAAATATTTTATATATTATTATATATATTAATTATATTATAGTATATATAATAATATATATAATATTATATATTAATATATTATATATTATATTAATATAATATATATAATATATATTATATATATATAATAAATATATATAATATTATATAATATATTATATTTTATATATATATATATATAATATATATATATATATTATATATATATATAAAATTTTTATATATATTAATATTTATATAAATATATATATATATATATATATATATATATATATAATATATTATGTATATATTTTATAAAAATATTTATATATAATATAAAAATATATATATATATTTTATATTATATATATATATATATTATTTATATATATATATATATTATATATAATATATATATATTATATACAATATATTATATATATTTTATATATTATTATATATTTTATATATATATATATATTTTAAATTTTTATATATATTATATATATATATTTATATGTATTATATATATTTATATAATATATATATATTATATATTTTAAAAATATTTAAAAATTATATATTATATATTATATATTATATATTTATATAAATATATATTTTATATATTAATATTATAAATTATAATATATATATTTTAATATTATATTTTATATAAAATTTTATATTTATATTAAAATATATATTATTTTATTAATTATTATTATTTATTTTATATATAATATAAAAATATATTTATATATATAAAATAAATTTATTATATAATAAATATATAATATAAATATATAAAATTATATATATATATATATAATATTTTTATATAAAAAAATATATAATTATTATAATATATATATAAATATATTTATATAAATATTTATATTATATAATATATACTATATATATATATTACTTATATTTATGTCGTGTGAATATGTTAAAAAGGATAATTAGCAAGGAAACTCATTTAAAATTAAGTCTTTCTGAAATTTTTCTTTTATACATTTAAAGATTTAATTTTTTTCATTAATGCTTAATGTAAATATTTTTAATTTTGCACCAAAAGATTCTTAGAAAAACTTACCTAACCTTATTATAAACAAGAACCATTTATTTTTGCCTAACCCAACTAAATATATTTCATATCGTTTACAAATATTTAATTCTAAACAAACAACAGTGAATATATTTTTTTTTTTCGTTTTTAGGTTCAGAATGATTTTGGCGAAATTATTTGACATATAGGGGGAAAAAAAATTTTCACTAGTCCTATATGGCTAGATGAACGTTGCTATTTAAGCACAAGATCGCAAGTGCTGCCTATTCGGCACGACTTATATCATATTTATATATATATTTATCTATATATTATATAGATATATAGATATTTTTTGATATTTTATATATATATTTATACAAAAACAACCACTGTGAAAGAATAGAGAAATTGCAAGCGCTATTTCGTGAATATACTATTATCAAGGAACAATGTTCCTTGATAATGTGAGCTAGTCACGAAAGCGCTTGAATTTCTCTTTTCTTTCACAGTGGTTGTTTGCATATCTGAAAGCACCTGTTTACTGTGATTCTTTTTGCACCTATATATATATTTATATAAATATATATATATTACTATATTATATATATATATATATATATATACTATTATATATCTACATACTAATATATATCTATATATCGCTTCGAATAGGTAAAAAACTGACCTATTTGCAGAACTCATTTAAAAATCAAATCCTTTTCAAAATTGTTCTCTTATACGTTTTAGGGATATATATTTTTTCATTTAAATTAATGTTAAAAAAATTATGATTTTGTACCATATAAAAAAAAAACGTAGGAAAATTACCTAACTTCTTTAAAAACAAAAAAAAAAAACTGGCGTAATTAATTTAGCCTAATCCTACTAAATGTATTTTAGATAAGTTTACAATAATTTAGTAATAAACAAACAATGAAATTTATTTTTTTCGTTTAGGGTCGGAACTATTTGCGAGAGCTATAGCATGCACACATTTTCGTTTCCCTTATTCGGCAAGAAGAGGCGTTGCTATTGTTTTCATTATTTATGTTTTTAAAGTGGAACTGTTTTTCGCCGTATTTAAGTACATGCCACGATTTTTAAGGCGTTATAAGTCCTCCAACTTCTGACGATGTAGATACTGGAAGTAACGTGTGGATACAAGTTGCTTGATGACGAGCATTCCTCTTCAACAATCTCACTGTCCTTCCAAGCTCCACTCTCCTCCCTCTCCCTTGCTTGTCATCGTGTGCTTTACTCTCTCCCTCACTCCCTCAACCCTCTGGTTCGCCCTGTTTATTCAACATATACACAAAGGAATTGCGTTATAGGAATTCACGTATGTAACGCAAGAATGTAATAAAGACACTCGTGCAACACTGAAACGAAAGGAAACACTTTATTAGCTCCTGGTAAGCAAAATGTTTCCTAATAAAATTTTATAGCGTTGTACAAGCGTCGTTATTACACCTGAGAAACTTTGACTGCGGACAGTTGAGGCATAATTTCCCAGCCTCGTCATTCTTCTGTTTCCCTTCTCGTCCCTCCTCTCCTGAACCCGTTTCTCTCTACCTCATTATCAACACACATCCCTCACATCTTTTCTGTACCTCTATTTCTTGTTTCTTCTTCCCTGCTAGATGTCTAAGTGCTAGAAAATCCGAGTAAACACAAGGAGCTATTCAATTCGAAATAGTTTATTTATCCATTTGTGAAGAACTGAGACACTTATGCAACATATGGAAACTTTATTGAATTCACATAAGATTACATATGTTGCATTATATGTTTCAATTCTTCAATTGGTCGGTTTTTCAAAAACCATCCATCACATAAATCCATTTGTATGGAGAATGCAGTCATTGTCACAGACCGGGCCGAGGGGGTGTTGACCCCCCGTAACCCGTTCCAGGTATATTCAGGCATACAAGCTGACAAGTATGTATTAACTCGAATAAAGCAACTTTAATAAATAAGTTACAAAAATTAACCGCAAATAAAAATAAAAATGGCATGAAATAAAAAAATAATAACGGAAAAATTCATATAATCTTATTTTTAAGGAAATAAAGAATTTAACTGAAAACATTTTCCCTTCAGGTTTTGGAGAGACTTGAAGAAACTAAAAGTTAAGAAACTTTTAAAATGATTTGTTTGAAAAAAATATAGTTTTCATAATTTGTTTCGCTTATTAAATAAATTTTTGTTCAGTCTTATTTATATATTTATTGAGCCTTCATTACCCCATGAAATTTTCAATTTGATCCCATTTGGGGTAATTTACCCCGGTTCCCCGACCTCTGTTATAGGGAAAAGTCTAATTGTCAGATTAGCGGGTGTGTTTCCCGATTTTCAAACGGAGGAGCGAGCCTCCACTTCTGGGGCTGAGTCAATACCGTGATCTTATCATATGTAAAACTATGTATGCTTCTGTCGCTGCGGGATCCGAGAGAGACCCTGTATCCCACTCCTCCAGTCTGCCATAGTGAAGACTGCGGTATTCGTTGAAAATTTGGGAGAAGATTAAGAATGAAGACAGTCAGGCAACCTCTTAATTATCCTCCTTCAGGGATACCTGAATATAGTAATGTAAGTCACAGCTTGCTCCTTCATTCTCTTACTATTCACCCATTTCTTCCCTATCAAGTATTCCATGTGTTTTCCTTTACCTCATTTCCCCTTCTCCTGTCTTCCTCCAGTTTCTGCTTGTCTCCCCGTTCCTGCCTTCTATCCCCCTTGCTCCTCCTCCTCCTCCACCTTACCGCTGTTGGAGGAAGGTCATCTCTCTCTTTTTTGTTTCCACATTCATCTGTTTTCGGATTTTCGTGCCAAAGCAGCACTTCGAAACTTTTTAATTTGACTCATCTTTCTGCTGGTTAACATTCGTGTTCTTTTTCAATGGATTCAGTAAAGGACTTTCAAGGTATTTTTTTTTTATAATCACTTTCTATATCTGTATTTGACTTATTATCTGCTCACTGCCATTTATATATCCTTTTAAGTGCAACTGATAAAGCCTTCTCAGATCCACTTATACAGTCGTCAGACTGTTAGACTGTTAACTATAATTTGTATAGCCTGCTCTCTGCTCTTTAAACAGTTTGTTACTGTTTTTTGTGTATTCTTGTTCACGCCAGTGACCTCACAGAAATTTATATATTCGGTTCACTGTCATTTATATAGCTTGCTCACTGCCATTTCACGTCTCCTTACATTTCCAGTAACATCTTATTCCAGTTTCATTTTCAACATTCGTTTCTAATCTTGGCCTTAAGAAATTTGCAGATGTATAACTTTCTAGCACTTTGCCGAATCAATTCGTATCCATCTTGGTAGGCACAGATTGATTAATGAATCTCAACACGGTTTTACAAAGGGGCGTTCCTGTCTTACGAATTTACTAACTTTTTTCACCAAGGTGTTTGAGGAGGTAGATCATGGTAATGAATATGATACTGTGTATATGGACTTCAGTAAAGCTTTCGGCAGAGTTCCATATCAGAGGCTATTGAGGAAACTTAAGGCACACGGAATAGGAGGAGAATTTTTTCCTGGGTTAGAAGAGCATGGCTGGCAAATAGGCAGCTAGAGAGTTTGCTTACAATGGGAGGAAATCTCAGACTGGGGGCACGTTATGAGCGGTGTTTCTCAGGGGCCAGTGTTGGGCCCGTTGTTGTTCCACAATTTAACATAACCGACTAGATGAGGGAAATAAATAGCGACATAAGCACATTTGCTGATGACACAAAATAGGCGTCAATTTTCATTCTTATGGAGGACACTAGAGCACATCCAGATTGATTTGAATAGACTGATGGCAATGGTCGGAGAAGTCGGCAGATTGCAGTTTAATATTGACAATGCCAAAGTTCTAATGTAGGACTGGTAAATAAACCATGACCATGTAAACTAAATAAAGTAGTAGATCTATACTACTGCTTGGCGAAAAGGATTAGGAGTTCTGGTTTGCTGTATAAAAACAAGACAACAGTGCATTGTTGTCGCATAAAGCTAACAAAATTCTAGGCTTCTTATCTAGAAGTATAATAATAAAAGTCCTCAGGTTGTTCTTCAACTCTTGTATATCCTTGAGTTAGGGCTCATTTAGGACTTGCTGTCAGTTCTGGGTCACCGTATTACGAATGGATATAAATGCTCTGGAAAAAGGTTACCAGAGGAGGATGACAAAGATCATCCCCATGTATCGAAATCTTCCCATTGAGGACTAGATGAAGGCCTGAATCTGCACTCTTTCGGAAAGGCGTTTAGAATTAGGGGGGGGTATATGATCGGGTGTATAAATGGAAAACAGGAATAAATAAAAGGGGATGTAAATAGCGTGCTGAAAAATTTCCAGCCAAAGACAGGACTCGCAGCAATGGCTTCATGTTGGAATATTCAGATTCAGGACGGATATTAGGAAAGCCTGGTTTGGTAATAGAGTTGTGTTGTGTGAAACAAAACTCCCGAGTACAGTTATTGAGGATAAAACGTTGTGTAGTTCAAAATAGGTTAGTAATATACATGATTGGGTTGTAGGTGGGGTGTGTGTTTGACCCCCTGACTTGTTGTGTGCGCGGGTCTGGTGCCGTGCTCCTTCTTGGTGGAAGGTGGCCCAATGGGTGTGATCATTGGGCTATCCGGGGGGGATGGGACCATGGACCTGCTCCGCATGGGTCAGTAGGCCTGTTGCAGTGTTCCTTCTTTCTTATGTTCTTATGTTCTTATCTAGGTTGTTTCTCTTGCTATTAGCGGACTAAGACTCTCATCTTCGTCACTCTTAGAACTGAATAACACACATGGATATAACGCTTCACAAAAATATTGGATACAATTAAAAATTCAGAGATCGTATTCCTAGGAGTATATAGTCATTCCTGGGACGGAAACTAGATAAATCTATCCTTCTGTTCTCCCTTCATCATTGTTTGGGCGAAGGTAAATCTAAAAATTTGCCTCGTGTTTAATGCAGAGAAAATTCTATTTAAAACTCTCTACAATCCTGAAGATATGTTTAAGCACGTGAAAGCACTTAGATTTTATTTCCTGTTTTCAGTGTGGTATTTTTTCGTATTTGCAATCACGCGTTTTGTTGTGATTTCTTCCATAATAGATGTATTTCGGTCTCTGCTCGATCCGAGGTTATTCCTGTATTGTACCTCAATGTAGGAAAGGGAGATATTGCAGGATAGTCATAAAATTCTAATACTTTTACTGGGACAGAGTTTTGGCTGTGTAGAGCAAAACGTTATCCCGATGAACGCTTATTTTTTCGAGTTTTTAATTTGATAACCTTTGTTATTCAACCTGTGTACTTTCCACTGCTACTGTTGGATTATCTGATGTTTATTGTATTTATACTTAAAAGGCCTTAGAGAGGTATAGGGTGTGCTAGGCACCATTCCCAGGTTCTCAGAGCTCTAGCACTCTGTACTTCATCAAAACATTGTTTCCCCTTGATACGCTTATTCGTTGTTTTACAGACACAATATATAAAAAAAATAGTCCTCCTCGGATGATTGATTTTGAAAGTCAATCGACTATATAAAAGGTCATGGATGCTGCATGCAACTGTTCACCTCAATCGAAGATATTCTTAGCCCTAATACAGGTCTGTGATGAGTAAAGTGAATAAGTGTACACATATTGAGATATACTCATCAGAACATACATGAAGTGCCTTAGAACATCAAGTCGTATGAGAGGTATTACCCTCAACAGTCTTTCTACCATGCATTGCTCTGCAACATTTAACTTTATTACTAAAATAAATAATTTTTATATTTTCAGAATTTATTGAATGTATATATGAGCAATATATGTTAAAAAACACTATTAGGTTCTCTAGCTGACATTCTGGGTAGGTTCTGGATGACTGCCCTCATAAGCTCCGTCTGATATCCGTCTGCTATCCCTGGGTAGGTTCTGACAGCTCTTCAAATAAGACCGAACGCACGTCATACAAAAATTCCAACTTTTGCTTGCCTGGCCTCATCGTCAAAGGAATGAAAGTTAGTTAAGCTGAAGGTCGTCATTTCAATTACGTGGCGCCGTGGGATTAAATACTCATTTATTAAGGGAGTGAAAGGGAATAATAGGGTTTCGACGAGGGAAAAAATTATGAGATCAAGTCAGTAATAAGCTAGTTTCCCATGAGAGTTTCCTGCAGGACTTGGGCAGGAAAAAAAGGAAACCCCTCCTATCAGTATGTATGCAGTGCTACGACGCTCCCTCATATATATACTTACCATTATTTGGTTGAGAGGGTTGAGTCTCGGCTCCTGGCCCCACCTCTCCGTTGGCATCTCCTTGGTATAGTGTGTATTTACCTATATGTGGTTGCTGGGGTCGATTCACAACTTCTTTGAGTGTGTATGTGTGTTTGCATGAGTGTTCTTGCCTATTTGTGCTTACCTGTTTGTGGTTGCAAGTGTCGATTCACAGCTCCTGGCCCCCGCCTTTTCGCTGGTTGCTACTTGGTCCAATCTCTCCTTGCTCCAAGAGCTTTATCGTATCACTTCCTAAAACTATGTATGGATTCTGCCTTCACTACATCAATCGTCATACTATTCCAGTTCTGTCAACTTTTATGGACTGGAGCAACACACTTTCTAACATCCCGGTGGACTCATATGATTCTTCAACTTCCAGTTGTGACGCTGTGTTGCTGTGTCACATCTATTGAAAATTCTGTTTTCTATCCCACCTTAGTAAATCTCACAATTTTTGTATAATCGTTATCATGTTGTCCCTACCTCTCCTGTCGTCAGGTGGATTTCCTTTAACCTTTCCTCATAGGGTATACCCCTTAGCTCAGGGACTGGTTTTGGTGCAAACCTTTGAATTTTTCTCAAATTTCTTGACGTGTATGACTAGGTGGGGTTTCACACTGGTGCTGTATACGCCTGACGTACACGGTGTACGGAATCTCTAACAATTTCTTTCTAAGGTGTTGAAATGCTGTTCATAGGTTTGCCAGGCGCCAATATTCTGCAGCAGTTATTTGACTGATATGCGCTTCAGGAGATGTGCTCGGTATTATACTCACTCTATGATCCTTTTCCTCTGCAGTGAGATTTGCTAGTCTTTGGCTCCTAGGGACTGTTTATACTCTCTGCGGTATTCTTTGACCTTTCCCCAGTCTTCCTGTTCTTTACACGTGGTGTGTGTGTGTGTGTGCGTGTGTGTGTGTGTGAGAGAGAGCGAGAGAGTGAAACCACTATAAAAAACATGACAACTAATGTGCAAAATACCATTATGAAAAGACACCATTAAAAAGAAATACTACTATGAAAAAATGCCACTATGAATAAAATTTAGAGCAGAAAAATATCTGAGCGCTTTCCTGTGTTTCAGTATTTCTGAAATACTAGAAAGACGGATTAAGGGAGACTCATTTTATAGATTATAAAGTATTTTCTATCCTACAAGGTATAATGTACCTAGTGACTCATTCAAGTTACCATGGAAGGTAATAGTCATCCGTCGTGAGGAAGAAGTTCATTAGATAGGAGTAGTGGAAGTAAGAATGAATAGTGGTGGTAGTTTTTTGGGCAGTATGCTTGTTCTCTTAGGTGGTTGCATCGTTCCCGCTACCCGCTGAATCCGGTGGGAGGAGACGAGTGTCCCTCCGACCGGTTTCAGTCACTTGACTTACGGCTCCCATCAAGTCTGTAAGTATTTATTCAACTCCTGTTTAATTTATTATGCGTTTGGGTTCATTTGGTTTCTAAAAGAGCTTCACTCTTGTTTAAGTTTTAATGTTGCAAATTCTTCCTGTCTGATTTGGGCTTACGTAGATGTAACTTCATTTATCCTACCATTTCTTTTAAAGGTCGTACGCCTATCATGTGAGTGATTTCTCGATTGGTGTGTAATTTTGTATTTCGTTTTAGCCTTGATTGTCGGCTCGGGTCATCCGACACAGGCTAGATAAAAAGGGCAGCACAGATCTTGAAAAGATCTTGCATTCAATCTTTACATACATTGGTCCCCCTTTCACTCAAAACCGACTCACAATCAACTACACACTATTCTAGCAGCCGTCCCCCAGTTAGAACCCCACCAGTGTTCATGGTGGTACTCCACTGGCGATTCAACTGCTTCACAAGTGTTGTGGTAATCTCTACTCTTGTTGGGGGTCATTGTCTACTCAGTGTGTCAACAGTCACGTCCACCTGTGACCTTCCCCTCTCCATCATCAACATCGGCTCAGCGTTCCAAACCACGATTCAGAGCAACGTGCCCAGAACATCGGCACGGCACTATTCTCCACTACGTATTGTGTTCATAATAGCTGTGAGTCACTAATTATTTAATTTTTCATTTCTTTGCTTCAAGTAGGATTAATTTTATGTTTAAGTGTTTTATATTCTTCACTAGTTTTACATAGTATTAATGAAATTGTTAATCTTATTATGATATTGATTTTTCTATCTTTTTATTTCCATAAGGAGAAACCAGCCTTATCAGATACTCTTTAAGGGTCTGATAGTGCTGCTGAACCTTCACATCCTTGCTAATTCATATCTTAAAGATGTATTTTAATCCAGCATTACATCCAGACTCTGTCCAACCATACAAATTATACAATAATCTCTAAAAACACACACACATATATACACAATTGGTTCTTTTGATATACTGAGTTTAAAGAACCTGTCCAACACCAACTAAGGATACTTTATTCCCCCGAAAAAGGATTAAAATAATGTTTATACAAAGACAGTGATAATTTAATGAAAGTTTTAAACCTATCAACAACACGAAAGTCAGTAAGGTTGCATATACCCCGTTCATCACCTGTAACACCTCAATCCCTTAACTAGAGATTACAATAGCTTATCAGTATATATACAGGTGGGTCCCATTTATACAGCAGGTTAAGTTCTGGATTACTGCTATAAAGCGAAAATTGCTGTAAAGTGAAACAATATTTTCTTCACTTTCAACTGTGCAATAGAGCTAGGCCTAAAAACTGCGTATACAGTACACACATTACTTACCTTAAAATATTTTCGTCATTAGCTTATAGAGAGTGGTGAATACATTTAATATAGGAAGTCTGAATAAATGAAGAATGGGTATAATTAAAAACTGCTGCATTAGTGGAACGCCGTAAAGCGAAGCATTGAAAAGTGGGGCCCGCCTGCACACAGCGGCACACACCACTCTTTGTTCATATCTTAGAAATGCAGTTTCATATTTTCACTCGCCACAGCAGCGTGACTGAACGGTAAGCTTCTCAAGAGGATAACTGGTCTACATATATGAGAAATTAAAATGTCTTCATTAATTTTTGTCTAATGAATAGGCATTAAATGAGCAAAGTCAAATGTCATATGACTAATTATCGTTCAGTAAATATTGGTCCTTCCCTGGCAGAGCTCTCATTCCGCCCTGTGACCACCTCATTACGGTGAAAGAAAGCTGAAGACAATCGCAACAGCTCGCCTGCAGACACGCTTCTGTAATTAATCTTGATGATTAAGACTTATGTGCAACAGCTGGGTACAGGAAGTCCTTAACGTCGTCGATAGGTTCTTGGAAACGGACTTTAAGCTAAACGACGTTTATAATCGAAACCCAAATTGTTCCATAAGCTAATTGATATTAAACATATTTTTTATTTTTAATATTTTAGGGTATCGTATGTTTTTTTTCCAGGAATTCTTATGTAGTTAACACGCTACACACCACCTTCACAAAAAAATAAATACAATCAGCCAATAAGGGAGGAAATTGATATAAGCGAAGAGGTGAGTTACTTGTGTAAATAATACTGAATAAACTAAATGAAACATGGCTAATATTTATGAAAACTGGTTTGTGATAAATGAACCATTAAATTTTGTAAAGTGAACTAAACTAGTGAAGATTAATTCTTGTGAAGTGAATATAAACATAGATTGAATCCATGATAGAGAAAAAAGATCCTTGAACAGATTATTATAATAAAAAAGAAGCGCTAAACCACAAGGGCTATACAGCACCCCGAATAGAGAAAATTAACCCTGGATAGTGTAAACGAATTCGTATAGTGTAAGTGTACTTGGGTGGGTGTTTGTGCCTATTTTTATATTGATATTGGACAATTAGGCCGGAACTGCTGACCACAACACATCTACAGCCTTCCATAACACATCGACACACCGTAACACATGTACGACAAACCATAACACATGTACGACACATCATAACACATGTACGACACATAACACATCTACACACCATCACATATCTACTATACACCATTACACATTAACAACACACCCATTACAGTCTACGACACATCATCACAACACATTTACGACACACATAAACACATCTGCGACACACCATAACATATCTCGACACCATAACTCATCTACGAATACCATATACACATTACGACACTCCATAACACATTTACAACACACCATACACATCTACGGACACTCCATCACACTCATCTTCGACACACCATAACGCATTCTAATTAAAATTTTGTCTATTCAGATGAAATCCTATTCTATGGATGACTTTCCAAAGTGACTTCTTACCGCAGTAGTAGTTGTCGTTCCCCTCCTAGAGGTCAGGTTAAGTAAAGTTTGTCAGGCAACAGGACAAGTGTTTCCTGACGCGGGTCGTTATTCATATGATGACCCACAGCTGGAGCTTTTGGTCATCTGGACCGACGCCTTCACTGGCTTACGGCCATCCGTTTAAAAATTATGGTTAGGATTCTTTTCCGAGAATTTCCCAACCTCCAAAACTGCCCCTGTTATTCAGACTGAAGAACCCACTGTGTAGTGGAGACGCTTCGGAACTATAGATAAGTCTTACTTAATTTTATATTCGAAGTGTTACTCAACTATATTGTTTATTGCATTAATTTTTGGATAATTATCCTGCCACATCAGACATAAATGGTTTAATTACTGATACTATGTTCAGAGTGTGGGGGTTCATTGAAACAGCGGGAGGTAAAAGGAGTTAAGTGGAAGTGGTTAGAAGTGTGTTATTGCAGAGGTTTCTTTCAGGGCGGCCGCTAAACATGACCAGTTTGGAAGAGGCGGTTACCTTGAAAGACCCTGAGAGGGACCACTCTGTTCTTTGTTTTAATTGAGGGTTGGAATGACTGAACAGTCTCAGTACACTGTCACACAGCAAACAGTCACAAAGTAAACAGTTGAACACAACACACACTTACATAATGGATGTGGAATAGTCTGGAAAGTGAGTGTATGTGGAGGCAGGACTCATACATAGCTTTTAAGAGAGGTTGAATAAAGCTCATGGAGCAGGGAGGAGAGGAGAACCTAGTAACGACCTGTGAAAGAGGCGGGGCCAGGGCTATGAACGACCCCTGCAACCACCAATTAGGTGAGGTACAACACACGCAACCACTCCACACAAACAGCCTAAGTGTCTATTGACAAGTGCCTCTTGCAACTAGTACTCTATTATTACTTCTATTACTACTACACACACTCCACACACACATGGTGACAGCAGTAAGACAAGAGAGGAGGGGTGGTGGGATTGACATTTTTCTTGGACTGCAAAGAAGGCGTTTTTTGCCACAGTTTCCACTCAGAGTTGGTGACAAATAACTGGAGGAACCAAGCAGGGATAACAGGGAAAGGCACTACAATGGATCAGGGAATACTGTCAGGAAGACAGCAGCGAATCATGGTACGTTGCGACTGGTTGTTCAGAGTGGGCACCTGTGTCCAGCGGGGGTCCCGCGGGGTCAGTCCTAGGACCGGTGCTGTTTCTGGTATTTGTGAACGGACATGACGGAAGGAATAGACTTGAGGATGTCCCTGTTTGCAGTGACGTGAGTTGATGAGAAGAACTTTCACTCGATCGAAGACAGGCGAACTACAAGGGATCTGGACAGGCTGCAGACCTGGTTCCAGCAATTGGCTCCTGGGTACAATCCACCCAGTGCAAGTCATGGAGAATGGGGAAGGGCAAAAGAAGCCGCAGCGGAGTCCAGTCTTAGGGGGTCAGGACTACAACCTTCACTCAAGGAAAAAGATCTTGGGGTGAGTATAACACCAGGCCACAGTCCTGAAGAGCACATCAACCAAATAATGCTGCAGCATATGGGGCGCCTGCAAACCTTCAGAACAGCATTTCGACATCTTATAAGGAATCATTCTGGAACCTGTACCCCCCCCCCTCCCCCCCGTAGTCGTTAGGCCCATAGTGGAGTATGCGGCACAGTTTGGAACCCCACCTAGCCAAGCACGTGAAGAAATAGGAGAAGTGACAAAGGTTTGCAACAAGACTAGTCCCAGAGCTAGAGGTATGTCCTGAGGAGAGGTTAAGGGACAATCAACCTGGACGACACTGGAAACAGGAGGGATAGGGGGGACATGATACGACATACAAAAATACTGAGAGGAATTGAAAGGTGGACAAAGACAGGATGTTCCAGAGAATTGAAACAGTAACAAGGGGACCAGTTTGGAGCTGAAGGACCACAGATGATTCACAGGGATGTTAGAAGTATCTTCTTCAGCCACAGAGTAGTTCAGTAGTGGAATTAGGGGTTTGGGAAGGCGTTGTTAGTGGAGGAAGGATCCATACATAGCTTTAAGCAGAGGTCATGATAAAGCTCACGGCTCAGGGAGAGTGACCTAGTAGCGATCAGTGAAGAGGCGGGGCCAGGAGCTCGGACTCGACCCCCGCAGCCTCAAACTAGTGAGTACAACTGGTGAGTACACCACAGTAACAGTCACAGCCACTATGTGTGGGTTACTTCCAATTGTTTCCAGCTACGGTATTCAATCAGTTTAAATCAATTTCATATTTTTAAGACAGAGCTTGCCATCTTAGCTTAAAAAGCTACTATTGCTTTTCATCCCCTAGTGACTTGTTTGGTGTGTTGAAATCGCTTGTTTATATATATATATATATATATTTATATATGTATATATATATATATATATATATATATATATATATATATATATTATATATATAAACACTGATCTTGGTGAAGGGAGACTCGAACTACGAAACCTTGGAACAAGGTACACAGTGCTTTACCATCTACCACATGGACATTACCTTGGGCGTGTAGCTAGGCGCTACACGTTGATCCAGGCAGCAAGCTTCAGGGAGAAGGCTTGCTCTTGGAATTCCTTGCATTGATTAATATCTCTATAAGGTGAGGATGCAGGGGATGAGAGGAAAGTGTAAGCCGTCTCCCTGAAAGCTGGCTGCCTTGGATCAACGTGTAGCGCTAGCTACGCTCCAGGTATTGTCCATTGTGGGTAGATGGGTTAAAGCACTGCGGACATTGTCCCCTACCCCCCCTTTTTTTTTTTTTTCTTCAGGTTCGTAGGTTCGAGTCTCCTTCGGCCAGAGATCGTGTTTGTGTATATTTCGCCTGATCATTGCGAATTCATTGTGTAATATATTTTAATATTATATATTTTATATATATTATAATAATATAGAATATATATATATATATTATAAAGTAATTATACAGAATTATAGAATCGGGGTTATTTGTCTGAAATTTAACATATTTAAGGGAATTATTTCAGCGATAGTCTTTTAAAACTCGCATTTGTTGACCAAATATTGTCTAATGATACAGAAAATATTATATCATTGTTTTGTTTTTTTTAGCATTCAGAGGATAATTAAATTTTCGGTAAACTCAGTGGCATTATGTTAGGTTATGGTTAATGACCTATTGCTACGCCCTCTTAAAATGGAAAGAAAATATTACAAGAATTAGAAATTTTAAGAAGGATATGAAGTACAAGTGTTTACTAAACTGCACAAATCTGATTCGCAGAATTTAAATCTCAAATGCAAGCTGCTATTTATTATATGTTATAAAAATCCACATTGGTCATTGAGCGTTGCATGGCTAAGTGGTGCAGATTCTGGGGGTCATATAACACTCAGTGGAGAAAAGTGGTGCAGATGCTGGGGGGTTCTATTATAATACTCAGTGGAGGAGAAAAAGTGGTGCAGATGCTGGGGGGGGTCATATAACACTCAGTGGAGAAAAGTGGTGCAGATGCTGGGGGTCATATAACACTCAGTGGAGGTAAGTGGTGCAGATGCTGGGGGTCATATAACACTCAGTGGAGGTAAGTGGTGCAGATGCTGGGGGTAAGATAACATCAGTGGAGGTAGTGGTTTTTTTTGGGGCAGACGTCAGGGGAGGGAAAGAGTGAAGGATGTGATCAGATGTTAATATGTAAAGTCAAATTGGTGAATGAGGGCCTCGTCTCAGTTACAGTATTCCAGTCTTGTGTTGAAGGTGGAGACTATACCGAAAGGTCAATCATCGCGAGAGCATCTGGACGCTGAAGGTGAGTGAGGTTGAAAATAAATTCTGCGTGGTCTTGGATAAACAGGTCAATAAATTAAACCGGAGTGCCAATATTACTAGTTTCCAAATTTATTTAGATAGTTTTAGTCTGCACAGAAATTATTGTGTTTACGTCTCTAATTACAACAATAGAATAACCATCAATATATTTAATTCCTCCTTACGCCTCAAAACAAGAGACGGCGAATTCATTATTGAAGATGTTAAGCGGTTTAACCCTCCGAAGATGGATCACAACAAGACGTAATTACTCTGATAATGCTATTCGGTTCATGCGCAAATCCAGTGACTAACGGCAGACTATGGATCCATCAATTACATCTCCAGGTCTGAGCTTTCACTACACCAGGTTAGTACAGAAACAATCAGGGTACATACACCAAGAGGTATATGTATTCTGAAAGTTTACTTTAAAGTCAGACATTAAAACATTCATCACTAGTAGCGACAGCCAGGTTTTAAGACCATTGGGTAGTCAGTAGGCTTTCAACCTAATAATCCAACCAGTAAAGAAGTAGTCAGTTACCAACCTCCACATAGTAAAAATCAAACCTCCCATTAGCAGTCCTTTCACACATTCCCGTGGTAAATATTTAAATTATCTTTAAAAATTTCCTCCTCCCGTGCGAATGGGGCCAGGCGGCGGGTATGTGAGTAGAATACTGAGTAGCAGAGGTCACCACCACAATAATACTTGAGACTGTACAGCCTCCCCACACCCAACGTGACGGGAAACTGTAAGAGATTTCACCTGAGGCTTGTGCAAGACTCTTGGGTCCAGGGACCTACTCACTCAGACGACTGAGTCCAGCATTGGTAAATTAGAAGCCGACACTTGCTTTGGCCCGCTTATAGTGGAAACTCAGTCCTTTACACCTGGATGGCCATTATAGGAGTATCGACCACCCCTCGTTAATTTGTGAACTTATACACCATCATGTTGTCACTTCCCTTCTCTATGTGTTAGCCCTACTGAGCAATTCATGTGTTAGCACCACTGGGCGAGTCATGTGTTAACACCACTGTGCGTAGTCTTTGTTGCTAATACCACTGAGAGAGTCATGTATTCGCACCACTGAGCGAGTCATGGGCTAACACACTGAGTCGTGTGTACACACTTAGGGAGTTCATGTGCTTACCACTGAGCGGTCATGTGCTAACACCACTGAGTCATGTGCTAACACCACTGAGTCATGTGCTAAACTCCAACTGAGTCATACATATTTATTGTATTTATATATTATTTCATATTAATTATATATATAACTTTATATATATTATATATATTTGTTTATGTATTATATTATTATATAATATATATATATATATATATTTTATATATATAAATTATATATTATACATGTATTATATATATTTATATATATATTTATATATATTATATATATTATATGTATATATATATATTTTATTGATATATATATATTTTAGATTATATATAATATATTATTTATTGTATTATTATTATATTTTGCATATATATATATATATAGTTTATATATATATATATATTTTGTGTATATTATATATATATATATATATTATATAATATATATATAATATATATATAAATATATATTATGTATGTATTATATATATAATTATATATATATATACATATATATATATATAATATATAATATTACTATTTATATAAATATATATATATATTTATATAATATATATATATATATAATTATATTTATATTTATATTATATATAGATATATATATTCTATATATATACTATATATATATATATATTTTATATATATTTTATATATATATAATATATATTATATATATATATATATATATATATATAAATATTTATATTATATAATATATACTATATATATATATTACTTATATTTATGTCGTGTGAATATGTTAAAAAGGATAATTAGCAAGGAAACTCATTTAAAATTAAGTCTTTCTGAAATTTTTCTTTTATACATTTAAATTAGAAGTCGACACTGCTATGGCCCGCTATAGTGGAACTCAGACCTTTACACCTGAGATGGCCATTATAGGAGTATCGACCACCCCTCGTTAATTTGTGAACTTATACACCATCATGTTGTCACTTCCCTTCTGTATGTGTTAGCCCTACTGAGCAATTCATGTGTTAGCACCACTGGGCGAGTCATGTGTTAACACCACTGAGAGAGTCATGTATTAGCACCACTGAGCGAGTCATGGGCTAACACCACTGAGTCGTGTGCTAACACCACTTAGCGAGTCATGTGCTAACACTGAGCGAGTCATGTGCTAACACCACTGAGTCATGTGCTAGCACCACTGAGCGAGTCATGTGCTAGCACCACTGAGCGAGTCATGTGCTAGCACCACTGAGCGAGTCATGTGCTAGCACCACTGAGCGAGTCATGTGCTAGCACCACTGAGCGAGTCATGTGCTAGCACCACTGAGTCATGTGCTAGCACCACTGAGTCATGTGCTAGCACCACTGAGTCATGTGCTAGCACCACTGAGTCATGTGCTAGCACCACTGAGTCATGTGCTAGCACCACTGAGTCATGTGCTAGCACCACTGAGCGAGTCATGTGCTAGCACCACTGAGTCATGTGCTAGCACCACTGAGTCATGTGCTAGCACCACTGAGTCATGTGCTAGCACCACTGAGTCATGTGCTAGCACCACTGAGCGAGTCATGTGCTAGCAGTACCACGAGGTTGTTATTAAGAGTTCAACTCTACTATTTTATCTCTTCAGTGTTGAACAACTTTGCGAGCAATTAACTATAGACATACGAAAATTTAGCATTCTTCCCGAACCAAGTTTTAAGCTTAATTCTCTCTTGCTTTCTATATCTCATTTTTACTTAAGGGCTCACAAGAGGATATGAAGGTTTTGAGAAGTTGAGGCATGGGCATCCAGCAGGTATGTGTAAGCATGTTAAAGTGAAGTGGAGAGAAATGGATTTTAGGATTCTGCAAGCTGTTGGTGTGTGAGAAATGTAGTACTTACGAAGGGATTAAACCAGACTTTTTTTTTTTATTTACACAAATCAGTTTTACAGGCTAAGAGCTGTTATGCTACCCCAGCCCTATCTAAGGTACATTAGCATCCCCCAGGGTGCGACACACACCAGTCGACTAACACCCAGATACCTACTTACTGTTAGGTGAACAGGGACAGCAGGTATAAGGAAACATGCCCATCGTTTCAACCTATGCCGGGGATCGAATCATGGCCACACTGTATGTGAAGCGAGTGCGTTGCCAACCGAGCCACTATTCACAGGTTCCACTCTAAATCGTGTAGGCATGTTGTGGCTCGGTTGATAAAGGTGGATTTTTTTTGTCAGGAAAACTGGGAAAAATATATGACGTAACCTTTTGAGTTGAGTTTTTATTATTTGACATAAGTCGTGCGCAGGCTCGATGGTGCTTCCCATAAAACCACTTCATAGGATGTGATAACAGGCATTATACATTACACACTAGCTTCACAGATCACCACACACCGTCACAGATCACCACACACCGTCACAGATCACCACATAATAGCGTCACAGATCGCCACACAGTGTCATAGATCACCACACAATAACATCACAAGACACGATGTTGGTATTGTGATTGTTAGGAAAATGGAAATATTTCTCGTAACATGAATGTTAGGTACATGAAGATCCACTCAGTTGAGAACTTAGTCATTTGACAGAGGGAGGAAGACTGGAGTAGAGTACATTGTGGAAGACAATGGAAAGTGACTGTTTGTGAGCATAATAAGTCAAGAAGTGGAGAATGGTGCAGTTGTATCATAGTTTTATAGTGAAATGAGAGTGACACTGATGGAGCCTATAGTGACAGAAACGTGAAAGTGGTGATGAAATAGCACATAGTGGGGGAGACAAGAGAGGGAGAGTGATGCTGATGGAGTATATAGTGCATGAGACGAGGGAGAGGGAGAGAAATATCGCTTATGCGTAAAATAAAAGAGAAGCCTAACTAGTATAATTGACAGAGATGGGGCTGAGTGCACTGAGTGGAAAATGCATCAAAACAAGCAGTGTGCATAGACCATGCACACACGAGAGAGAGAGAGAGAGAGAGAGAGAGAGAGAGAGAGAGAGAGAGAGAAGAAAGGGTTTCATCAATCAACATCTTTCCACTACATCTTTCCACACAGTACACAGGCAATCTTCCTCTCCCCGGTGGGTCAGTTACAACAGTGTCTCCCCCCTCCCCACAGGCCACACAAGGCAGTTCCTCTTTTATCCACATCGGGATGGCCATATTAATAGCCGTGAAAGGAGGATAAAAACTTCAATACAGTGAGAGTCATTAAAGGGGTCATGCTGCAGCTAGGGACCTGGAGGGTCTCTGCGTCTGTCCAGACACACGGTCAATTGAAGCTGAGGCATTATTCATTCTCAGGTAAAGATTGATTCATTATTCTTGCCCAGGTTAAAGCTAATTCATTATTCATTCCCACGTTTGTCAGTGGTACTTCATGTCAATGGTATGCCAGTATACTGGACAGTTATCAAGTGTAAAGTCACAGAAATGTAACGGGTTGAGTTTGAGTGCTTCCAGCTGAC
>NC_069436.1:22634025-22666525 GCF_026875155.1 Cherax quadricarinatus
AGTAACAGTTCTTAGCTTGTAAATGAGCTGAAGTAAAGTAACAGTTCTTAGCTTGTAAATGAGCTGAAGTAGAGTAACAGTTCTTAGCTTGTAAATGAGCTGAAGTAGAGTAACAGTTCTTAGCTTGTAAATGAGCTGAAGTAGAGTAACAGTTCTTAGCTTGTAAATGAGCTGAAGTAGAGTAACAGTTCTTAGCTTGTAAATGAGCTGAAGTAGAGTAACAGTTCTTAGCTTGTAAATGAGCTGAAGTAAAGTAACAGTTCTTAGCTTGTAAATGAGCTGAAGTAGAGTAACAGTTCTTAGCTTGTAAATGAGCTGAAGTAGAGTAACAGTTCTTAGCTTGTAAATGAGCTGAAGTAGAGTAACAGTTCTTAGCTTGTAAATGAGCTGAAGTAGAGTAAACTCAACTGTGTTAAAAAAAATAAATTTTTTTGGAATATTAACTATTGTTGTCAAGAGAACTTTAAAAAAAATAATACTTCTTTCATGCATCGGAACGTATATATATTATATATATAAAATATATAATATATATAATAAATATATATATATATATATAATAATGTATATATATATATAATATATGTATATATATATATATTATATATATATATATGTATATATATATGTATATATATGTATATATATATATATATATGTATATATATATATATATATATATATATATATATATATATATATATATATATATATATATATATATAGTTTCTTCTCATTACTTCTTTTTTAGTCAGAAGGGATATATAGTGTTTTCTCAGTTACTTTCCAATACCGCATTTTAGTGTCCCAGTACCGCATGTCAGTGTCCCAGTACCGCATGTCAGTGTCCCAATACCGCATTTCTCTATCCCAGTACCGCATTTCAGTGTCCCAGTACTGCATGTCAGTGTCCCAGTACCGCATTTCAGTGTCCCAATACCGCATTTCAATGTCCCAATACCGCATTTCAGTGTCCCAGTGCCCCATTTCGTTTTTTCTAAACCCACATTTCAACGTCCCAAAAAAAAAAAAAAAAAAAAAAAATCAGCGCTGTATAGTCCTTGTGGCTTAGCGCTTCTTTTTTTTATTATAATAATAATCAACGTCCCAAAAACGCAAACCAATATTCTAACTCAGCATTTCAATATCCCAGCAATGCATTTCAGCGTCCCGTGACCGCTTTTGGGTCTAATTCAAAGTCTCTGTTGCGGCCTTTTACTTAAAAAAATAGAATACGAATATTTTTCGCCTTGTTGAAGATCTCTTTCGAATTTTCACAGTATTGTAAGACTTCAAAATCAACAGCAGCAGTTCGATATTTTTTTTCTCACTGTAACGAGTGCAAACATTCGAAGGTTTGTTGACAGTTGGCGATCTACGCGCCTCTGTTGCTCCTGTCGCTGCATATTGAAGCGGAAAAACATCGATGTGACTGTGGTAGAAGTGTCCAGCCATTTGGGAATTAAAAGTTAACAGGATACCTCTCACACGTGACACCTGTCGCACGTGACATCTGATGTACGTATACCTGGAGAGGGTTCCGGGAGGCAACGTCCGTGACCAGGCCTCATGGTGGATCAGGGCCTGATCAGCTAGGGTGTTACTGTTGGCCGCACGTAAACCGACATACGAACCACAACCCGGCTGGTCAGGTACTGACTTTAGGTGCCTGTTCAGTGTCTGCTTGAAGACAGCCACGGGTCTATTGGTAAGCCCCCTTATGTATGCTGGGAATCAGTTGAACAGTCTTGGGCCCCTGACACTTATTGTGTTGTCTCTTAGCGTGCTAGTGGCACTCCTGTTTTTCACTGGGGAGATGTTGCACCGTCTGCCGAGTCTTTTGCTTTCATAGGGAGTGATTTTCGTTAGCAAATTTGGTGCTAATCCCTCTAGGATTTTCCAGGTGTATATAATCATATATCTCTCCCGCCTGCGTTCCAGGGAGTACAGGTTGAGGAACTTCAAGTGTTCCCAGAAATTGAGGTGTTTTATCGCAGTTGTGTGTTCCATAAAGGTTCTCTGTACATTTTATAGGTCAGCAATTTCACCTGCCTTGAAAGGTGCTGTTAGTGTGCAGCAATAAGTGGCAATTGACGTACGTGACATATGTCGCACGTGACATTTGTCGCACGAGACATCTGTCGCACGAGACATTTGTCACACGAGATATCTGTCACACAACACCCGTCGTACTTGACACCTGTTCATGGGTTTCGTAAAAATTAGTTCATTATATCGTGTAACTGATATTTTCAGAGGAGTATATGACAATGTTTCCAGTGTGCATACATGCATAGCCGACTCTTCGGCAATGGTGTGCGATATATCACAAACGTGCACTGTGGGCGAGCGAGGGCGTGTGTGTATATGTACTAGCCTACAAGTGGTTACAAGGGTCGACTCTTAGCTCCTGGTCCCGCCTCTCAAACTGGCCGCTATTGGGCTCATTCTCTGCTTCGTGAGATCATCCTTAATCTTAAGGCAGTGTACAGATCTTGTCTTCGCTACTTCGCTATCCAGGTCGTGCCAGCTTCCTGACTACTCTGTAGGTGAAGAAATACTTCCCAACATCTCTGTCACTCGTCTGTGTTTTTCAAGTTGTGATCTTGTATAACTATGTCCCGTCTCTCGAATAGCCTTTCTAACCACCACACAGTGAGGACCATTATGTCACCACACCACACTGAGTGGTATTGTGTCACCACAGTAAACTGAGGGGCAACTGTCACCACACCACACTGAGGGGTACTGTGTCACCGCACTAAACTGAGAGGCACTGTGTCACTATACCACACTGAGGGCCACTGTGTCACCACACCACAATGAGGGCCACTGTGTCACCACAACACAATGAGGACCATTGTGTCACCACACACATATTGAGGGGTACTGTGTCACCCCCACACATGTTGAGGGGTACTGTGTCACCACACACATGTTGAGGGGTACTGTGTCACCACACACATGTTGAGGGGTACTGTGTCACCACACACACACACACTAAAGGGCACTGTGTCACCACACACACATGGGGGGACACACATACACACACACACACACACACACACACACACACACACACACACACAGGAGAAAGCACGATTAAGGGACATGACGGCATACAGGAGGGTGTATCTCGACCGCGACAGAACACAAGAAGAAAGGAAGAAACTGAGAGAGATGGTACAAAGGCGAAAGGAGGAAAGAGAGGGGATGGAGAAGACAGACAGGAGATCCCAGACCCAGGAAGAAGATCTAATACAGCCTCCCTCACAACTTTTTATAGAAGCCTCCCAACCAGGTCAACCCCAGTGCGACCAAACACTCTAAATCAAAACACCCATGCCACATCCAATGCCCCCACCACTACATTACAACTTCACCCCCACAGCAACAACCCATAGTTCCTTACCAGGTCTCCCACTTCCCAACCCCAATATACTTCCCAGACCACAGTCTTAGAAAAGAAGTTGAAGGTGTGGTATACAAATGCAGATGGAATAACAAACAAGTATGAGGAGTGGCACGAAAGAATCAAAGAGACATCCCCAGACATAATAGCACTCACAGAAACAAAACTCACCAGAATAATAACAGATTCAATCTTTCCATCCGGATATCAAATCTTCAGGAAAGACAGAGGGAGGAGAGGGGGAGGAGGAGTTGCACTGCTCATTAAAAACCAGTGGGGTTTTGAGAAAATGGAAGGAATGGATGGCATGGGCGAAAGGGACTACTTAGTAGGAACAATCCAGTCTGAGGGACATAAGGTGATAATTGCAGTAATGTACAACCCACCACAGAACTGCAGGAGGCCAAGAGAAGAGTACGATGAGAGCAACAGAGCAATGATCAACACACTAGCCGAGGGCCAGGAGAGCACACATGGGGGGAGCAAAGTTACTAGTTATGGGTGATTTCAATCACAAGGAGATTGACTGGGAAACCTGGAGCCCATGGGGGTCCCGAAACATGGAGAGCCAAGATGATGGATGTGGTACTGGAGAACCTCATGCATCAACATGTTAGAGACACTACCAAAGAGAGAGGAGAGGATGAACCAGCAAGGTTGGACCTTGTATTCACCATGAGTAGTTCGGACATCGAGGGTATCATGTATGAAAGGCCCTGGGAGCTAGTGATCATGTGGTTCTGTGCTTCGATACATAGTTGAGCTCCAAGTGGAGAGAGTAGCAGGAATAGGCTGGGAAAAACCAAACTACAAAAGGGGGAACTACTAAGGCATGAGGAACTTCCTTCAAGACATTCAGTGGGAGAGGGAACTGACAGGAAAACCAGTACAAGAAATGATGGACTATGTAGCAACAAAATGCAAGGAGGCAGAGGAGAGGTTTGTTCCCAAGGGAAACAGAAATAATGGGAAGAACAGAACGAGTCCTTGGTTCACCCAAGGTGTAGGGAGGCAAAAACTAGGTGTACTAGAGAATGAAAAGGTACAGAAGACAGAGAACTCAGGAAAATAAAGAAATCAGCCGAAGAGCCAGAAACGAATTGCACAGATAAGAAGGGAGGCTCAGAGACAATATGAAAATGACATAGGCATCAAAAGTAAAGACTGACCCGAAGCTGTTGTACAGCCACATCAGGAGGAAAAACAACAGTCAAGGACCAGGTAATCAGACTGAGGAAGGGTGATGGTGGAATTCACAGAAACGACCGAGAGGTATGTCAGGAGCTCAACACACAGATTTAAAGAGGTATTTACAGTGGAAACCAGTAGGACTCCAAGAAATCAGAACAGGGGGGCACACCGGCAAGTGCTGGACGAGGTACATATAACCAAGGAGGAGGTGAAGAAGCTGCTATGCGAAACTTGACACCTCAAAGGCGGTGGGACCAGACAACATCTCTCCATGGGTCCTTAAAGAGGAGCAGAGATATTGTGTGAGCCATTAACAAAGATCTTCAACACATCATTTGAAACTGGGCAACTCCGTGAGGTATGGAAAATGGCAAATGTAGTCCCAATTTTTAAAAAGGGAGACAGACATGAGGCACTAAACTACAGACCTGTATCACTAACGTGTATAGTATGCAAGGTCATGGAGAAGATCATCAGGAGGAGAGTGGTGGGGCACCTGGAAAGAAACAAGTGTATAATTGACAACCAGCACGGTTTCAGGGAAGGAAAACTCCTGTGTCACAAACCTACTAGAGTTTTATGACAAGGTGACAGAAGTAAGACAAGAGAGAGAGGGGTGGATCGACTACGTATTTTTTGACTGCAAGAAGGCTTTCGACACAGTTCCTCACAAGAGGTTACTGCAAAAGCTAGAGGACCAGGCACACATAACAGGAAAGGCACTGCAATGGATCAGAGAATATCTGACAGGGAGGCAACAACGAGTCATGGTACGCGACGAGGTGTCAGAGTGGGCGCCTGTGACAAGCGGGGTTCCACAGGGGTCAGTCCTAGGACCTGTGCTGTTCTTGGTATACGTGAACGACATAACGGAAGGGATAGACTCAGAAGTGTCCTTGTTTGCAGACGATGTGAAGTTAATGAGAAGAATCGAATCGGACGAGGATCAGGCAGGACTACAAAGAGATCTGGACAGGCTACAAGCCTGGTCCAGCAACTGGCTCCTTGAATTTAACCCTGCCAAATGCAAAGTCATGAAGATTGGGGAAGGGCAAAGAAGACCGCAGACACAATATAGTTTAGATGGCCAAAGACTGCAAACCTCACTCAAGGAAAAGATCTGGGGGTGAGTATAACACCGAGCATATCTCCTGAGGCGCACATCAATCAGATAACTGCTGCAGCATACGGGCGCCTGGCAAACCTACGGATAGCGTTCCGATACCTCAGTAAGGATTCGTTTAAGACTCTGTACACCATCTACGTCAGGCCCATACTGGAGTATGCAGCACCAGTTTGGAATCCACACCTAGTCAAGCACGTCAAGAAATTAGAGAAAGTGCAAAGGTTTGCAACAAGACTAGTCCCAGAGCTACGGGGATTGTCCTATGAAGAAAGGTTGAGGGAAATCGGCCTGACGACACTGGAGGCCAGGAGGGTCAGGGGAGACATGATAACGACATATAAAATACTGTGCGGAATAGACGAGGTGGACAAGGACGGGATGTTCCAGAGATGGGACACAGACACAAGAGGTCACAATTGGAAGTTGAAGACTCAGATGAATCAAAGGGATGTTAGGAAGTATTTCTTCAGTCATAGAGTAGTCAGGCCATGGAATAGCCTAGAAAGTGATGTGGTGGAGGCAGGAACCATACATAGTTTTAAGGCGAGGTATGATAGAGCTCATGGGGCAGGGAGAGAGAGGACCTAGTAGCAATCAGCGAAGAGGCGGGGCCAGGAGCTGTGACTCGACCCCTGCAACCACAAATAGGTGAGTACAAATAGGTGAGTACACACACACACACACACACACACACACACATACACTGAGGGGCACTGTGTCACCACACACAGTGAAGGGCACTGTCACCACAAACACACTGAAGGGCACTATGTCACCACACTGAAGGGCACTGTGTCACCACAAACACTGGAGGGCACTATGTCACGACACTGAGGGGACACTGTATCACCACATTCACCACCAACATACGCTCTTGCTATAATAGCAGCTTTTAGCGACACTCCATAAATTATTCTCGCTCTAATGGTAATACTGTTCACCAGGTGGCGTTATGTCAAGCAATGTGTGGTGAAAACTGAGTTAGTTCACACCTGTGTCACTACACCTGTCTGGTGTCACCAGTGAGTCTGGCTTCCTCAGACCTCAGGTGTCCTGACAACAATTTGTTTCTGGTATGAATCAGAAAGATTCATCAGAGGGTATGTATATAGTGTCTTCTTAGTTACTTCTTTATAGCATTAGAGGCATGTGATGATCGTCTCTCTTCATAAATTCCCACGAGAACACTGACCAGGCGTGTTTAGCTGCAGTAAACGAGGCCAGCTGATCGTAACTGCCTCCTCTTCCTTCTCATTTTATACCTATACTACGGTTTATATTTAACAACACTAAAGTTTTGTTAAATATAAACTAAAAATTCCATACATATGTAACTTGTCATTAATTAAGATGTTTAAGGATCTGAGTGTTAATAGTAATTATTTTCATCTTACAATTTTAGGTTTTAAATTTTATTCCATGAGATCCTTATGGTTGTACTCTAGGAATGTGGGTATAGGATGTAGAAGGAAATGTTTTACTGTTTCTACTCTACACAGAGTTAATCCATGAACTCTCATAGTTACGTAGAAAAAAATGCAGGTAAATCTCCGTGAGTCTTCTTGCACTACTGCCAAAACCGTTCTCTTGGAAACGAGGCTCTAGATTGGTTGGTTAAGATATTCTATTTAGTTTGCTGCAGGTATTTCTAAACCCAAAGTGAATCATTATTAATATTAATAGTCAAAAAAAGGGGAAATAAAAATAATACCGGCGCAAGCATGGAGGGAATCCTTCATCCAGTCCAAGCAAGAGGTGGTGGCTCCACAAATTCCTGAAGACAGGAAGTACGTCAGACAGACCCCGGAGTGGATGGCCTGGTGTTTCCGGGGGCGCTGTTACGAACATCCATGTGACATTCCAACGTAATCTTAGGAAATATCTGTTGTGCTTCACTTGAACAGCGCAAGAGATTACGACGCGGTTAATCCAGGCTCTAAATCAGAATGACAGACCTCAGCGCTCTTGGTTTGCATGTTCCATATTGAACTCAGTTGATGAGGCCAACTACCTAAAGAGGGTTTAGTTCTCTGATGAAGAGACATTTACGTGTCTGGATAATTTTGCCGGCACAATATGCTAATACAGAGGTCTGAATATCCAAAGGAAATTCATGAACACTGTGTGATAGGCCATAGCACAATGACTGGTGTGGACACGTCTTCTGTCAAGAGTTGTCACGAGAAAAGTCTTCCTTAATATGATACGGAATTATACAATCCCCATCCTCCGCCAGTTACAAGAATAACAACCAGATAATGTTGTTCAACATTACGGTGCGCCTCTACACTGGTGTGTGATCGTCTGTAATTATCTTCACATAATGTTTCAGCCAGATGATTGTATATTTTATACTGTACTATATTATTATATATTTTTTATTTATGAATCCAATACATATTTATTTTAACTATTTTTAATTATATGTATCTAAATACAGTGTAATATGAAATTTATATCTTTCAACGGAATATAATATAATATATATATATATATATATATATATATATATATATATATATATATATATATATATATATATATATATATATATTAGCGCATAGCGTGAATAAAAAAAATCGTGGCAGAATGCCCCATCAAATGAGCCCCAACCTTCCCTTATATCACGCCTTTATACTTATTCTTGCAGGGGTTTGTGAAGGCTTATGTTTTCCAGATACCAATAATTGACACTATAACACTCCGTGCTAGAATAAATGATGTCATCGGAAAAGTCACAGTGGGTATGCTAGGCAATGTGTGGAATGAAGTAAAGTATTGATTAGATGCGTTATGAGCCACTCGAGGTGCTCATGTCGAAGTTGTTTAGATCACAGAATCGAAGCTTTGTGAAAGCTATTTATTGGTTCATATATCATGAACAGAAAAATAAATTTTCATGTCTGTTACCATTGAGCTCTCTCTCTCCTCTCTCTTGTATATATATATATATATATATATATATATATATATATATATATATATATATATATATATAACACAATATATATATCAATATTATAAATATATATATACAATATATATATATATATATACATATATATATATATATATATATATATATATATATATATATATATATATATATATTATATATATATATATATATAAGCAATAAGATGACAGTAGACAGGTGATATCACAATATAGAGAACAACAACCGTGAAAATAGTGTAATACCAAGGGCTTTCGTGATTTCTCACATTATCAAGGAACTGTAAAACAAAAGATCAACAGGAAGGGATACAAGGACGAGACTACACCTCGCGGTTACCTTACAACACCTGACTTTTTTTTTATGATGTAGATAGGTAATCAAGGAGCTGTGAAACAAAGTTATTTTCTACCTAACCATTAAGAATTTAACTTGTCTAATGTATCTTAAATTCTTCCCAAATTTTATTAATTATAAACGAATCCAATTTGTATAATCCAAAAGCAATAATCATATTATTTTCAAAACTATTTTTATGACACTTAATTCTATTATATTCTTCTCGACCATGAACTTCCTAGTTACAACTTTTTCAGTCTTTTGAAAATCAACTGGATGGTTAAAATAAAATCTCTCATATGAATGAACAGAGCATTAGAATCTTGTCCACTTTTAGTGCTATATTAATGTTGTTTTAATCTTAGTTCAAGACTTTTACTAGTTTGTCCGTAATAAACTTTATCACATATTTTACAAGGAATCTTGTAAAATTTTTAAATACATCTTTGATATTAAATTTTTTTTAGTAGAGAAGGCATATCATCCAAATTTTCATATTATTTGTTGAAATTTATATACATTCATAAAATAACCATAAGTATAATCAACAAAACTCAAATAACATCTATCAGCTACAATAATCATGAAAATGATTTATCAATATTAATTTTCATTAATTAATATTTATTATTATCAGTGACTGCTATGAATTAAAGGTTCTACCAAAACTCTTCTCTGACCAGTAATTAGATTGAGGCACTCCAGAATAACAGCTGGTGCCAGAGGTCGCGTGAGGTAAGAGCAGTGAGCCGCCACTTGCACTGTCACGACACTGTGTGAAGCCAGTGACCCTTTACTGAGAAAAACCGGTTTTAGTTGATGAAGACACACAAGCAACAACTGAAATTTTTATTCTTGGCGGAGTTTTTCCTACGCAGCAAGCGCTTTATCAAGCCTGATAAATAAAGTGTTGTCTCCAGTAAAGGAAACCAGGGTACGGGTGGGGTTAGAACCCATGGCTTACTCGCCAAGAGTTCTAGACCCACTTAACCCTGGTTTGTTTACAATCGTGTTATTATGATTTCCTGAGACACTACAATAACGGTTTCGGTTGTTGACTGTGTTTATTATCTGCAACTTGTCAGTATTCCCATATCACATAGGGGAAAAAATTGGTGTTTCCGTATCATATACCGAACAAGTAGGTGTTATCAACCCATCTGCTAAGAAAAATAAAAAAAATATAAAAAATAAATTGTTACCATGGGAAGGGAAGAACCACACTTCCTGAACCCACTTTCAGAGAATTCTGAATAATAATAATAATAATAATAATAATAATAATAATAATAATAATATTTAATGATTATGATGATGACGACAACGATAATAAAATGTTTTTTTGCAACTTACTTTTATCACCCAGCAGAATCCTTAATAAGTTATTAAAATATATGAATCCCTAATCCCTCAAAGCTTATATGTAGGTTGTACGTATTATTATTATTATTATTATTATTATTATTATTATTCCACTCTGGTTGAGTTAGTGATTAATATGAATATTTAAGCTGTATTAATTTAATTCCCGTTTGAAACTGTATCGCAAACATGTAATTTCACAAGGTTTTTGTATGTCTATTTTTATTTTATGAAATATTCTACTGATACATCCCAAACTGCGCAGCCTCGTTAACTGTATATACGAGGAAATAGGTAGTGTTGGGAATATATGAAGACATGGAGTAATGGGAATACATTAAGACATGGGTAATAGGAACACAGGAATGCAGGGAATAATGGGAATACATTAAGACATGGGTAATAGGAACACAGGAATGCAGGGAATAATGGGAATACATTAAGACATGGAATAATGGGAATACATTAAGACATGGAATAATTGGAATACAGAAAACATGGGTAATAAGAACACAGGAATGCAGGGAATAATGGGAATACATTAAGACATGGAATAATGGGAATACATTAAGACATGGAATAATGGGAATACATTAAGACATGGAATAATGGGAATACATTAAGACATGGAATAATGGGAATACATTAAGACATTGGAATAATGGGAATATATTAAGACATGGAATAATGGGAATACAGAAAAACATGGGTAATAGGAACACAGGAATGCAGGGAATAATGGGAATACAAGATGGCAGGAAATAATGGGAATACAGAAAGGCAGGGAATAATGGGAATACAAGGAGGAGTCATAGGTTAATAAGAATGCAAGAGAAATATGAATGATAGTGAGAACCTAGAAAAAAAAGATGGTAGAGTAGAAGAGGAATGGTGATAAAGTGAAGAAGAATTATCAGGAGAATAATTTGTGCTAAATATATCAAAGCAAAATACTGTACTGAGCGACAGTGTTAAAAATGTTATTAACCTGTTAGTTAAAGGGCAAATGTTAACATGAGTGATATTTGTGTGATGACAAGAGATGAAAATAGAATACTATGACTCCCTTTCATACTATTTCAGTCTCATCTGTCTAGATACAATTACTGGTTGCTAGAATGTTTGTTGATTAATAAAACACATTTGCAACATCTGCGTCTCTTTAATGATGCCCAGGTGTTGCATATATTACTAATTAAATGGACGGTGTTATACTATTAATATAATCTAGTCCCATGTACTCTCAAGTACGTATTAATTCATAAAAAACAAAGAAGTGCAGAATTAGTATAATTGAAAAAAATAGAGATAAAAGGGAGGAATATAAAATACGGGAAGACAGCAACCATAGACGGATATGGGCACGTGTGTTATAGACGATATTTAATAAACATATAATTCAGCTTACACACTGAGGTCCGTCGTTCGATACCCGGTACTGGTGGAAGCATTAGGACGTTTTTCCTTAAGACACCTGCTGTCCGTATTCACCTATCAGTAAACAGGTACCTGAGTGTTAGTCGACTGGTGCGGGTCGCATTCTGGGACAAAAGTGACTTAATTTGCCCGAAATGCTCTGCATATAACAATGGGTTTTCTATATAGTAGTATATCATTGATGTCAGCTAGGACTGTATACCTTGTACATGGACTTGTAGAAATAAAGATTATTATTATTATTATTATTATTATTATTATTATTAAGTAGTAGTAGTAGTAGTAGTAGTATGCGTGTATGTATGTCATCCTGCAGTAGGTCTGATGGAGAAATTTAGAAAGCTTGTGACATAGTGCCATCATAGTGCCACACCAGTTGGGTGGCACAGTGCCAGATGATGGGAGTGCCATCATAGTACCACACCAGCGGGGTGGCACCTGGAGTTTACCTGGAGAGGGTTTCGGGGGTCAACGCCCCCGCGGCCCGGTCTGAGACCAGGCCTCATGGTGGATCAGAGTCTGATCAACCAGGCTGTTACTGCTGGCCGCACGCAAGCTGACGTACGAACCACAGCCCGGTTGGTCAGGTACTGACTTTAGGTGCCTGTCCAGTGCCTTCTTGTAGACAGCCAGGGGTGATGATAGTGATGGTGATGGTGATGGTGATGGTGATGGTGATGGTGATGGTGACGGAGGTGCTGCCTCTTGGAAGGACTCTTACCTATTTATTGGCTGACAAACGAAGGAAATTAGCATAACTGATCAGAAAAAAATATTGTTCTGTAAATTCATAAAGCAATTGTATGTTTTAAATAAAATTATCTTAAATTTGGAAAACCTTCTATGAACTGTGATGTTATATAATCAAACATAACTTTTCTTAAATAAAAAAAGGCTGCTTGCGGAAAAAAATAGCGTTTTATTATTTTTGCTATTATTATTCCCTACCATAACTGGAGAATGACTTATCATATCGTCTTCAACTTTTCACCACTGGTGTGGTGTCCTCAACACAAGCTTCACGCTGCCAGTGGCCGCCATAAGTCTCAATTTGCCAATGTTATTGAATAAATAGTGATAGTATTTTTGTCAATAAATATTATTATTATTATTATAATCAAGGGGAAGCGCTAAACCCGGAGGATTATACAGCGCCCAGGGGGAGGGGTGGATGTGGAAGGCATTCAGGCTTAATTCGGGGAACTGGAGCACAGATCCAATTCCCTAAATCAAGAGCCCCTCACCAACATCAAGGAACCTTCCTTGAGGGGTTGTCAATAAATAACGAATTCTTTTTCTAACTGGCTACAAAATACTAGTGAGGATGTTTACTATAATGGTGATAATAACCCATAAGTTTAGTCTAGGTTGCTGCAATGTTTAAATTTCAGATCAGTTACTGAAGAATTTCTCTTCTGATCGATTTCAAACTTTTAACATTATTGGAGTTTATCAAAGCGCAGCTTCTCACTCACTTGAGTTATGTAAATTTCAATTTGTCTATTTTATTCAGCAAATTGTTTCCCATATGATAACTAGGGAATGTCTCTTCTGACCGGCTTCAAACCCAAATGTATTTTTTTTGATTAATTTAGAGTTGAAAGATGTAGAATTAGGGGAGACGTGTCTGGGGTGTATAAGCGGTAAACAAGAATAAATGTAAAGGGATGTAAATAACTCGCTAAAAGTATCTAACCAAGACAAGACTCGCAGCAACGGGCGGAAATTGAAAAAAAACTAGAGGAACTATGAGGAAGTCAAGGAGCGGCAGGGATGAGGAAGTCAAGGAGCGGCAGGGATGAGGAAGTCAAGGAGCGGCAGATATGAGGGTTGTCAAGGAGAGGCAGGTATGAGGAAGTCAAGGAGCGGCAGAGATGAGGGTTGTCAAGGAGAGGCAGGTATGAGGAAGTCAAGGAGCGGCAGAGATGAGGGTTGTCAAGGAGAGGCAGGTATGAGGAAGTCAAGGAGCAGCAGGGATGAGGGTTGTCAAGGAGAGGCAGGTATGAGGAAGTCAAGGAGCGGCAGAGATGAGGGTTGTCAAGGAGAGGCAGGTATGAGGAAGTCAAGGAGCGGCAGGGATGAGGGTTGTCAAGGAGAGGCAGGTATGAGGAAGTCAAGGAGCGGCAGAGATGAGGGTTGTCAAGGAGAGGCAGGTATGAGGAAGTCAAGGAGCGGCAGAGATGAGGGTTGTCAAGGAGAGGCAGGGAGGGGTAAGGAGAGTGGAGTGTGACAGGAGGAAAGGTAAGGTATGAAAGTTCTCAAGGAGAGGCAGGGAGGAGTAGGAAACAGAGAGAGCAGCGCCACACACAGTAATAATAACAGTAAAAACTATAATAAAATATTTCTATAAGTACATGTACAAGGTATACAGTCCTAGTTGACATCAATTACATACTGCAATATAGAAAGCCGCTTGTTATGCAGAACAGGTCGGACAAATTAGGTCTATTTTGTCCCAGGATGCGACCCACACCAGTCCACTAATACCCAGGTACCCATTTTACTGATGGATGAACACTGACACATCTTAATGTTTCCGGCCGTACCGGGGGATCTATCCCCGGACCTCAGTGTGAGAGCTGAGTGAACTAGTAACCGAGCTGAGGGGTGATACAGGGAGATGAGAAGCTTAATATAATTTAAGAAGATATTGCAAGACACTGTTTGAGGTGATGGACGACGAGATTTAATGTTTTTTTTTTTGCGTTGATGTGAAGGAGAAGATTGATGATGGAGTGTTGGGGAGGATGGTGGGGTTCTGGGAGGAGGGTGAGGTGCTGGGGAGGATGGTGATGTGCTGGGAGGAGGGTGTGGTGCTGGGGAGGATGGTGATGTGCTGGGAGGAGGGTGTGGTGCTGGGGAGGATGGTGAGGTGCTGGGAGGAGGGTGGTGGTGCTGGGGAGGATGGTGAGGTGCTGGGAGGAGGGTGTGGTGCTGGGGAGGATGGTGAGGTGCAGTGGGGAGGATGGTGAGGCGCTGGGACGAGAGTGTGGTGCTGGGGAGGATGGTGAGGTGCTGGGAGGAGGGTGTGGTGCTGGGGAGGATGGTGAGGTGCTAAGAGGAGGGTGTGGTGCTGGGGAGGATGGTGAGGTGCTGGGAGGAGGGTGTGGTGCTGGGGAGGATGGTGAGGTGCTGGGAGGAAGGTGTGGTGCTGGGGAGGATGGTGAGGTGCTGGGAGGAGGGTGTGGTGCTGGGGAGGATGGTGAGGTGCTGGGAGGAAGGTGTGGTGCTGGGAGGATGGTGAGGTGCTGGGAGGAGGGTGTGGTGCTGGGGAGGATGGTGAGGTGCTGGGAGGAGGGTGTGGTGCTGGGGAGGATGGTGATGTGCTGGGGAGGAGGGTGTGGTGCTGGGGAGGATGGTGAGGTGCTGGGAGGAGGGTGTGGTGCTGGGGAGGATGATGAGGTGCTAAGAGGAGGGTGTGGTGCTGGGAGGATGGTGAGGTGCTGGGAGGAGGGTGTGGTGCTGGGGAGGATGGTGAGGTGCTGGGGAAGGTGTGGTGCTGGGGAGGATGGTGAGGTGCTGGGAGGAGGGTGTGGTGCTGGGGAGGATGGTGAGGTGCTGGGAGGAGGGTGTGGTGCTGGGGAGGATGGTGAGGTGCTGGGAGGAGGGGTGTGGTGCTGGGGAGGATGGTAGGTGCAGGGGAGGATGGTGAGGTGCTGGGACGAGAGTGTGGTGCTGGGGAGGATGGTGAGGTGCTGGAGGAGGGTGTGGTGCTGGGGAGGATGGTGAGGTGCTGGGATGAGGGGTGTGGTGCTGGGGAGGATGGTGAGGTGCTGGGACGAAGGTGTGGTGCTGGGAGGATGGTGAGGCGCTGGGGCGAGGATGTGGTGCTGGGGAGGATGGTGAGGTGCTGGGACGAGGGTGTGGTGCTGGGGAGGATGGTGAGGTGCTGGGAGGAAGGTGTGGTGCTGGGGAGGATGGTGAGTGCTGGGAGGAGGGTGTGGTGCTGGGGAGGATGGTGAGGTGCTGGGAGGAGGGTGTGGTGCTGGGGAGGATGGTGAGGTGCTGGGAGGAGGGCGTGCTGCTGGGGAGGATGGTGATGTGCTGGGAGAAGGGTGTGGTGCTGGGGAGGATGGTGATGTGCTGGGAGGAGGGTGTGGTGCTGGGGAGGCTGGTGAGTGCTGGGAGGAGGGTGTGGTGCTGGGGAGGATGGTGAGGTGCTGGGAGGAGGGTGTGGTGCTGGGGAGGATGGTGAGGTGCTGGGAGGAGGGTGTGGTGCTGGGGAGGATGTGTGGTCTGGGAGGAGGGTGTGGTGCTGGGGAGGATGGTGAGGTGCTGGGAGGATGGGCGTGCTGCTGGACGAGATTGGGTGCTGGGGTCTGGGGATGTAGGGACAAGGACTTGAGGTGTGGAGAGGCATTGTGGTGGGTACAGGAAGGCATTGTATGGTGGGGTACGAAGAAGGCATTGTATGGTGGGGTACAAGGAAGGCATTGTATGGTGGGGTACAAGGAAGGCATTGTATGGTGGGGTACGAAGAAGGCATTGTATGGTGGGGTACAAGGAAGGCATTGTAGGTGGGGTACGGAAGGCATTGTATGGTGGGTACAAGGAAGTCATTGTATGGTGGGGTACGAAGAAGGCATTGTATAGTGGGGACAAGGAAGGCATTGCATGGTGGGGTACAAGGAAGGCATTGTATGGTGGGGTACGAAGAAGGCATTGTATGGTGTGGTACAAAGGAGGCATTGTATGGTGGGTACAGGAGAGTTGTAGGTGGGTACAGGAGGCATTGTATGGTGGAGGTACGAGGAAGGCATTGTATGGTGGGGTACAAGGAAGGCATTGTATGTGGGTACAAAGGGAAGGCTTGTAGGTGGGTACAGGAGGCATTGTATGGTGGGGTACGAGGAAGGCATGTGTGGTAGCTAGAGAGCGTTGTTGGTGGGGTAGGAAGGCATTGTATGGTGGGTCGAGAGGATTGTATGGTGGGGTACAAAGGAAGGATTGTGTGTGGGTACAAGGAAGGCATTGTATGGTGGGGTAGAGGAAGGCATTGATGGTGGGGTACGAGGAAGGCTGTGATTGGTGGGTACAAGTAGCATGCATGGTGGGGTACAGGAAGGCATTGTATGGTGGGTACGAGGATTGTATGGTGGAGGTACAAGGAAGGCATTGTTATGGTGGGGTACGAAGAAGGCATTGTATGGTGGGGTACAAGGAAGGCATTGTATGGTGGGGTACAAGGAAGTCATTGTATGGTGGGTTTCGAAGAAGGCATTGTATGGTGGGGTACAAGGAAGGCATTGCATGGTGGGGTACAAGGAAGGCATTGTATGGTGGGGTACAAGGAAGTCATTGTATGGTGGGTTACGAAGAAGGCATTGTATGGTGGGGTACAAGGAAGGCATTGTTTGGTGGGGTACAAGGAAGTCATTGTATGGTGGGTTACGAAGAAGGCATTGTATGGTGGGGTACAAGGAAGGCATTGTATGGTGGAGTACAAGGAAGTCATTGTATGGTGGGTACGAAGAAGGCATTGTATGGTGGGGTACAAGGAAGGCATTGTATGGTGGGGTACAAGGAAGGCATTGTATGGTGGGGTACGAAGAAGGCTTTGTATGGTAGGGTACGAAGAATGCATTGTATGGTGGGGTACAAAGAAGGCTCTGTATGGTGGGGTCTAAGAAAAACATTGTATGGTCTGGTACAAGGAAAGCATTGTATGTTGGGGTACAAGGAAGGATCTGTATAGTGGTGTACAAGGAAGGCCCTGTATGGTGAGGTACAAGGAAGGCTCTGCCTGGTGGGGTACAAAGAATTATATATTATGATACTGGAAGCGTGTGTCATGTTTTCGACCGAGTGTGATCAGTCTACAAGCCAAAGACTCAGCTGAATTATATTAATCAAGGCAGCACAAACTTCAGTCATGCTACAGTTGAGACACATTGCAAGGAGAGTGCCTTCATGATACTGGCAAGGAGAGTGCCTTCATGATGCTGGCAAGGAGAGTGCCTTCATGATGCTGGCAAGGAGAGTGCCTTCATGATACTGGCAAGGAGAGTGCCTTCATGATGCTGGCAAGGAGAGTGCCTTCATGATGCTGGCAAGGAGAGTGCCTTCATGATACTGGCAAGGAGAGTGCCTTCATGATGCTGGCAAGGAGAGTGCCTTCATGATGCTGGCAAGGAGAGTGCCTTCATGATGCTGGCAAGGAGAGTGCCTTCATGATGCTGGCAAGGAGAGTGCCTTCATGATGCTGGCAAGGAGAGTGCCTTCATGATGCTGGCAAGGAGAGTGCCTTCATGATGCTGGCAAGGAGAGTGCCTTCATGATGCTGGCAAGGAGAGTGCCTTCATGATGCTGGCAAGGAGAGTGCCTTCATGATGCTGGCAAGGAGAGTGCCTTCATGATGCTGGCAAGGAGAGTGCCTTCATGATGCTGGCAAGGAGAGTGCCTTCATGATGCTGGCAAGGAGAGTGCCTTCATGATACTGGCAAGGAGAGTGCCTTCCTGATGCTGGCAAGGAGAGTGCCTTCATGATGCTGGCAAGGAGAGTGCTTTCATGATGCTGGCAAGGAGAGTGCCTTCATGATGCTGGCAAGGAGAGTGCCTTCATGATGCTGGCAAGGAGAGTGCCTTCATGATGCTGGCAAGGAGAGTGCCTTCATGATGCTGGCAAGGAGAGTGCCTTCATGACGCTGGCAAGGAGAGTGCCTTCATGATGCTGGCAAGGAGAGTGCCTTCATGATGCTGGCAAGGAGAGTGCCTTCATGATGCTGGCAAGGAGAGTGCCTTCATGATGCTGGCAAGGAGAGTGCCTTCATGATGCTGGCAAGGAGAGTGCCTTCATGATGCTGGCAAAGAGAGTGCCTTCATGATGCTGGCAAGGAGAGTGCCTTCATGAAGCTGGCAAGGAGAGTGCCTTCATGATGCTGGCAAGGAGAGTGCCTTCATGATGCTGGCAAGGAGAGTGCCTTCATGATGCTGGCAAGGAGAGTGCCTTCATGATGCTGGCAAGGAGAGTGCCTTCATGATGCTGGCAAGGAGAGTGCCTTCATGATGCTGGCAAGGAGAGTGTCTTCACGATGCTGGCAAGGAGAGTGCCTTCATGTTGCTGGCAAAGAAAGTGACTTCACGATGCTGGCAAGGAGAGTGCCTTCATTATGCTGGCAATGAGAGTGCCTTCATGATGCTGGCAAGGAGAGTGCCTTCACGATGCTGGCAAGGAGAGTGCCTTCATGATGCTGGCAAGGAGAGTGCCTTCATGATGCTGGCAAGGAGAGTGCCTTCATGATGCTGGCAAGGAGAGTGCCTTCACGATGCTGGCAAGGAGAGTGCCTTCATGTTGCTGGCAAAGAAAGTGACTTCACGATGCTGGCAAGGAGAGTGCCTTCACGATGCTGGCAAGGAGAGTCCCTTCATGATGCTGGCAAGGAGAGTCCCTTCATGATGCTGGCAAGGAGAGTCCCTTCATGATGCTGGAAAGGAGAGTGCCTTCATGATGCTGGCAAGGAGAGTGTCTTCACGATGCTGGCAAGGAGAGTGCCTTCATGTTGCTGGCAAAGAAAGTGACTTCACGATGCTGGCAAGGAGAGTGCCTTCATTATGCTGGCAATGAGAGTGCCTTCATGATGCTGGCAAGGAGAGTGCCTTCACGATGCTGGCAAGGAGAGTGCCTTCATGATGCTGGCAAGGAGAGTGCCTTCATGATGCTGGCAAGGAGAGTGCCTTCATGATGCTGGCAAGGAGAGTGCCTTCACGATGCTGGCAAGGAGAGTGCCTTCATGTTGCTGGCAAAAGAAAGTGACTTCACGATGCTGGCAAGGAGAGTGCCTTCACGATGCTGGCAAGGAGAGTCCCTTCATGATGCTGGCAAGGAGAGTCCCTTCATGATGCTGGCAAGGAGAGTCCCTTAATGATGCTGGAAAGGAGAGTGCCTTCATGATGCTGGCAAGGAGAGTGCCTTCATGATGCTGGCAAGGAGAGTGCCTTCATGATGCTGGCAAGGAGAGTGCCTTCATGATGCTGGCAAGGAGAGTGCCTTCATGATGCTGGCAAGGAGAGTGCCTTCATGATGCTGGCAAGGAGAGTGCCTTCACGATGCTGGAAAGGAGAGTGCCTTCATGATGCTGGCAAGGAGAGTGCCTTCATGATGCTGGCAAGGAGAGTGCCTTCATGATGCTGGCAAGGAGAGTGCCTTCATGATGCTGGCAAGGAGAGTGCCTTCATGATGTTGGCAGATTCGTTATCAAAGGAATTTGAGCTACCATCCTTCTCTTATTCTCGACTGCCTGCCAATACCAAGACATGTATGACTCTTAAGTGTTTATGGCTTCACAATGAACATTAAAATAATAATAATAATAATAATAATAATAATAATAATAATAATGTAATCTCCGACATATAAGGCGCGCCTTTTTTCCCATAAAAAGTCTTGGAAAAAAAATCACCCTGCGCCTTATATGCTCAGTATCAGAGTCGAGGGTAGACATTGGGTAACACTTTAGCCAAAATTAATAAGGTAATTATCTCTTGAATATGTTTTCTGATTTACCATTATGTTACTTCTGTCGTGCGCCTTATATGCCGGAAAATATGGTAATAATAATAATAATAATAATAATAATAATAATAATAATAATAATAATAATAATCATAATAATAATAATAAAAATATGCAAATAATCCTGACATAGGAGAAAGAAGCTTTTGACGACGTTTCGGTCCGACTGGAAACATTAACTAGTCAGACAAACACACGAAGGTAGGGAGCCAATATATATATACGAGAGGACAGGGAAGAGACAAAGAGAGGAAGAAGGAAGTGGAGATGTAGTGATAAAGGTAATAACAATAACTAGATGTAGGTATCCCGATATTCCACAACCCCAGTCATCTGAGCCTCAGTGCACACGACTGGAAATGTTCAGAGTGCAGCATAAGTTGATAATTCAGTTAAGTATTAGTGATAAAAATCTGAAGGTAGTTAGAAGAGGCATTCGCAAGTTATCCTAAGTAAACTAATATCTAAATTCATCCAATAAAAATGGTAAATTAATATATATATAACACAGCTCAGATCGAATTCAAACCTTGCTAAGAGGCCAAAAAGATCAAAATCCTAAATTATACAAGAACATTAAGCTTGAAGTCGCTCAGAAGTTCCAGTAAGGATGGGCTGAAGCTAATCAGATGCGACACTCAGAAATTACCTCTTAAAAAACAGTATTTTATTTTTTTTTCAGTTTCCAAAAAAACAAATTGGGACCCACACAAATCAAAATCAACACAAACTTATCTGAAAGCAAGACTGATCACTTTCTATAAACGCTAGTAAGTTTTAGTGAGCATTATATTCAATATTTTAACAATGGTCTTGAGAGTACACCAACGTCATAGACACATAAAAGAACATTAAGTTGATTTAACAAAGGATAAACAAAAACAGGTCAAACACTGTGACTTATTCCTCATCAGAAGAGATATTCTCCATCTATTTCACAGAAACCAATTTAATTAATAAAATTGTCACGTGACAACTTACACAGCCTAACATCAAAAGATTGTTGACTTTGAGGCAAACACATCAATACTACACGGAATACATTTTGTACAAATGTTAAAAATTCACTGACATGGAAATTCGGAGTTCAGGCATATTTTTTTTTTCACATTATTTTTAATTTCATTACAGCTATACAAGATATTATATTGATACGCAGCGTAACAGAGAGACGGACAAACAGAACTTGGCTGCATTGCTCCTCTTGGCCGGTGGCGAGGGATAAAAAATAGTGAACCACAAGTGAGGAAAAATATCCCTGGTTGTGCAGTGTTGTCGGGTTTTAATGACTTGAGGCTTTTGTGTGGTGGGTCCCCCGCTGAGGTAATCACCACCAGGTAATGATGACCTGCCTCGCACATTCCCATCAACCTCGCTTGATTGTGACCTGGTGCTCGAAAACAGTATAATCTGCCTAAGAAACTAACCAATGAAAGTTAACCCATTGCATAATGCCCTTGGTTTAGCTGTGTGTTTTTGGTTAAATTGTCACTTGTGATGTAATTTTTTTATTAACACATCGGCCGTTTCCCACAGAGGCAGGGGTGGCCCGAAAATGAAGGCACACTTTCATCATTCACTCCATCACTGTCTTGCCAGAGGCGAGCATACACTACAGTTAAACTGCAACACATCTCCACCCGTCTTTCAGAGTGCAGGCACTGTACTTCCCACCTCCAGAATTTAAGTCCGGCTAACTGGTTTTCCTGAATCCCTTTTGTTCCTTTGCTCACACTCCAACAGCACGTCAAACCATAAAAACCATTTGCCTCTACTCGCTCCTGTCTCACATACTCACATATGCCTGATAAATTAGACACATGTGCAACTCTTGGGTATCTTTATTGAGGAAACGTTTCGCCACATAGTGGCTTCATCAGTCCATACAAAGGAGAATCTTGAACAGGAGTAGAATGAGGTAATCAGTCCCTCAACCTTGAGTCGATGTGGTCAGTCCATCAATCTTGAATAGAATACGGCATACGTGCGGAGAAGGAGCTTATAAACCGTTGGTAGGAGAGGTGCAGCAGTCATAGGCGGTGTCACATTTGTTCAATGTGGAAGTAGGTCGTGCCCAAGAATTAGGAAAGCGAAGAATTCCCAAGTATTAAGATCCCAAGAAGTTGCAGTGTCTGACAGGTTTGTAGAAGAATGGTTCAGAGAACCGACATGTATGCCGTATTCTATTCAAGATTGATGGACTGACCACATCGACTTAAGGTTGAGGGACTGATTACCTCATTCTACTCCTGTTCTTCAAGATTCTCCTTTGTGTGGACTGATGAAGCCACTGTGTGGCGAAACGTTTCCTCAATAAAGATACCCAAGAGTTGCACATGTGTCTAATTTATCAACATGTCGGTTCTCTGAACCATTCATCTACACATATGCCTGCTGGAAGTCTAAGCCCCTCACACACAAAACCTTTTTGACCCCTCTCCCTCCAAACTTTCCTAGGATGACCTCTACCCTGCCTTCCTTCCTCCACTGATTTATACGCCCTCCAAGTCATTCTATTTCTTTCCATCCTTTCTAAATGTCTGGACCACGTCAACAATCCCTCCTCAGTTCTATGGTTAATACTTTTAGAAATTCCACACCACCTTCTAATCTCCAAGCTACGAATTCTCTGCATAATGTTCACACAGTGTATTGCCCTCAGCCACATCTCCATTGTCTCCAGCCTTCTCCTTGTTGCAACATTCAGTACCCATGCTTCACACCCATATAATAGCCTTGGTAAAACTATACTCTCATACATGCTCATAATGTTCTTTGTCTCCACAGACTCCTCAGTGCACCATTTGTCTTTTCTCCCATCATCAGTTCTATGATTAACGTCGTCTTTCATAGACCCATCTGCTGACAAGTCCACTCCCAAATATCTGAATACATTCTCTTCCTCCATACTCCCTCCCTCCAGTCTTGATTTCCAATCATTCATATCTGCCTAAGCTCTTGGGAGTTAGTGCGGGGTGTTACCAAGCACCATGGCTTGTTGTAGTGTTTTAGAATCTCAGGTTCAAGTGTTGAAGAAGGAGATTCTACTTCTTCAGGAGGGAAATAGGAGGCTGAAGCTTCACATAGATGGGTTTGGGAGTGAGTATGAGATGGATTTAGCTGGTAAGGAGGAAGTGGTCACCAGCAGAGAGTGTGGCAGCTGCTTTAAGTGGCAAGTGGTTCATAGTTCAGGAAGAAGGAAGATGAGGAGGGTTAGCAGAGATGTGAAGGTAGGAAATCGATTCTCTGTTCTCCAGGACGAGTGTACTTCAGTGGTTAGTGAGGTTGAAGGTACCACTGATTCCCCTGCTAATGAAGGTAAGAATATTCTAATTGTAGGAGATTCTCAGGTAAGATATATGGACTTTGCTTTTTTGTAACAGCGATAGAAAGGTCAGACAGAGGGTGTGTCTCCCAGGAGCTGGTGTTGGTGACATAGTCAGCAGGTTGGATAATATTATGTCAGGTAATGGGAACAAGCCCATTATCTGCCTTAGTGCTGGGGGTAATGACATTGGGAAGGGCAGGAGACACAAGCTGCTGGATAAGTACAGGTCAGCCATAGAAGTAGTCAGCTCTAAGGGAGGGATCCCAGTCATATGTAGCATCTTGCCTAGAAAGGGAGTGGGCAATGAATGGATGTCTAAGGCAATTGGTATAAATTGCTGGCTAGACAGGTATTGCAAGGAACTTGCAATCCCATTCATTGAGAACTGGGACAAATTCTATGGCAAATGTGATATGTGTGCAAGGGATTGGGTTCATCTCTCTGGGGCTGGAGTGGTTGCATTAGCCAATTCGATTGAGGGGGGGGTCATTGATGACTTGTCTAGGACTTTAAACTGACAGATTATAGAGGTATGGGTGTTTGTGGGAAACAATCAGGCTGCAGTATTAGGGTTGAAAACAGCAGATATTACTTGGATTCCTCAGGGATATGTTTAAAAGACAATATTCAAAACAAAGTTGCTAGTAAAGGTAAATCAATTGATCAACAAACAGAGATAGTAGAAGGCAACGAGTGACTAGCTCCCTTAAGGTATACTATACAAGTAGTAGGAGTCTAGGAACTAAGACAGATGAGCTAAGATTACTTGCAAGTGTAGGTAATATAGATATTATTGATATAACAGAGACCTGGTTCAACCTGAAAGATAGAGAAATGCCTTCTGAATGCAACATACAGGGTTATAAACTATTCCACACTGATAGGGTCAACAGGAAGGGTGGTGGAGTGGCGATGTATGTCAGAGATAATTTAAATTGTTGTCTTAGACATGATATAAGATTAGAAACATCGGACCCAGAATCTGTTTGGCTACAGTTTCTCGAGGGTCGTGACAAATTAATTTGGGGTGTGATTTATAGGTCCCCAAACCTTGATAGAGAGTGCAGTAAGCGTTATGGGACGAAATTCATAAGGCATCTAGATAGGAAAATGTTGTGATAATGGGAGATTTTAACTTTAGACAAATTGATTGGAACAATATGACAGGAAATCTTGAGTCTAGCGACTTTCTTCATACTGTTCAGGATTGCTTTTTAGAACAGTTCGTGACAGAACCAAGTAGAGGAAACAATCTGCTTGACGTTGTTCTTACCAACAAAGAATCACTAATTAATAATCTTGAGGTTAATGATGAGCTTGGGGAAAGTCATCACAAACCACTTAGTTTCAACATATCACGGAATTACCCAGATAACTGCAATCAAATCTCTGTCCCTGACTTTTGCTTGGCCGATTTCGTGGGACTGAGAAATTACATGGGTGGGCTAAATTGGGATGACCTGACTATGGGTCAGGGAGGTGATCTTGGTTGCCAATATGACGTTTTTCAGAGCATAGTTCTGGCTCCCCAGACAACTTTGTTCCGAGTAGCGAAATTAGATCTAACAAATATGATTCCAAATGGATGAACAATAGATTAAAATATCTCATTGGTCAAAAGAGAGGCATACACAGGCTTATCAGAAAAGAGGATGGGCAGTTAAGAAATCATTATATTCAATTAAAGAGATAAATAAAAAAAGGAATAAGAAAAGAAAAAAGGAATTATGAGGCTAAGGTCGCAAGGGATTCGAAGACTAACCCAAAAGGGTTCTTTCTGGTATACAGAAGTAAGATTAGGGACAAGATAGGCCTACTTAAGAGTAACTCTGGTCAGATCACTGACAGTGATAAGGATATGCGTGAAATTTTCGATACTTACTTCCTCTCAGTTTTTACCCAGGAAAATACTAGCAAAATTCCTGAAATAATATATTATGTAGAACAGGACGATAATAATTAACTATGCACGATTGCTGTAACTAGTGACATGGTCCTCAGACAAATAGAGAAACTAAAACCTAACAAATCCTCAGACCCTGATGAACTGTTTGCAAGGGTGTTAAAGGAATGTAAAGAGAAACTTAGCTAATCTTTTCAACATATCACTACAAACTGGCATAGTGCCTGATAAGTGAAAAATGGCAAATGTATTACCTATTTACAAGGCAGGTGACAGGTTCTTAGCTTCGAACTATAGACCAATAAGCCTTACCTCCATAGTGGGAAAATTTATGGAATCAATAATTGCCGAAGCAATTCGTAGCCATCTTGATAGGCATAAATTGATTAATGAATCTCAACACGGTTTTACAAAGGGGCGTTCCTGTCTTACGAATTTTCTAACTTTTTTCACTAAGGTGTTTGAGGAGGTAGATCATTGCAATGAATATGATATTGTGTATATGGACTTCAGTAAGGCTTTCGATAGAGTTCCACATCAGAGGCTATTGAGGGAACTTAAGGCGGGGCTGACAAGTAGGCATGGCTGACAAGTAGGCATGGCTGACAAGTAGGCATGGCTGACAAGTAGGCATGGCTGACAGGTAGGCATGGCTGACAAGTAGGCAGCAGAGAGTTTGCATAAATGGGGAGAAATCAGAATGGGGGCACGTCACAAGCGGTGTCCCGCAGGGGTCAGTGTTGGGCCCGTTGTTGTTCACAATTTACATAAACGACATAGATGAGGGAATAAATAGCGACATAAGCAAATTTGCTGATGACACCAAAATAGGCCGGCCAATTCATTCTAATGAGGACACTAGAGCACTCCAGGATGATTTGAATAGACTGATGCAATGGTCGGAGAAGTGGCAGATGCAGTTTAATATTGACAAATGCAAAGTTCTAAATGTTGGACAGGAAAATAAGCGTGCCACATATAAACTAAATAATGTAGACCTTAATACTACCGATTGCGAAAAGGATTTAGGAGTTCTGGTTAGCAATAATCTAAAACCAAGACAACAGTGCATTATAATTCGCAATAAAGCTAACAGGACCCTTGGCTTCATATCTAGAAGTATAAATAATAGAAGTCCTCAGGTTGTTCTTCAACTCTACATATCCTTGGTTAAGCCTCACTTAAATTATACTGCACAGTTCTGGTCACCGTATTACAGAACGGATATAAATGCACTGGAAAACGTACAGAGGAGGATGACAAAGTTGATCCCATGTATCAGAAATCTTCCCTATGAGGATAGACTGAGGGCCCTGAATCTGCACTCTCCAGAAATGCGTAGAATTAGGGAGGATATGATCGAGGTGTATAAATGGAAAACAGGAATAAATAAAGGGGATGTAGTGTGCTGAAAATTTCCAGCCAAGACAGGACTCGCAGCAATGGTTTCAAGTTGGAAAAATTCAGATTCAGGAAGGATATAGGAAAGCACTGGTTTGGTAATAGAGTTGTGGATGAGTGGAACAAACTCCTGAGTATAGTTATAGAGGCTAAAACGTTGTGTAGTTTTAAAAATAGGTTAGATAAATACATGAGTGGGTGTGGGTGGGTGTGAGTTGGACCTGACTAGCTTGTGCTGCTGGGTCTGATGCCTTTCTCCTTCCTTAAGTGGAAGTGACCTGACTAGGTGGGTCATTGGGCTAATCCGAGGATGGCACATGGACCTGCTTCACATGGGTCAGTAGGCCTGCTACAGTGTTTCTTCTTTCTTATGCTCTTATGTTCTTATTTTTTTTATCCTCATTACCTTACTCCTTCCTATGTTCACTTTTAATTTCCTTCTTTTACATATCCTTCCAAACTCGTCCACCAGCCTCTGTATTTTCTCTTCAGAATCTCCCAAAAGCACCTGCCTTTAGCATTTCGGTCTTGATCCCATCAATCCAAGGTGCTTTACCCCCTTTCATTCTGTCCAGAGCTTCATGCACCTCCCCTACACTCACATCTAGCTCTTCCTCACTCTTACAGTGCACGAAATCACAGCTCCCCTATCTTCATCAATATTTAACAGTTCCTCAAAATATTCCCTCCGTCTTCCCAAAATCTGTAATTCTCTATCTAATAACTCTTCTCTCCTAATCATAAACGCCAAACCATTCATTCCCTAAGCTTTCTCAACTTATTAATCACATCCAAAACGTTTTCTTATTCTCAGCACAATTTGCTGACAGCATATCAACAATTCTCTCATTTGTTCTCCTTTTACAATCCTTCACGACTCTCTGTGTATGGGGTACACAGTAAAGATATTAAACTAAAATAAAAATCTTCCTTGATGCAGAAATCCACAATCACTAGTATCGTCAGCTCTCTTCAGAATCCGACCAACAGTTGACTTTGCTAGGCTCGAATTTTCGGCGATCTGTCTGATACTCAAATCAACATGTGTTCTAAGAGCTACAATACTTGCATGCTTCCTAGGTGTAACATCCATCATGAATTTCAGTAATCATAAATTGAAGACGAGAATTCTTCGAAATCACATTCACTTACAGAGCATGCTTGCAGGGATAGCCTTACAGAACAACAGCTGTTGTAGCGCTGATGAGAGCCGCTAGGTAAAAACCACAGCTGAATCGTTGCCAGAAGTCGGTAGCGAACTCTTCTGAAAAGAAAAGAACCCAAACTATATTAAGCCAGAGACTAAGACATGTGAGATAATCACAAAATTTACTCCTGTTCCAATTAATTTGCTCACTACTGTAGTAGTAGTAGTATTAGTAAAAACAATAGCAGTAGCAGCAACAGCAGCAGAAGCAGCAGTAGTAGCAGCAGAGGTTGTAGAAGCACCAGCAGTAGTAGCAGTAATAGTAGCAGCAGCAGCAGTAATAGTGGTATTAGTAGTAATAGTAGTAGTAGTAGTAGTATCATCATCAGCAGCAGCAACAACAATAGAAGCGGCAGCAACAACAATAGCAGCAGCACCAGCAGCAGCAGAAGCACCAGCAGTTGTAACATATACGCAGCACTTTGACATCGTGGGTCACTCAGCGTTCGCAGCCATAAAAATGCACACACCAAAAAAAAAAGGGAAATAAACATACAACAAAAGCAACGAACATAAATACTCAAGGACTGCATGCAGCCAGCACTAACAGCCTTGCTAATCAAGCCTTGAGTCACCGGAATGCCTGTTCTGAGACCAGGCCGCGGAAGCGTCCTTCAGGTATGGTCGTCACTAACACAGGAGGATGAATCGATAAATAAAATAAAGTTATGAATCACCGAATTATCTTTTCTAACTTGATTAAAAGCATTTATATTAAAAAAAAAAAGGAACTTTAACCGGAGCTCTTTGGTTTGTGAGATTAGCAGCATATGCTCGTGCACCGCTGCTGGCTCTTCTCATGGTTGCCGTGGTAACGAGACAGCAGAGGAAGCTGCTAACATCACAGAACCTTATACACAAACAACCCGCACGCAGGAGAGAGGAGCTTACGACAACGTTTCGGTCCAACTTGGACCATTTACAAAGTCACACTAAAAGGAAAGAGTACTGTAATGTAGAGATTCGCAGTATTACGCTGCCCGTGTCTATGCCAATAGATGACCCGGCCTTGCTCCCCAGTTGGGGTGTGTTGTGACATTCATAATATCTTTCCTTGGGAACAGGTGTTCCTCTTCATCTTTCGGGACACTTGCTGTCCATAATCCTAGTTACAATCCCTGCCCTCACGGGGATCACAGGGAGAAGGTAGGTGTGCCACTTACCCAGCCCGCACGGGGCTCCTGGGGAGTGGCAGATACTGTGGAGCACTAGATGGGTTGCTTTGCGGAAACGAGTGAGGCAGAGAATAGGAAACAGTCTTTCAATGTCCTTCCGTAGCTTACCTTGCAAACCTTGGCGAGGCTTGTATGTTTACAATGGAGGGGGGGGATCTGAAACACTTCCAGGTACTGCCTTTTATATGTTAAGCCTGCTAATTAAAGTAGGCAAGGAATTGAACACTTAGGATTCTTTAAACGATTAATAAATTTGTTCTGAATGTAGTATTGTTGGTGGATCTCTAGATAGGTGATTAATCTGATTGTCTGGGGGTCTGGGTAAGTGATTAATCTGATTGTCTAGCGGTTTGGGTGAGAGATTAGTGTTTGGAAATGTTAGTGGATGATTAATCTGATGATTACTTAGAGATCTTAGTGAGTGATTAATTTGATTATTGTTTGGATATTCGCTGTATACAGAGACCATCTTGACTCTCCACGTATAGCACAGCCTTCGTAAAAGACGGATTTTGTTACAAGACTGATCACCACTGTTGCTACTTCATCGCACGCTAAACTTTACCAGTTCTTCTAGAGCCAGTAATCTCCACTGGGGAGTTCCACCCACTCTTAGGTGACCAAGACACGTTACTTTCTTCCATATTTGTATTAGACTGATAAAGCTCTAATGTCTCTCTAAGATACCCAGATAACCTGCACTTAGGCAAGGAACTTTATGCCGACAGTTCGGTTCTTCATGGAGTCACAATGGAAGCGAGAAAAGCAACCAGACGCCTTGTCTTTTGGTCTTCACTGCTTTTTTTCGTCTTGGTTGTGATTTGACAAGGGTCATTGATGGACCGAAACGTCGTCATAAGGTTCTACTACTAAACTAGGGTAATTTGTGAATTATTCCAGCCACTGTATTGGGATGTTTTATTTTTTAAAGATAGTGTTACACATGTATCTTCTCCATTAACAAGCTTGTGTCATATAACTTTCAAATATTTATACTTACGCTTTCTTGATGAGCTGTGTTGCTTTAAGGCTCGGGATGGCTTTCTCGTTTACACTCTCCTGGCAAAGCTTCCTCACTCGAGGGTGAAATCTGACGAGGTTATCTTGCCTTGAGAATTCGAGCTGATGTGGACAAGATAATGAAAGACACAAGAGCAGTATTTGCAAATTGTTTAGGCAAAGTTTCTCCTGCACAACAGACGTATTAAAGTCTAAATGATATAGTTGAAAACATCTCTCTGAGGACGCGAAACATTGTAGTTTCCAGCTGCTGAATTATGTCAATCAGTTACAACTTGTCGGGGTTCCCATTGCACCTGACACTGCTGTGAATACTTATGAGACGACGAATCATTTCCCATATGGTAGTTTTTTTATGCTTACTTCCAGTAAACAATGTTCAATGAGGACAAATTCCAACTACTCCGTTATGGAAAACTGGAGGAGATAATAACTAGAACAGAGTATACTACAGACTCTGGCCATACAATAGAGCGGAAAAATAATGTAAGGGACCTGGGAGTAGTAATGTCTGAGGATCTCACTTTCAAGGATCACAACAGTGCCACGATCGCACGTGCAAAGAAAATGATAGGATGGATAATGAGAACGTTCAAAACGAGAGATGCAAAGCCAATGATGATCCTTTTCAAATCACTTGTTCTCTCTAGGCTGGAATACTGCTGTACATTAACATCTCCATACAAAGCAGGTGAAATCGCAAATCTAGAGAGTGTACAGAGATCCTTTACTGCACGTATAAGTTCTGTCAAGCACCTTAACTACTGGGAACGCTTGGAAGCACTTGACTTGTACTCGTTGGAAAGCAGGAGGGAGAGATATATCATAATCTACACTTGGAAAATCTTGGAAGGAATGGTCCCAAATCTGCACACAGAAATCACTCCCTACGAAAGTAAAAGACTGGGCAGGCGATGCAAAATGCCCCCAATAAAAAGTAGGGGCGCCATTGGTACACTAAGGGAAAACACCGTAAGTGTCCGGGGCCCAAGACTGTTCAACAGCCTCCCATCAAGCATTAGGGGAATTGCCAATAAACCCCTGGCTGCCTTCAAGAGAGAGCTGGACAGATACCTAAAGTCAGTGCCTGATCAGCCGGGCTGTGGCTAGTACGTTGGACTGCATGCGGCCAGCAGTGGTTGATCAGGCCCTGATCCATCGGGAGGCCTGGTCATGGACCGGTGTCATGTAGGGGGGGTATTGGAACGTAAGAATAATTGGGGAATATGGGAGTAAGGGGAGGGAGTCAGTAGGCAGGGGACAGGCGAGGCAGTAGGAGGGACGAGTGTGGAGGTTGATAATGTGAGGTCACTGGTGACTACAACTTCACCTCTCATTACTCTACCCACCACTCCACACTACCCACCCTCTCACTACTTTAACTAAACGTAATAAAATATAAGAAATAGGAATAGCAAATAACGGGGACAGTGAATATTACTATTCTACTCAAACACAGTTTATTATTAAGTCCTTGTACAATAATATATTTGGGAACAGGAGAACATTATTGGGGTTTAGATAAATGGGGTGGTACATATAAGCAGTGAGACAGGGAACACAATCAACTTGACGAAAATGAATATAACTTACAATATAGTACAGAGGACAGTTCACTACAGGAACTAAGCCCCAGGTCCCAAAACCTACACAGCACGAGTACTGCTCCAAGCCAGTACTCTGCCCAATGTCTCCAACAGTCTCTCCTCCCGAGACTCTCCAGCTCAGCTCTGCTCCCAGGCCAGAGCTCTGCCCGAATCTCCTCTGCTCAGCTGTTCCTTGGGTTTATATGGTGGTCCAAGCACACCCCACAACCACTTGTACGACCTGACGCCTAGGTCTGACGCCGTCAAGAACAAAAGACCTCAGACGTGGGCGTGGCTGACAGACGTTTGCCAAGGCAAGGTGTGACCATATAATTGGTTAAATTAGGTCTCCCCAGAGACCTCACAAGCCCAGCTGGACTACATCACACCGGGCCGCGGGGGCGTTGATCCCCGGAATAACCTCCAGGTAATCCAGGTATCCAGTAGGGTTAGGAACTAATTTTAAAGGGTCTGTAAATATGCTGACAGCTTAAGTGCGAGTTGTTTAGGAATGTGTGCTGTGGTAGTCTTCGTTAAGTTCATTC
>NC_069436.1:22674025-22699198 GCF_026875155.1 Cherax quadricarinatus
GCTCCGGCAAGGTTTCGGTAATGTGCCTGAGGCCGTCTTCTGGCTTCGTGGTCGCCCCGTTAAAAAAAATCGTATCACGTTATAAGATGCGACTGTAGGTCCTCTACCCCCCCCAAAAAAAAAAAAGTATGAATCACCTCATCTAAACCTATCGTACAATTTTAGTCATGTATCAGTGCAGCTTGAGTAATTCATTACAATTACAAGTACAACGAGAAAATCTACAAATGACAAACTGGACAATTACGAATAAATTAAAGTGAATAGGAGCGTCTGAAGATAGAATCTTCAAACAGCTTAACTGTTGTTGTTGTAAATATTCCTGACAGTGTAGAACGATAACGGGGCTTACAGACTGTTCCTAGTGCCATTTAAGGAGATCTACTGGTCTAGTCTCTACTGCGTAACGGAGCAGTGCACTCCTTTACGAGGAGAGACTGTAGCATACTCTGTATTATTGTTCTCTTTAATTTAGTGCTAAACCTGTGTGAAACATTCAGCGCAAGGAATGCTGGAAAGTTACATCCCTTCCCTGGTGACGGCCAGGATTTTGACGAGTCAGACTGTTGGTGATCGTAGCAGGGTCAGTAGCATGGTTCTTGAAGAACTGAGACACTAATGCAACATATGGGAATCTTTATTGAAAAAACGTTTCGCCATACAGTGGCTTCATCAGTCTTATACAAAGCAGGAAGGTGTAAGGAGAGGAGGAGTTTGAGGTAATCAGTCCCTCAGGCTGGAGTCGATGTATTCAGTCCATCAGTCTTGTAGAAAGTACAGCATAGGGCCGTAGCAGTGGCTTATATACCGTGTCAGGTGAGGCGAAGCAGGAGGCGGGGTCATAGTGGAACCATCCGCTAGTCTAAATAGGTCTTCGTCCGAAGATTGGACAAGTTTTGAAGAATTCTTTGTATCAAGATCCCATGATGATGCAGTGTCTGACAGATGTGATGAATGGGATCTTGATACAACTCTTCAAAATTTGTACAATCTTTGGACGAAGACCTACTTAGACTAGTGGATGGTTCCACTATGACCCCGCCTCCTCCTCCTTCGCTTCACCTGACTTCAGTATATAAGCCACTGCTACGGCCCTATGCTGCACTTTCTACAAGACTGATGGACTGAACACATCGACTCCAGGCTGAGGGACTGATTACCTCAAACTACTCCTCTCTTTATACCTTCCTACTTTGTATAAGACTGATGAAGCCACTGTGTGGTGAAACGTCTCTTTAGTAAAGATTCCCATATGTTGTATTAGTGTGTCAATTCTTCAACTTATCGGTTTTCAAAACCATTCATCACAGCATGGTTCTTCCTTCTTAAGGCAGCCATCATTATACCAAATATGTTGCTAATAACGACTGTGTGAACAAGTGATGCAGTTATTTTGTTTTTCTACTATTAGGTTGATACAGGAACAAATGCTTGTTTGTGTCATGTGCTGCGTAGTGATGACAGCCTCTGGAAAATGTGATAAACCATACCACGGGTGAGATTAGAACTCGCGATCAGAGAATCTCAAAACTCCAGACCGTCGCGTTAGCCACTGGGCCAGCTAGCTTCAATAAGACTCATCCAACTAGGTATATTTCTACACCACAGGAAAGTCAGCATAGGCACCACTGTGACCACAAATGCAAGTTTTTACAGACGAATCTCCCGCTACCATGGCCGTGACGAACTCTAGCTCAAGTCCCCTCAAAGCCGTCAACATGACTTGCATTTGTGGTCACAGTGGTGCCTATGCTAACTTTCCTATGGTGTAGAAATATACCTAGTTGGATGAATATTATTGATGACAGATGCTGGGATAAGATGTCAGGTGCCATGATTATTTCTCAGGTGCTGAGAGAAGATGGAAGCTGGTGAGAGACAGTAGTAGTAATGAAATTTGACCCTGTAAGTCACACAGCGCTAGTAGCAATTAAAATTTTACGCAACACGCACAATGAAAACAGGTATAAAATTAACAAACAATAAAAATTACTAATATGAATAAAACACCCAACAAACTAAAATACCATTGTGCCAAATTAAAATAACCAGCATCAATTAAAAAATCGTATTAAATTATCGATCTCAGAAGACTTCTAAAGGTTCTTCAAGATCCCATGCCCTCAGCAATGAGCATGGAAACAGTCTTCACAAGCCGCCGGGCCTAGAACTCAGGAATGTAACTCGCGATGCTTGAAACAGATGAGAAGCCCTCAGTAAAGGTGTTGGCCATCTTAGTAGGGTTGTTACCACCTGCCCAGGAAGGAGATGGCTTGGCGGTGGGTTCAGGGAGTACATCTCACGAGAAACGTGAGTTGCCTGATCAAGGAATATTAGCCTCTGTAACCTTCATGACCACACTAAGCTTCCTGCATAGGAAAATCAAGGACAACAAGAGATCTCGGTCTGAGCCTCAAAGAGCCGCTTTTCTCAGCCTCCAGCTTCCACTGCAAAAGGTAGGCTAGAGAGGAGGATACCACAGATCACTACTATGCATGTTCAGGAGAACAGACCACCCGAAGTCTACAAAGAAATGAAACAGAAGTTTATGCCCAAGGCGGTGTTCATATGAACATTATCATAGGTGATGGACTGATTACATCGTCTTCAAGTATCTTCTGCTTCTATCAACTTTTCTGTACTCGACTGAAGAAGCCTACTGTGTAGGCGAAACGTTTCGAAATAAAGATACCTAACTGTTGCATATGTGTCTTACCTAACAACCTGTCGGTATTTTATACCATTTTAATGTTCACCGTCCGTCACCACCCTGGGACTCAGGTAGTACTTACTTCATTTTACAATCACCAGATGAACCACCCAATATTATCAAGTGGTCCAGCTGGCGAACTAATTCCTTTTGGGCGGTACAGACCACCTCAACACTGTAACTGGTGGCAGCACAGATAAAAAGATGTTGATTCTTTCCATAATCCCCCGAAGCAAAATTTAACGAATGGGGGAAAATCCTCGCTATGTAAGCCAAATGAAAGCGAGAAGAGGGGAAGTTGCTGGCTCCTAGTCAGGCTAAGCTGCTCAAATCCACCACCACGTTAAGGTGACCCAGCATCGTCGAGGCTTCACACGTATCATCTGTGAATAAATATGTCTGTTACAGAATATATCAAACATAAAATCATTACCAGTCTACAAATACAGTTTCCTCTTGTCCCGCAGTGTCCAAAACATCGAGAATACACCATCTAGCGTCCACTTGAGCGTGTTGAATATTCAAGAGCTCGAGTCATAGTCACAAACAGCTCTTGCCGTAAGTGTATTGTGAACGTAGAATTGTCTTCATCACCATCCTCAACTACTACCAGTCTTAGCGTTGGCATTTTGATGATGGTTTTGCCAGTCAGTGTTGGTGCTGCGCGACCCCCAAGGATGTGTAACGTCCAGTTCCAGGTGTGAGTAGAGCTGGGGATATGCGTTTGGGGTAGGTTGTTGAGTGGGGTGTGTGCATGGGTAAGGGATGTTCATGGGTGAAGTGTTTTCGTGGGTGGAGTGTGTGCGTAGGCTGGCTGGGGGAAGGGTGCAAATGATTGTGGTCGTAAATGACAGTCTGAATGTATGATCATGAAGAGTGTTCAAGGTGAATGTGTGAGTGTGAGAGTGTGTAAGCCTTGCTAATTAAGGAAGCCAAGAAAGTGAATGTTAGCGCGGATATGGGGCTTTCTCGACGGCAGTGGTTGCGAGACTCACTGACACACAAGTTTACTCTAGCACCGAGTATGCACCACTCTCTAGGATGATCCACCCTCCATTCCACCTCCAGCAGGTCACCTCTTGCCTAGAACTTGTTGTTACCGAACTTGAAGCTACGAGCCAATAAATGCGATATAACTTTTACTTTAAAACGTGCAGAATCCATTTAAAGATGTTGAATATTGAATTTCCAAAGCTCAGAGTAGTATATCATTGATGTCAGCTAGGCCTGTATACCTTGTACATGTACTTGTAGAAATATTATTATTATTATTAATACTCAAGGCACTAACTAGTTAATTACCGTAAATTTAAAGCTAACTGAATATAAACCAGTTACTGCTTTACAAATGAAGAATTTACAAAATTCGTTATGTTAGGTAAGACACATATGCAACAGTTAGACAACTTTATTCCGAAACGTGGGCTTCTTCAGTCGAATACAGAAAGTAGGCAGGAACAGTAGAGATGTGAAGACGATGTAATCAGTCCATCACCCTTGAAGTCGTAGAATTTGAGGTTGTCAGTCCCTCGGCCTGGAGAAGTTCAGTTCCATAGTCAGGAACTATCTGAAGATCAAGCGACAGTGCGGAGACTTAAATACTGTCGGAAGGAGAGGTGCAGAGTAGTAGTAGTAGTAGTAGTAGTAGTAATGAGAATGTAACCACTGAGAGGTCATGTCCCTCTCAGATCCAACACTTCTCACTTGAAAAGCTTGTCCAAGGTGTTTTCTGTACCAAGATGCCATGTGTTGCAGTGTCTGACAAGATGAACATCAAAATGGTATACAATACCGACAGGTTGTTAGGTAAGACACATATGCAACAGTTAGACAACTTTATTCCGAAACGTTTCGCCTACACAGTAGGCTTCTTCAGTCGAATACAGAAAGTAGGCAGGAACAGTAGAGATGTGAAGACGATGTAATCAGTCCATCACCCTTGAAGTCGTAGAATTTGAGGTTGTCAGTCCCTCGGCCTGGAGAAGTTCAGTTCCATAGTCAGGAACTATCTGAAGATCAAGCGACAGTGCGGAGACTTAAATACTGTCGGAAGGAGAGGTGCAGAGTAGTAGTAGTAGTAGTAGTAGTAGTAGTAGTAGTAGTAGTAGTAGTAGTAGTAGTAGTGAGAATGTAACCACTGAGAGGTCATGTCCCTCTCAGATCCAACACTTCTCACTTGAAAAGCTTGTCCAAGGTGTTTTCTGTTTCGGAATAAAGTTGTCTAACTGTTGCATATGTGTCTTACCTAACAACCTGTCGGTATTGTATACCATTTTGATGTTCATCTTGTCAGACACTGCAACACATGGCATCTTGGTACAGAAAACACCTTGGACAAGCTTTTCAAGTGAGAAGTGTTGGATCTGAGAGGGACATGACCTCTCAGTGGCTACATTCTCACTACTACTACTACTACTACTACTACTCTGCACCTCTCCTTCCGACAGTATTTAAGTCTCCGCACTGTCGCTTGATCTTCAGATAGTTCCTGACTATGGAACTGAACTTATCCAGGCCGAGGGACTGACAACCTCAAATTCTACGACTTCAAGGGTGATGGACTGATTACATCGTCTTCACATCTCTACTGTTCCTGCCTACTTTCTGTATTCGACTGAAGAAGCCTACTGTGTAGGCGAAACGTTTCGGAATAAAGTTGTCTAACTGTTTCATATGTGTCTTACCTAACAACCTGTCGGTATTGTATACCGTTTTGATGTTCAAAATTCGTTATAATTAAATTATGAGGTAAATGATCTGCATCAAGGCTTAAGAGGACAGAGCATAGATAAAGAACGAAGGTTTGTCAAGTGTTCATAGAATATGTTAGGTAAATGGACACAAATGCAACTAATGTGACATTTTATTGTGGCAACACTTGGCTCTCCAGGAGCTTTGTTAAGCCGCTCAAACATTACATGGACACGAGGGTATATATAGGCTTCGAGTGAGGTGTAATAGTTGTAATACTAGTGGAGGTAGTAGCAGAAGTATTGATACATGTGGTAGAAAAAGTTGGCTTGTACATGAGTAAAAAGGTTATTAAAGCTATTCCTGGGGTAGCATAAAAATAGGTTGGGCAGATGTTTCTGGTTGGATTCGAGGTGGCCTGTTGCAGTGTTCCTCCTCTCTCATGTCCTTATGTAGTATCAGCAGCAACTATGTGATGGCTGTGTTTACTGTTTTGAGGAGGATTCTTTCCAACACTTCCAAGATGATGAAGCTGCCTTTATTTTGCTTTTTGTTAGAAACAGCGATTAATGATGATACAAGGCATTTACGACTTCGGAAATTAGAATTAGGGGGGGATATGATTGAGGTGTATAAATGGAAGACAGGAATAAATAAAGGGGATGTAAATAGTGTGCTGAAAATATCTAACCTAGACAGGACTCGCAGCAATGGTTTTAAGTTGGAAAAATTCAGATTCAGGAAGGATATAGGAAAGTACTGGTTTGGTAATAGAGTTGTGGATGAGTGGAACAAACACCCGAGTACGTTGGGGGGCCCAAAACGTTGTGTAGGTTTAAAAATGGGTTTTGGAAAATTTCTTGAGTGGAGTGGGTGGGTTTTTAGTTGGACCTGATACCCTTGTGTCCCCAGGCCCGGTTGCCGTTTTTTCCCCCCTTTAAAGGCCCCCAAAATTTTTGCCCCCCCCTAAACCTGACTGGGTTTTGGGTTTTTTGGTTTAAAGCCGGTAGGGGGTTTTTGGACCTCCCCCGCATGGGCCAGTGGGGCCTTCTGCGTGTTCCTTCGTTTTTATGTTTTATTTTCTTTCATTTAGTCGAGCGTCGCTGAATTTCATGAAGTGATTGGCAAAATTTCCCGGGGTGTTGAAACCAGGCTTTGTTCAAGTTATCTTTCCTAACATGCTTTAATGTGTTCTTGAACTTGGCCGAGGTTCCTTGCTGTTTTCCCCCAACATATATTCTGTCCAGCCCCCACACGGTATATTTGAAATTCCTCCCATTGACTGGTTCTTGGTCCCTTTCGATTTTGCCCTGGTTTTGATTCCTTTTTTTGAATTTGGAAAAAAAGGACACTATTGTACATTTCAGGACATTTTTTAAAAAGGAAACGTTTCCCACGAGTGGCTTCTTCACCCCTAAAACAGAGAAAACTGAGAAAAAACACTTAAAAATTTTGTGGGGGGAGTCAGGTGAGGTGAAGCGGGGGTAGAGGGGGTATTTGAAATAGTAGTATATTTAATGGAAAAAGGAGGTGGGGTTTAGAGGGGGACTGTTTGGGCATCAAGTAACACCCATTTCCCCAGGAGGGGTAAATCCTCTTGCTTAGTAATTTTGAAACTGTAACTCCCGGATTTCGTTTTAATAGTTTTACTGACAGAAATTAGTGAAAGGCTTAAATGCATTTTCCCCGTCTTAAAGTCGCCCTTCTTTAATAACTAGTTTAGCTTCATTAATTTTCATGAGGTGTCCAAAAACGTCTCTATGTTGAACCATTCAAGAAAGGTAAAAAAATACCGACAAAAATGAAAGTTAAGACCATGTGCAACATCTGGAAATTTTTATTTTTGTAAAACTTTTCCCCCATCCAGTGGCTTATCAATACAGTTTCTAGGACAAATAGGAAGACAGTAAAAACTTTAAACAAAAGATGAGGAAATCACCCCGGGGGGGGGGTTTTGGGTTAGTGTTCCCGCATCGTGGGAGGAAGTTGGAGCAAAGGCAAGAAACTGGCGTTTTTATAGGCGCCCGGTAAAGGGGGCCGGGGAGCAAAGGGCAGCACTGGTAGGGGGGTTTCCCCGGGGAAAATTGGGTTTTTTTCCCCAAAGAGGGGTTTTTATTTTGCAGCAGCCGTAAAAGAAGGTTTTGTAGATGTCCTTAAACCCAAATTCCGGGGGGATGTTGCAGTGTCTTGACAAGTTGTGAAAAGAAAGGTATAAAATCCCGGACAATATAAAAAGTTAAGACAAATGTGAAAACATTGGTATCTTTATTGTAGTAGACTTTCGCCACCCAAATTTGGCTTTACCCAATTTACAAAATTCAAAGGACAAATTTGGAAGACATTTAGAAAACAAATTTTAAAAAAGTTTAGGAAATTCGTCCCTGGGCCTTTGGTGTTATTTGTTCAACATCGGGTGGAGGAGGTCTGGGAAAAGGGGCAAAAAGGGACTGGCGCTTTTTATAGGCGTCAGTGAAGGGGGACGGGAGCAAAACCGGGGGGCAGTCACTGGTAGGCGGGATTCCCCAAAGGGGAATTTGGCCCTTTCCCCAAAGGGGAGGGGTTTTGGGTTGCAGCCCCGTGAAGAAGGTCTTGTAGAGTCCTTAAAACCAAAGGGAAATTCCATGATGTTGCAGTGTCTGACAAGTGTGCAAAAAATTTTTATAAAATACCGACAATATGAAAGTTAAGAACATTGCAAATCGGATACCCTTTATTGTAGTAAACGTTTCGCCATCCAGTGGCTTTATCAATACAATTTTTGGGGCCCATAAAAAAGGGAAGACAGGGGGAACTATAAACAAAAGATGAGGTAATCAGCCCTGGGGCCTTGGAGTTAGTGTTCACAGCATCGTGGGGAGGAGGGGGTCTGGAGCAAAGGCAAGAAAAACCGGCGTTTTTTAAAGGCTTCTGTTTCCTATTATGCCCTAAATCTGTATTGACAAAGCCACTGGGGGCAAACTTTCTACTACAAAAAAGTTTTCCAGATTTTGGGCACATGTGTTTTAAAAACTTTATATTGTGGGTTTTTTTAAACCTTTTCCCGGGCAAAAATTGTCGGGACCCTGCAACATCATGGAATTTTGGGTTCAGAGGACTTTCTACAATCCCTTTTTCCGGCTGCTGCAACTAACCCACTCTTTGGGAAGGCCCTATTCCACTGGGGAATCCCCCCTACCAGGCCCTGCCCTCGTCTGCTCCCCGGGTCCCATTCCTGACGCCAATAAAAAGTGCCGGCTTTTCCCCTTTTTTTCTCCGGGACATCCTCCCCACGTGCTGTGAAACTAACCCCAAGGGCCCCCGAGGGATTTGATTCCCCCCCCATCTTTTGTATATAGTTCTCCCTTGTTTTCCCCTTTTATGTCCTAGAATCTGTAGGGATAAAGCCACTGGATGGCAAAAAACGTCTACTACAAAAAAGATATCCAGTTTTTTGGCCCATGTTTTTAAACCTTTATTTTTGCCCGGTATTTTATCCCCTTTCTTGCACAACTTGCCAGACACTGCAACATCATGGAATCTTGGTTCAGGGGAAATCCAAGACCTTTTTCCCAAGGGCTGCTGAAACCTAACCCATTTTTTGGGGGAAGGGAAACCTACTTCCACTGGGGAATCCCCCCCTCCCAAGGACTGCCCTCGTTGCTGCCCGTCCCTTCACTGGGGCCTATAAAAAGCCCCAGTCTTCTTGCCTTTCTCCAGACCTCCTCCACCACGATGCTGTAAAAACACTAACTCCAAGGCCGGGGGACTAAATTACCTCATTTTTGTATATAGTTCTACTGTTTTCCTATTATGCCCCTAGAATCTGTTTTAAATAAAGCCACTGGAGGCGAAACGCCTACAAATAAAGATATCCAGTTTGTTCCCACTTGTGTCTTAATTTTCGTTGAAACACATGCTTTTTTTGGTGGGGTCATCATTTTTTTGAAAGCATTTTTGTGTTTCTATCCTAATGTCCGGGAGTTCTGGCTTTTTCCCCCCACATTACTTTGTCCCACCCCCCACAGGGGAAATAGTGTAGATTCCTGCACTTGTGCCAAAAAAGCTTGGGTTTTTGTCCAGGTTCCTAATAGAAGGGGGGGAAAAAGGGAGCGGGTAGATATTTTAGCCAGTTTTCTGTCAAAAAAATTTTTGAAACATTAGTGGCAACGTTTCTGGGCCGGTAAAACGATGTAACTTGGAGGCTTTTCTTCAATTTTATAGGTGTTAGTCTTGCTGAGGAACGTGTTCACGTTCCCCGCAGGGACGTATAAGTTAGGGGAAATTTTAGTAACTAAAAAAAGTTGGTGAAGTATGTACATTTTTTCTCGAGGAAAATGCGGACTGGGAAAATTTTGAAGGGCCCCAGAAAAAAAGCCCCAAAAACTACCCCCCTTTTTGTTCTTGTGTCATGGTGAGAGAAAAAAATGTAGAAGTTTTTCTTGTTGGTAGGGTTCCGGGAACCCTTTTAAAAAAAAGTTTGCTTTTCCCCCTTTGCGTAAAAGAACGTCGAGAAAAGGTAACTGGTTGGGCCCTTTCCCCCCTCTAGATTTTAAAATTTAAAAGTAGGGTTTCCCGGGGTTTGGGTGGGTTTAGGAGCCCTGTACGTTAAAAATTTTTGGGTCAATGACCAAAATATTTATCTACGGGACCCCATCCAAGTAACTGAACGGGGGGGATGGTTTTTGAGGAAACCTTCTTGATTCCAAAGGGCCTCCAAATATAAAATTTTGGGAAGAACTGCACTAAGGGGGGGTTTCCCCTGGGCTAGTCCCCAAGAGTTGTTTGTAAATTCTTGTCCCCGAACCCCAAAACAATTATAACGAACCAAATTCGACAAGGCTCACAAAATCTTGGCGGGGTTTCCCGGTAACTCTGTTATCTTTAATCCCCCTGCGAAGAAGCAATGGGTTTATCAAAAGGGGCTTGGGAAAAAGGCAGTCCGTCAAAACTTTGCAAACTTTTTACACTCATGTCGGGGCCCCCGATACGGGTTTAAAGGGGGTCACCCCCCAAAAGCTTTAGATGAGGGCCCGACTGATTGTTTCCCAGGGGCTTTGCAAATAATTTTGCCAAAACTCCGCTGACTGTGAGGGGCGCTTTCCGATACCAATGTAAAAGGGTCTCATAGGGGACATTTGGGGTTTTTTTGGGTTTTTTGGTAAAAACCCCCAAAGTCTTGCGGGTTGGGGTTTGGGAGGGATGAGGCCCCAAGAGCTTTTTTACCTTCTTCTTTATTTCCTGAGTATACTGCGGGTCTTACTTTAAAAGAAACTGTTTTCCCTTTTCCCCCATGCATGTTTGGGGGGTGGGAAAAAAGTATGTGTTTTTGGGTCGTTCAAGAAATCTTGCATCTTACTAACGTGTCTGTACTGTTGAGGGTGACCACTCCCCCTCCTTTTTTTTTTTGTCCGCTGTGGTGAAAGGGAAAATATTATTGGTAGCTAAGTTTTTTGAGTGCCTATGTAGCGAAAAGAATGACTGGGGCGACAAAAGGGTTTAGAAACGCAGCTGCAATAAGTCCTTGTAAAGAAACCTTTGTTAAAATCAGAGTCCCCCAAGAAAAGGTTTTTGATCACTGTGTCTAACTGGGATTTTTGGCTTCCGTATGCCAAATACAAACTTTAAAACCTAAGGTGAGTGCTTCGGATTTGTTTTCACTGAGGGAAAATAATGAAGAAAGGTTATTGATGATTCACTCTACCAATATCTTTCCATTTGCTGTGGGTTTACAGAGGAGGAAAGTTTTCTTGAGAAAACTAGGTCTCAAGAAAACTTTCCCTTTTCCCCTGTCAAAAACAGCCAAAAGGGAAAAATATAAGGGAGAGCTTACATATCAAAAAACCTTTCTTCTTATGTTCTCAGTGATTTCAAATCCGAACACTCGCTTAGTCTCAAGTTTGTACTGGGGATACGGGAAACCTAAATGCTTTTAGGGCACAGTGATCAAAAACCATTTCTTCGGTGACTCTGAGTTTAACAAAGGGTTTTATACAGGACTTATTGCAGCTGCAGTTTCTGAACCTAGTCGTCCAGCATTTCCCCTCGCTACATCCCGGCACTCAAACACTTAGCTACCAATAATGATATTCTCCCTCACCACAGCGGGAAAAAGGGGGAGGAGTGGGCATCCTCAACAGTACAGACACGTTTTGTAAGATGCAAGTTTTTTGAAAAGACGGGCCCAAAACATACGTTTTTCCCTCCCGAACAGCATGGGGGAAAGAAACAGATTCTTTCTCAGTAAGACCCGCAGTATTTTCAGGAAATCAGAAGAAGGAAAAAAAATCTTGGGCCCCATCCCTACCCCAAACCCCCAAATCGCTAACTTTTGGTTTACCCCAAAAACCCACAAACCAAATGTGCCTATGAGACCCAAAAACATCTGGTATCGGCCGCGCCCCTCACAGTTTTAGCAGGATTTTGGGGGAAAAAATTTTGGAAAAACTCCTGGGTACAAAACGTCAGGGGTCATCAAAAACAAATTTGGGTGACCTCCTTAACCGTTTCAGGGGTTTTCGACATGAGTGATAAGAAGGGTTGCAAGTTTTGAGTGACTGCCTTATTCACCAAAGTCCCGTTGACAAGCCAATTTATCTTCTTCCCCAGGGTGATTAAAGATGATACAGAGTTTTCCTGTACCCCGCCAAATTTTTTTGAGCCTTTTTCGAACTTTGTGTTCGTTTAAACTGTTTTTGGTTTGAGGGCAAGAAGTACAAAAAAACTCTTCGGACTAGCCAAGGGAAAAACCCCCTTTTTGCCGTTCTTGCCCAAATTTTTATATGGAGGGGCCCGGGAATTTAAGAAAGGGTCCTCAATAACATCCCCCGTTCAGTTACTTGGGGGGCGGTCGTAGATTTATATTTTTTTGGGCATTGTTTCCCAAAAATCTTGAGTTCAAGGGCATTTCCCCAAACCATCAAAACTCTGGAACCTACTATTAAATTTACTTAGAGGAGGGAAGGGGGGGGAAGGGGAACCCAAACCCGTTACCTTTTCTGGGGTTCTCTTACCCCACCCCGGGGGAAAACAAACTTTCTTTTAAATCTAAACCCGGGAACCTACCTACAAGAATGATTTTCTACATTTCTTCTTCACCATGCCCCCAAGAAAATAAAAGAGGGGTGTTTTTGGTTTTTTTCTGAAGCCTACAGGAAAATTTCCCCCCGTCCGCATTTCCCGAAAAAGGAAAGTCCCTACATACCAACCCTTTTTTGTTCACCTTTCACTTTCCCCCTTTCACTTTATACGTGACTGCAGGAAAAAGTGGGAACACGTATCCTCCAAACAAGACTACCCCCTATCAAATTTAAAAAAAAAGCCCCCAAGTTACATCGTTTTACCGGTTTAGCAAAGTTTCCCCCTAAAGTTTCAAAAATGTTTTTACAGAAAACTGGCTAAAAAAATTTTCCCCCTCCCTTCCCCCCCACTATTTTGGGGAAACCCCCGATACAAAAAAACCCCAAACCCCCATTCTGGCACCAAATGCAGGAATCTACACTTTAACCAGTGGGGGGGTGTGCAAAGTTTAAAGTTGGGGAAAAAGCCAACTCTTTGGGCCTTTGGATAGCAAACACAAAAAATGCTTGCAGAAAAGATGACCCCCCAAAAAAGCATGTGTTCAACCAAAAAGACGATGTTGGGCACCTCAAAGAAAATTTAATGAAGGGAAACTAGTTATTAAAAAAAGAAACTTAAGGGCGGAGGGAAAAAGCATTTTAAGATGCACAATTTTTTGTCAGTAACACTATTTAAAAAAAAAAAAAAAAAAAAAACAAAAAAAAAAAAAAAAAAAAAAAAAAAAAAAAAAAAAAAAAAAAAAAAGCCAAAAAAAAAAAAAAACCCCAAAAAAAAAAAAAAAAAAAAAAAAAAAAAAGGGGTTAAAAAAAAAGGGGAAAAAAAAAAAAAAAAAATGAAACCTGAAATATTTAAAAATTTTAAGGAATTTCCCTCCTGGGGAAGTGACTTGAGCCAGAATCCCCCTTTTAACCCCCCTTTGTTTCCAATTTTAAATACTCAAATTAAATTAAGACCCATGTCCCCCCAACCAAAATTGGGTTTTTTTTTTTGTTTGGGCGGGCCATCCGTGGGGCTTTTTTAAAAAAATTTCCTAACTTAAAAGTGCTTTTCCAAAAATTTTGGGGGTTCCCTCCCTTTTCCCTTTTTGAAGGTTTGGGGCAGGGCCCAATTTGTTGGAGGATTTAAAAAAAGGGGAAAAAAAAGAAAAATTTTCGTAATTTTAAGGGGGCTCCCAGGTTTAAAAAGACAAGGGGGGAAAATTTTAACCCGGTACGGGAAAAATTCCCAGGTGGATAAGGTTTCCCCAAATTGGGTTTAATTTTTTAAAGAAGTTTGCCCTAGTGGTTTATTTACAAATTTTAGAATTTTAATTAAGATGTTGCATGTCGGGGAAAGGGTTGTTACAAAATGGGTATTAAACCACCCAAGTGGGGATTTGAACAGTGAAAAACCGGGCTTTATTGGGAGGGAAGTTTTTGGCCCCCAGGGCTTTTTCAACAAAATTCCCCCGGGAAAACTTTCCCAAAAAAAGGGGAGGAAATATTTTAAGGTGAAAGGTTAATCAGTCCCCCAACAAGGATTAGGTTTCAACAGACCCTTTGGGCGTGGAATTCCGAAAGAAGAAAGAACTGGGGCCTTATTTTTTTAAGTAACCCCCTCCCGGGTTAACCAAACAAAAAATTTTCAAAATTGGAAAGGCGGGAATTTCCCAAAAATGAGGGGAAATAGGGCCCCTTCCCAAAGGAAAATGGGAAAGTTGTAGTTTTGGCGAAGGGAAAAAAATCGTGGCGAAAACGTTTCCTTTAATAAATGTCCTGAACTGTACATAAGTGTCTTTTTCCACATCTTGTCGGTATCACCATACCATTTCCTCTTATTTGAAGTGTTGGATGCTATGGTGACTCCAGAGTTAGCTTGTGCGAGTACTTTAGAAACAGAGAGGAATGACTGAAATGATTTACTGTATAAGGAATCTCCCGTATGAAGATAGACTTAGAGCCATGAATCTTCACTCTGTGTACGAATGGTATATAATACCGACAAGATGAGAGTAAGACACATGTGCAACATCTGGGTATCTTTATTGTAGACGTTTCGCCATCCAGTGGCTTTATCAATACAAATTCTAGGACATAACTTGAAGATAGTAGAACTATGTACAGAAGATGAGGTAATCAGTCCCTCAACCTAGGAGTAGGTGCGAACAGCACCATAGTCGTGGAGATTCTGAAGCAGAAGAAAGAATCCTGGCGCTTATATAGTAACGTCAGGTGAAGCAGACGAGGGCAAATTCACTGGTAGGCGGGATTCCCAGTGGAAGTAGGTCCTTCCCAAAGAGATGGGTTAGTTGTAGTAGTAGTTGTCATAGTCGTGAAGGTTATGTACATGTCCTCAGAATTAAGATTCCATGATGTTGCAGTGTCTGACAGGTTGTGTACGAATGGTATATAATACCGACAAGATGAGAGTAAGACACATGTGCAACATCTGGGTATCTTTATTGTAGACGTTTCGCCATCCAGTGGCTTTATCAATACAAATTCTAGGACATAACTTGAAGACAGTAGAACTATGTACAGAAGATGAGGTAATCAGTCCCTCAACCTAGGAGTAGGTGCGAACAGCACCATAGTCGTGGAGATTCTGAAGCAGAAGAAAGAACCCTGGCGCTTATATAGTAACGTCAGGTGAAGCAGACGAGGGCAAATTCACTGGTAGGCGGGATTCCCAGTGGAAGTAGGTCCTTCCCAAAGAGATGGGTTAGTTGTAGTAGTAGTTGTCTGAGGACATGTACATAACCTTCACGACTATGACAACTACTACTACAACTAACCCATCTCTTTGGGAAGGACCTACTTCCACTGGGAATCCCGCCTACCAGTGAATTTGCCCTCGTCTGCTTCACCTGACGTTACTATATAAGCGCCAGGATTCTTCTGCTTCAGAATCTCCACGACTATGGTGCTGTTCGCACCTACTCCTAGGTTGAGGGACTGATTACCTCATCTTCTGTACATAGTTCTACTGTCTTCAAGTTATGTCCTAGAATTTGTATTGATAAAGCCACTGGATGGCGAAACGTCTACAATAAAGATACCCAGATGTTGCACATGTGTCTTACTCCCAATCTTCACTCTCTAGAGAGACGTAGAATGAGGGGAGATATCATCGATGTGAATAAGTGGATGATGGACATAAACAAAGGCGATATTAATAAAATACTGAGGATATCGAATCAGGTAAGAACCAGGAAAAACGGATTTAAGTTAGATAAATTCAGATTTAGAAAGGGCATAGGTAAGTACTGGTTTTAAGAGTTAGATACGTGGAACACTCTTCCTAGTAAGGTAATCGAGGCTAGGACCCTGGGTATCATTAAAAAGAGATTTGGACAAATATGTGAGTGGGAGGGGCTGGGTGTGATTGCTTTTGTGCGTATGGGAGTGAATTCTTGGGTAGCTTTGGGTAGCAGTGGCTTTGATAAGGACCTGCCTTGTATGGGCCAGTGGGCCTTCTGCAGTGTTCCTCCATTCTTATGTTCGATCACCCTACTCGGAAGATTGTTCCACGCGTCGACCACTCTGAAAACCAATACTTACCTATGTCCTTTTAAAATCTAAATTTATCCAACTTAAATCCGTTATTCCTGGTTCTTACCCGAGTCGATATCCTCACTGTTTTATTAATATCGCTTTTGCTTATGCCCATCATCCACTTATACACTTCGAGGATATCTCCCCTAGCGAGTCTGGTGGGCTTCACGTGGTAGGCTTCACGTTGTGGGCTTCACGTGGTAGACTTCACGTGGTGGGCTTCACGTGGTGGGCTTCACGTGGTGGGCTTCACGTGGTGGGCTTCACGTGGTAGGCTTCACGTGGTGGGCTTCACGTGGAACTGAGCCAAGATGTCCTCAGCTGAGCAGCTCTAACTGCAGCTTAAGAAGCTGAGAGTGAAACGTTCAATACAACCTGGCTGTTCAGAAGCATTATAACTATGTTAGGAGTGATGGTGCGTGGAGAATTAATGGTCTGAAGGGCTTTTTTCTTGCAGTTTTTGATGAAGAAGGAAGGGAAATGTAAATCGGTGAAGGTCTGGTGTATGTACATTCCTCTTCGAGAAACTCAGACTACAAATTCGGTATGCTCTTAGGAAAATAATAATAAACTCCTAGAAAAAATCCGATGATGATACCATAAACCAGTGAGGGTTACTCATTGTAAAGAGCATTGGAGGCTCGATCTTCTGTTCGCGAGAGAGGTTAGTGTAGAGCCTATATTCTACACCGTTTTATGAACGCTTTATTAATAAACATGCATAGTTAGTGGAGAAAAAATTAAGCGTTATTGTCCAAATACAGGTGTTTTTAAACGTGTTTTCTTCACAGCTGTCAGCAGCGGCGGCGGCGGCGGCGGAGGCGGCGGCGGCGGAGGCGGCGGCAGCGGGGGCGGCGGCAGCAGCAGCAGCAGCAGTAGCAGCAGCAGCAGCAGCAGTAGCAGCAGTAGCAGCAGCAGCAGCAGCAGCAGCAGTAACAGCAGCAGCAGCAGCAGCAGCAGCAGCAGCAGCAGCAGTAGCAGCAGCAGCAGCAGCAGTAGCAGCAGCAGCAGCAGCAGCAGCAGCAGCAGCAGCAGCAGCAGCAGCAGCAGTAGCAGCAGCAGCAGCAGCAGCAGCAGCAGCAGTAGCAGCAGCAGCAGTAGCAGCAGCAGCAGCAGCTATGTAGTTCCATACCTGAGAAGAACTGCAGGAGATTTCATTGATTTTTTCCACCTTTCTCATCGGAATATATGAATTACACAATTTTAGAGTTCTCGAGAGAAAGTAAATATTACTTTTTTTTTTTTTTTTTTTTTTTTTTTTTTTTTTGTGTGTGTGTGTGTGTGTGTGTGTGTGTGTGTGTGTGTCGGTAAAAGATAAACATTAAATTTAAAGAATGCATGAAGTGAGGAACTCCACCTGGAGATGGTAACAGTGTAGTGGAAGATGGAATCACCAGTGGTTGTGTGTACACAAAACTGTTAACGCTCCCTCGACCTAGCTTTCACAGCAAATAAATTTAAGAAGCAAACCAACAGTTTAGGCTACGTAGAAAAATCTTCACATCATTCACAATTTAGAAGAGTAAAATGTCACAATATCGAGGCTGGAAGAATACACAATAACCCGCACTGAGGAAACTTACGACGTTTCGGTCGAAGTTATTTAGAATTATGTATATGAAGTGCTAAATCCTTCCGGGCTGTACAGCATAAGAAGCGATGGACGCTCTATCCTCCTTTCGCTAGGTACGATACATTAAAACTACTCTTGTAGCCAGATTTAACATCCGTTAAGTTTCAGAACATAGAGCTGATCTTGTATAGATACGGGGTGGGTGTCACATATCTAATACGGGGAGTGTTAGGAGTGTTAAAGGGCGTTACAAATCAGTTACAATGTTGGTGCAGGGTGTAGCAGGGCAGCCACACGGAGTATTGGTTCCGACTAGTGTAAAGCCGCTTGTGCCCAAAATACCCCATGGGACCTGGTGCCATTGAGATCCCCTGACTGGTTAACGTGGCCTACTCCTTGACTCAATTTATTTTAACCTAGCTCTACCTTATTATAGGGACACGTGTAATATGGAAGTTAAAGTGATAAATTAGCCGGGTAATAAAATAAATGTAGGGGCGGTAAAGTGATGTGACAAGTAGTGAGTAGTGGCAGCTCGAGATGTTGCGCTTGCGTTGGTCTGTTATTGCTGGGCTGCGCGTCCCGTCCATTATTTGGTGGCTAGCTGTGTGTGAAGTGAGACGTGTGGTCACGGCCGGTGATAGTGTGACAGTGGAAGTCGTCATGACTAGACTCAACCTCTGATCCCGAAACAATTTCTTTTCCTCCTCTTCTGTGTCCAGTGTCTGTGAGGTGTGGTGATAGCTTGTCCTACCGGCACCATGGTTGAAAACAGAGCTAACTGCTCTCCCCGCTGGGGAATGCGTTTATTAGGTCTGAGTGTTATAGTGCTTACCCTTTGCAGTCCGGTCTCTGCTACGGAAGGTAACGAAACTGACATCTTTGGAAAATGTGTTGATGGTCTCTTACTCCCGCTATGGTCACCACAAGAAAATCTAACTATCGGAGACCGCGTGGCTCGAGCTATCGTCTACTTCGTGGCCATGGTGTGGCTTTTTATTGGTGTGTCCATCATAGCTGATCGTTTCATGGGTTCCATTGAAATGATCACTTCACAAGAGAAGGAAGTTACCGTGAAAAAACCAAATGGTGAGACGCAGATCATCGTAGTACAAGTATGGAACGAAACTGTAGCCAACCTCACCCTCATGGCTCTGGGTTCCTCGGCTCCCGAAATTTTGCTGTCTGTTGTTGAAATGTTTGCCACAAACTTCGAAGCTGGAGACCTCGGTCCCGGAACCATTGTCGGTTCCGCTGCTTTTAATCTGTTTGTCATCATCGGTATTTGCGTTTATGTAATTCCTGATGGAGAGGTGAGACACATCAAGCATCTTCGAGTGTTCTTCGTTACAGCCTTCTTCTCCATATTTGCTTATATCTGGCTATATTTAATTCTTGCTGAAATCTCATACGGTATTGTGGAGTTCTGGGAAGCTTTTCTGACTTTCCTTTTCTTCCCCATTACCGTTGTTCTTGCCTATATCGCTGATCGTCGTCTTCTGTTCTACAAATATATGACAAAAGAATACCGTATGGGAAAGCGTGGAGTTATTATCGAAGTAGAAGGCGCTGATGTCGAGTTAGGCAAGAAGGATGAAGGAGGGCCACTGTTATGACGAAAATGTGGACGAGTCTGTTAGGGAATTTGAGGAACATCGAAAAGAATATATGGCAGTCATCCGTGAGCTTCGTCAAAAACATCCTAACATCGCCATGGAAAACCTAGAATCTATGGCCCGCGAGGAAATTATTAACCGAGGTCCCAAGTCTCGCGCCTTCTACCGTATTCAGGCCACAAGGAAGCTGACCGGCGGAGGTAACATCATGAAGAAAGCAAGGGAGGAAGTTAAGGTGGGTAAAGATGATGAAGGACTAGACAAGAAAGACGAAGACATTATCCGCATTTTCTTCGATCCTGGCCATTACACTGTAATGGAAAACGTGGGTACCTTCGAAGCAACAGTTGTCGAGAAGGAGGGAGACCTCAATACCACCGTTCTTGTTGACTACAAAACTGAAGATGGCACTGCAAACGCTGGTGGCGATTACGTGGCTGCCGAAGGCACTCTGGTCTTCCTGCCTGGCGAAACCCAGAAGAACTTTAATCTTGAAGTTATTGACGACGAAGTCTTCGAGGAGGATGAACACTTCTACGTTCGACTCTCCAACATGCGCCTGGGTTCTCCTGACGGTACTGCTGTGACCCACGCCATCAATGGTGCTGCTGGCCAACCCAAAGAACCCGTCAAGATGGAACTGGCAGCTCCATATGTTGCTACTATTATGATCCTCGACGATGATCACGGTGGCATCTTCAACGTCAGCGAGAAAGACGTAGAAATTGTGGAGACCATTGGCACATACGAACTGAAGATTGTGCGTTGGTCTGGTGCCCGAGGCCGAGTAACTGTGCCTTACAAGACTGAGGACGGTACAGCCAAGGCCGGAAAGGACTACGAGGCAACGGAAGGCGAACTTGTCTTTGAAAACAACGAAACTGAGTAAGTAACAGAATTTCTTTTTCGTTTTACTCACAACTTCTCCAGATTACAGGAATTTGTAACTGAGTGGGACAACCAGAGCACTAAACCCGACTTCTCCGACAAAAAATTGGGTGTAGGTTTCTGGGCTATCTGGTGGCAAGAATATGATTCAGTTTGCGATTTCTGATACAGTACAATACAAGGACACTGTACACTGCGCGGGCGGACTGACACACAGACAGACAGACAGACAGACACACACACACACACACACACACACACACACACACACACACACACACACACACACACACACACACACTAGAAAAGCGGGGACTACACAGACGAGGAATTTCCTATATGAGGTTCAGTGGGAAAGAGAACTGGTGGGAAAAGTAGTAAATGAAATAACGGACTATGTGACAACAAAATGCAAGGAGGTAAAGGAAAGGTTCGTATCCAGGGCCAACAGAAATAATAGGAAGACCAGAACGAGCTCTTGGTTCGCCTAAATGTGTAGAGAGGCCAAAACTAAGAGTGCTAGAGAAAGGAAAAATAATAGAAGGCAAAAGATCCAAGAAAATAAAGAGATTAGTCGAAGAGCCTGAAAGGAATATTCACAGATAAGGAGGGAGGCCCATCGGCAATGCGAAAACGACATAGCATCGAAAGCCAAGTCTGACCCAAACCTGTTGTTCAGCCACGTCAGGAAGAAAAGAATAATCAAAAACCAGGTAATCAAGCTTAAGAAGGAAGGAGGAGAGTTCACAAGATACGACCGAGAAGTATGTGAAGAGCTCAACACGATATTTAAGACAGAAAGGACTCCAGAATGCAAGAATTGTACGGTACACCAAGAAGTGCTGGACACAATACATACAACCGAGGAGGAGGTGAAGAGTCAGGTGTGACCGTGGGTCTTGAGAGAGAGATCACTGGCATTGTGTGGCACTAACAACGATCTTCAACACATCCATCGAAACAGGGCGACTACCTGAGGTGTGGAAGACAGCAAATGTAGCTCCAGTTTATAAGGAGACAAACACGCGGAATTAAACTGACTATGCATGCCACTGACATTCATAGTATGCAAAGTCATGGTGAAGATTATCAGAAGAGTGGTGGAGCACCTAGAAAGGAACAAGTTTATACTTGACAACCAGCACAGTTTCAGGGAAGGGAAATCCTGTGTCATAGACCTACTGGAGTTTTATAACTAGGTGACGGAAGTAAGATGAAAGGGAAAGAAAGAGAGAGAGAGAGAGAGAGGGTAGACTGCATTTTTTTGGACTGCAGAAAGGCTTTAGACAGTTCCATACAAGAGATTAGTGCAAAATTTAGAGGATCAGGCACGTATAACAAGAAAAGCACTGCAATAGATCAGAGAATACCTGACAAGGAGGCAACAACGAGTCATAGTACGCGACAAAGTGTCAGAATGGGCTTCTGTGTCGAGAAGGGTTCCACAGGTGTCAGTCCTAGGGCTGGTGCTGTTTCTGGTATATGTGAATGACGTGACGGAAGTGATACACTCAGAATTGTCTCTGTTTGTAAACGATTTGATGCTACAGAGGAGAATTAAATTAGATGAGAATCAGGCAGGACTACAAAGGGATCTGGACAGGCTGCAAGCCTGGTTTAGCAACTGGCTCCTGGAGTTTAACGCTACCAAGTGCAAAGCCATGAAGCTCAGGGAAGGGCAAAGATACGGTAGAGTACAGACTAGAGGGCCAAAGGCTGCAAAAGTCACCTAAAAAAAAAGATCTTGGGGTGAGTATAATATCGAGCACATCTCCTGAGGCGTACATCAACCAAATATCTGCTGCACCATATGGGCACCTGGCAAAACCTAAGAACAGCTTTCCGAAACCTCAGTAAGGAATCGTTCAAGACTCTGAACACCGTGTACGTCAGGCCCATATTGGAGTATGCAGCACCAGTTTGGCACCCACACCTGATCAAGCACATCAAGAAATTAGAGAAAGTGCAAACGTTTGCAACAAGACTAGTCCGGAGCTATGGGGTATGTTCTACGAGGAGAGCTTATGGAAGTCGACCTGGCGACACTGGAGGACGTAGGGAAAGTGAGACAAGGTAACGACATATAAAATACTAAGAGGAATTGACAAGGCGGATAGGGACAGTAAGTTTCAAAGATGGGACACAGCACAGGGTCACAGTTAGAAACTGAACACTCAGATGAGTCACAGGGATGTTAGGAAGAATTTTTTCAGTCACAGAGTTGTCGGGAAGAGGAATAATCTGGAGAGTGGTGTAGTGGAGACAGGTTCCATACATAGCTTTAAGGAAAGGTATGATAAAACTCATGGAGCAGGGAGAGTGTATCTAGTAGCGACCAGTGAAGAGGCGGGGCCCTGAACCGTGACTCGACCTCTGCAACCACAATTAGGTGAGTACTCACACACTGTAGATCAAGATTAAAATAAGCAGATAACATCAAGGCAATGGGTGATACCTTAGTGGATGCATCAAGGAGATCTGGTAGAGCTAAAATAAAGTTATTAAACTTGAGTGACCAACAAAAAAACTGACAGGGAGAACCGGGACCAACAAGTTGGATCAGTAACACCAGAGCGATGATGGTGGAGATGGATGTTGAAAACTCTTTACATCAGCCTTTTAAGGACATGAGCAGAAAGGAGATGAACAAACAAGATTTGATCCTGTATTTTTACAAGCACATTTGCGTTAGTGAAATAGAATATGCGTGCCCACTGGGCGCCAGCGACCATATTGTACCAAATTTCATATCTCTTACCGAACTAGATATTGAGAGTTAGGCAGGAGGAAGGTACGAGATACCAGGCTTTAGAAGGCGGAATTTTGATGACAGAATTCGTGGTGAAGTGCAGTGGAACAGGGAGCTGGAAGAAAAGTCACTGAATGTGAAGAGGGCGTTCCTAACTGAGAAGTGCTGGGCAGCAAAGGAGAAATTCACATCCATAAGAAGAATTTGAAAATTCAAAAAACAAAGCTCAAAATTCACCCATACTTGCATAAAGAGAAAAACAAGGAGCACAAGAGCTCGGAAAAAACTATAGGAAGCAAAGGACAGTCAAGAACAGAGAAGCGAAAAGAAAAGTTAGAAATGAATTTGCAAGAGTGAGGAGAGAGGCTGAGCATTAATCTGGCTCAGTCAAGACCGAGCCAGAACGTCTTCACGTCCACATTAAAAAAAAAAGACGAGCTCACGAGTTACAACGAGGAAGTCTGTTAAGTGATGAAAAAATGATCTGAGGAGGTGTTCTCAGTAGGAAGAGGGACAATACCAGAAGGCATAGAGCAATGGGTACACCGACGGCTAATGGAAAATATACACACAATAGGGGAAGAGGTAAAAGAAACTTCTGAGTGAGCTGGATACATCGAAGGCAATAGAATCTGACAAAATGTTACCTTGGATTCAACGAGAGGGAGCGGAAACACTCCATGAACTAATAGCTAGGATTTTCATACCAATGGACACGGGAGAAATGTCAGAGATCTGGAGGCCAGTGAATGTAGTCCCAGTATTTAAGAAAGGAGACAGTAAGCACTGAATTAGAGTTCAGTTTCTCTAACATGGATACAATGTAAGGTAATGGAGAAGATAATCAGAAGAGTAAAACAACTCTTGGAAAGAAGTGATTTTGAGCAGTATTCAGCATGGGTTTAGAGATGGTAAGCCTTGTCTTACTACAACATGCTGGAGTTCTATGACGAAGTGAGACAGGAGAAAGAGGGATGGGAAGCTTGCATATATTTGGACTGCAAGAAGGCATTTAATACTGTACCTCAAAAGACACTAGGGCAAAAAAACTTGAGGTGCAAGCAGGAATAATAGAGAATGTTCTTATGTGGTTTGATTAAAGGGTACCTTAGCGGAAGGAAACAAAGAATGATTGTCTAGGAAGAGATGTCAGAAAGTCGAGGAGTGACAAGCGGGTTTCCTCAAGGATCCCTACTGGGACCAGTACTGTTTCTGATGTGTGTGTGGATGACATTCCATATGGGATTGAGTCGCTGTATCTCTGTCTGATGATGATTTAAAACTAACGAGAACAAAAACCAGGGATGACAAGGGAAAGGCTAAAGATTGATCTGGACACACTGTGAGACTGATCTGATAAGTGATTACATGAGTTCAACCCAACCGCTACTATGCTTATGGAATAATTGTAACCTTATTCCGAAACATTTCGCCTACACATTAGGCTTCTGTAATCAAATATAGAGGCAGCAGCAGTAGAGATGTAAAAACGATGTAATCAGTCCATCACCCTTGAAGACAGTTTTGAGGTTGTCAGTCCCTCAGCCTGGAGAAGAGTTTGCTCCATAGTCTGGAGCAACGTGAAGCTGAAGGACCAGTATGTTCCAGTGGTATACATCATTATCCTATTCACTCTGTCAGACACTGCAATAAAACGGTATCTTGGTACAGAAAACATTAATAACTTTTTTGCCTGACCACTAGTTACAAGTGAGAAGGGATGGATGTGAGAAGGACGTGTCCTCTCGGTCATTACATTCTTTCTTCTACAAGTTCCTTGCAGTACCTGTCTAGCCAGCGATTTATACCAATTGCCCTAGACATCCATTCATTGCCCACTCCCTTTCTAGGCAAGATGCTACATATGACTGGGATCCCTCCCTTAGACCTAACTACTTCTATGGCTGACCTATACTTATCAAGCAGCTCCTCTCTCCTGCCCTTCCCAATGTCATTACCCCCAGCACTAAGATAAATGGGCTTGTTCTCATTACCTGCCAGGCTTGCTGGATTATTCCAGCAGGCCCACATATTTGTCCAGCCTATTCCAAAAGCTACCATCGTAGGTACATCTTCATTTTTTATAATGAAAATTAAAACCATTTTGCTAAGGAATTTATCTGGAGATGAAATAAATGCAAAAAAATTAAAGTGTGTCAGTAGAAAGAAAAACAGGAAATGTTTATAAATTTTGTTATTAAGGTCACAGAACCAAACGTTTTCTAATAAATATAACCTAGTGTTCGCTCACGATTCCTTTTTTTAACCCCCCTCCTATAAATTTTGTCAGAGGTGGCGCATGGCACCAGGTCAAACACTTTCTGACCACGAGTGACCAAAATATGCACCGCGATTAT
>NC_069436.1:22699698-22762198 GCF_026875155.1 Cherax quadricarinatus
AAGAACATAAGAACAAAGGAACCGCAGAGGCCAAATGGCCCATGCGAGGCAGGTCCAAGTCCCCTACCGGCTTAAGCCAATGCACCCAACCTAGTCAGGTCAGGTCACATTGACTTAAGGGAGGAACACGGCAAACCGACCTGGTAGCACAAGCTATCGGGTCTAACTCACACCCACCCACATCCACTCATGTATTTATCCAACCTATTTTTAAAGCTACACAACGTTCTGGCCTCTATAAACGGTACTTGGGAGTTTGTTCCACTCATCCACAACTCTATTACCAAACCAGTACTTTCCTATATCCTTCCTGAATCTGAATTTTCCAACTTAAAACCATTGCTGCGAGTCCTGTCTAGGCTAGATATTTTCAGCACACTATTTACATCCCCTTTATTTATTCCTGTCTTCCATTTATACACCTCAATCATATCCCCCTAATTCTACGTCTTTCTAGAGAGTGCAGATTCAGGGCCCTTAGTCTATCCTCATAGGGAAGGTTTCTGATACATGGGATCAACTTTGTCATCCTCCTTTGTACATTTTCCAGCGAATTTATATCCATTCTGTAATAAGGTGACCAAAACTGTGCAGCATAATCTAAATGAGGCCTAACCAAGGATGTATAGAGTTGAAGAACAACCTGAGGACTCCTATTATTTATGCTTCTTGATATGAAGCCAAGGATTCTATTAGCTTTATTGCGAACACTTATGCACTGTTGTCTTGGTTTCAGATTACTGCTAACCAGAACTCCTAAATCTTTTTCGCAATCCGTAATATTAAGATCTACATTATTTAGTTTATATGTGGCATGGTTATTGTCCTGTCCAACATTTAGAACTTTGCATTTGTCTATATTAAACTGCATCTGCCACTTCTCCGACCACTGCATCAGTCTATTCAAATCTTCTTGGAGTGCTCGAATGTCCTCGTCAGAATGAATTCGACGGCCTATTTTGGTGTCATCGGCAAACTTGCCGATGTCGCTCTTTATGCCCTCATCTATGTCGTTTATGTAGATTGTGAACAGCAGGGGGCCCAACACTGACCCCTGTGGAACACGCTCGTGACACTTCCCCCATCTGATTTCTCCCCATTTATGCAAACTCTCTGCTGCCTATTTGTCAACCATGCCTCTATCCAGGAAAAAATTTCTCCTCCTATTCCATGTGCTTTAATTTTCCTCAATAGTCTCTGATGTGGGACCCTGTCAAAAGCCTTACTGAAGTCCATATACACAATATCATATTCATTACCATGATCTACCTCCTCAAATACCTTAGTGAAAAAAGTTAATAAATTCGTAAGGCAGGAAAAGCCCCTTTGTAAAACCATGCTGAGATTCGTTGATTAATTTATGCTTTTCAAGGTGGCTACGAACTGCCTCGGCAATTATTGATTCCATAAATTTTCCCACTATGGAGGTTAGGCTTATTGGTCTATAGTTCGAAGCTAAGGACTGTCACCTGTTTTGAAAATAGGTATCACATTTGCCATTTTTCCACTTATCTGGCACCATGCCAGTTTGTAGTGATATGTTGAAAAGATTAGCCAAAGGTGTGCTAAGCTCCTCTTTACATTCCTTTAGAACCCTTGCATACAGTTCATCAGGGCCTGGGGATTTGTTAGGTTTTAATTTATCTATTTGCCTAAGGACCATGTCACTTGTGACCCTAATAGTGCACAGTTTATTATCGTCCTGTTCACATAATTTATCATTACTGGAATATCGCTGGTATCCTCCTGTGTAAAAACTGAGCGGAAGTATGTGTTAAAAATTCTACACATTTCCTTATCACTGTCAGTGAGCTGACCGAGGAACTTTTGAGTGGGGCCTATCTTGTCCCTGATCTTACTTCTGTATACCTGAAAGAATCCTTTTGGGTTAGTCTTCGATTCTCTTGCAACTTTAACCTCATAATCTCTTTTTGCTTTTCTAATTCCCTTTTTTATTTCTCTCTTTAACTGAATATATCGATTTCTCAATTGCCCCTCTCCTCTTTTGATTTGCCTATATATGCCTCTCTTTTGACCAATCAGATATTTTAATCTATTGTTCATCCATTTAGGATCATTTTTGTTTGATCTGATTTCCCTATTTGGAACATAATTTGACTGAGCAGCTAGAACTATGCCCTGGAAAGCATCATATTCGGCAACCATCACCACCTACCTGACCCTTAGTCAGGTCATTTCCAGTTCAGCCCACCTAAGTAATTTTTCAGTCCTATGAAATCAGCCAGCGAAAGTCAGGGACGGAGACTTGATTGCCATTTATTAGGGGAATTCCATGATATATTAAAACTGAGTGATTTGTGATCACTTTCCCCAAGCTCATCATTAACCTCAAGATTATTAATTAGTGTTTCCCTACTGGCAAGAACCAAGTCAAGGAGGTATTTCCCCTAGTTGGCTCTGTCACAAACTGTTTTAAAAAACAATCCTGGATCGTATCAAGAAAGTCACCTGACTCTAAATTTCCTGTCAAATTGCTCCAGTCAATCTGTCTATAGTTGAAATCTCCCATTAGCACAACATTTTCGTATGTAGATGCCTTACGAATTTCGTCCCATAGAAGTTTACTGCATCCCTATTTAAGATTTGGGGCCCCGTAAATCACACCCAAAATTAGTTTTTCTGGCCCTCGAGAAGCTGTAACCAAACAGATTCAGTGGCTGAAGCTTCTAATTTAATATCTTGTCTAACACAACAATTTAAATTGTCTCTGACATACATCGCTACTCCACCACCTTTCCTGTTGACCCTGTCAGTGTGGAATAATTTATAGCCTTGTATGTGACATTCAGAGGGCATCTCTCTATCTTTCAGATTGAGCCAGGTCTCTGTTATAGCAATAATATCTATGTTTCCTGCACTTGCAATTAATCTTAGCTCATCTATCTTATTTCTTACACTCCTGCTATTAGTATAGTAAACCTTAAGGGAGCTAGGCCCTTGCTGCCCTCTGCTGTCCCCCTTTGTTTGCTGACCTGATCTATTGTCTTTATTTATAACTTCATGCTGAATGCCTTTTATACATTTACTGTTTCCAACCCAAGTGTTGCAACCTGCTTGTTTCCCACACACACCCATACCTCTATCTTCCATCAGTTTAAAATCATAGGCATTTCACCAATGGCCTTCTCAATCGAGTCTGCAAGTGCTACCACCCCAGCCCCAGAGAGATGTACCCCATCCCTTGCATACATATCATGTTTGCCATAAAAGTTGTTCCAGTTGTCAATGAATGGGATTGCAAGTTCCTTGCAGTATCTGTCTAGCCAGCATTTACACCAATTGCCCTAGACAACCATTCATTTCCTACTCCCCTTTAGCAAGATGCTACATATGATTGGGATCCCTCCCTTAGACTTAATGAAAATCTATAGCTGACCTGTACTTATCTAGCAGCTTTCTTCCTCCCCTTCCCTATCATTCCCCCCCCTGAGACAGATAATGGGCTTGCTCCCATTCCCGACTGATTTTCCCACCCTGTTGAAAATTGTCCCCAAACCCGCTCCAGGGAAGCACATCTTTTCCCCATTTTTATTCCTTTTACAAAAAGCACGGTATGTATTTACCTGAGAGTCCCCAACCACAAGAATGCGCTTCCCCCATTGCAGGGGCAGTTGTCCTTCCCTTCACGGGCCCATGAAGTAATTATCCGAAAACGAGAAGCGTTTTCCTCCCTTAGTCTTCACTTTAAAATTTTCCTTACTTGATGCGCCTTCCTTATGTGAACATCGCCATTGTAGCAGGTGCTGGCTGCACCTCACTGCTGGTGCCGTTGCTGCCTCCCAACTCACCCTCCTACAGCGAGAGACAGACTGCCCTCGCTGTGAAGCTTTTCCCCCAAAACCCAGCCCCCTCACCTCTCTCCCAGCCCCTTGAGGTGGCCTTCAGCTCCTAATCCCCTCCTGGAAAAAGCAAGACCCCCTCCTTAACTCTCCAACCCAATTTTTAAAACTGCAGAGCAAGCCATGCTTTGAAAACGTCCACACAAACCCCCCAAAGCAGCCCCGGGTCTGTGACCTACGTGCGATGACCCCTGAGTACTGAGTACGGGCCCCACGGGGCAGGTCCAAGTCTCCTCATGAATTTTTCCTCTGTGTAGAAGGGTTTTAAAATACCGAAAAGATGAGGTAAGACACAGTGCAACATTGGGTATTTTTTATTGTAGACGTTTCCCCACCCGTGGCTTTATCAATAAAATTTTCTAGGACATAACTTAAAAGTAGTAGAACTATGACAGAAGATGAGGTAATCAGTCCCCAACCTAGGAGGGTGCAAACAGCCCCAAGTCGTGGAGATTCGAAGCAAAAAAAAAATTTCCGGGCGTTAATGTAACGTCAGGTGAAGCAGACGAGGGAAATTCCCTTGTGGGCGGGATTCCAGGGAAAAATTAGGCCCTTCCCCAAGAGATGGGTTATTGTAGTAGTAGTTGTATAGTCGTGGGGGTTATGTCATGGCCTCAAAATTTAAAGTTTCCCATGATTTTGCAGTGTTGACGGGTTTGTGTCGAAGGTATATAATCCCGCAAGTGGGGAAAAGGGACACATGTGAAATTGGGTATCTTTATTGAGACGTTTCGCCACCCAGTGGCTTTAAATAAAAATTCTAGGCAAAAACTTGAAGCAGTAGAATAGTCAGAAGGAGGAAATCAGTCCCCAACCGGGATAGGTGCAAACAGCACCATAGGGGAGATTCTGAAGAGAAAAAAAGAACCCTGGCGCTTATATAGTAACTCAGGTAAAGCAGACGGGGGCAAATTCATGGTAGGCGGGATTCCCAGGGGAAAGTGGGCCCTTTCCCCAAAAGAGATGGGTTAGTTGTAGTAGTGTTGGGTTCTGAGGAATTTTAAAAACCTTCAGGGGACTTGACAAACTATACAACTAACCCATTCTTTGGAAGGCCTACTTCCTGGGAATCCCGCCTACCAGTGAATTTGCCCTCGTTGCTTCCCCTGACGTTATTTAAAAAGCGCCAGGATTCTTTGCTTCGAATCTCCACGACTATGGTGCTGTTCGCCCCTACCCCGGGGTTGAGGTGATTACTCATCTTCTTACATGTTCTCTGTTTTCAAGTTATGTCCTAAAATTTGTATTGATAAAGCCATGGTGGCGAAACGTCTAAATAAGTTTCCCCAGATGTTGCACTGTGTTTTTCCCCCAATCTTCACTCTCTAGAGGACGTGAATGAGGGGGATATCTCGATTTTGAAAAAGGGGATGATGGACATAAAAAAGGCGATATTAAAAAATACTAGGATATCGAATCAGGTAAGAACCGGGAAAAAAGGATTTAAGTTAGATAAATTAAATTTTTGAAAGGGCATAGGTAAGTATGGTTTTAAGAGTTAGTCGTGAACACTTTCCTAGTAAGGTAAGAGGCTAGGACCTGGGTTCTTTAAAAAAGGTTTTGGAAAAAATATGTGGTGGGAGGGCGGGGTGTGATTGCTTTTGTGCGTATGGGGTAAATTTCTTGGGTGTTTTGGGTAGAGTGGCTTTGATGGGCCCTGCCTTGTTGGGCCGGGGGCCTTCTGCAGTGTTCCTCCATTTTTGTTCGATCACCTACCGGAGATTTTTCCCACGCGTCGACCCTCTGAAAACAATACTTACCTTGTCTTTTAAAAAATCTAAATTTATCCAATTAAAACCCGTTATTCTGGTTCTTACCCGAGTCGATATCCCCACTTTTTTTATTAATATCGCTTTTGTTACCCCATCATCCATTTTTAACACTTCGAGGTATCCCCCCTAGCGGTTGGTGGGCTTCACGTGGTGGGCTTCCGTTGTGGGTTTCAGTGGTAGACTTCACGTGGGGGGCTTCCGTGGGGGCTTAGTGGTGGGTTTCACGTGGGGGGCTTCCGTGGTAGGCTTCACGGGGTGGGCTTCAGTGGAACTGAGCAAGAAATCCTCGCTGAGCAGCTCTAACTGCAGCTTAAAAAGTGAGGTGAACGTTCAATACAACCTGGCGTTCAGAAGCCTTAAAAACTTTTTTGAGTGATGGTGCGGGGGGAATTAAGGGTTTGAAGGCTTTTTTTCTTGCAGTTTTTGAGAAAAGGAAAGGGGAAATGTAAATGGTGAGGTCTGGTGTAGTACTTCCTCTTCGAGAAACAGACTACAAATTCGGTATGCTCTTGGGAAAAATAATAAACTCCTAGAAAAATCCGATGATGATCCCTTAACCAGTGAGGGTTATCTTTGTAAAGAGCTTGGAGGCTCGATTTTCTGTTCGCGAGAGAGGTTGTGTGGGAGCCTTATTTCACCGTTTTATGAACGCTTTATTAATAAACATGCATAGTTGTGGAGAAAAAATTAAAGCGTTATTGCCCAAAAAGGGTGTTTTTAAACGTGTTTTTTTCACAGCTGTCAGAGCGGCGGCGGCGGCGGCGGAGGCGGCGGCGGCGGAGGGGCGCCAGGGGGGGGGCCGGCGCGCAGCAGCGCAGTGCGCGCAGCAGCAGCAGTAGCAGCAGTAGCAGCAGCGCAGCAGCAGCAGCAGTAAAGCAGCAGCAGCGGAGAGCGCAGCAGCAGCAGCAGTAGAGCAGCAGCAGCGCAGTGCAGCAGCAGCGGGGCAGCGCAGCAGCAGCGCAGCAGCGGCAGTAGCAGCAGCACAGCGGCAGCGCGCGTAGCGCGCAGCAGTAGCAGCGTGCAGCAGCTATGTAGTTCCATATGAGAAAAAAACTGCGGAGTTTTCATTGATTTTTTCCATTTTTCTCATCGGTATTTGAATTACAAAAATTTTTGGAGTTCTCGAGAAAAAGTAAATATACTTTTTTTTTTTTTTTTTTTTTTTTTTTTTTTTGTGTGTGGGTGTGTGTGTGTGTTGTGTGTGTGTGTGTGTCGGTAAAGAAAAAACTTAAATTTAAAGAAGCATGAAGTGGGGAATCCCCCTGGAGATGGTAACAGTGTAGTGGAAGATGGAATCACCAGTGGTTGTGGTACAAAACTTTTAACGCTCCTCGACCTAGTTTCACGCAAAAAAATTTTAAGAAGCAAACCAAAGTTTAGGTAGTAGAAAAATCTTCCATCTTCACAATTTAGAAGAGAAAAATGTCACAAAATCGAGGTGGAAGAAAACCAATAAAACCCGCATGAGGAAACTTACGACGTTTCGGTCGAGTTATTTAGAATTTTTGTTATGAAATGGGTAAATCCCTTCCCCGGTGTACAGCATAAGAAGCGAGGACGTTTCCTCCTTTCGCTAGGTACGATACATTAAAACTACTTTTTAGAGATTTAACTCCGTTAAGTTTCAGAAAATGAGCTGATCTTGTATAGATTCGGGGTGGGTTCAATTTAATACGGGGAGTGTTTGGGTGTTAAAGGGGTTCAATCAGTTACAATGTTGGTGCGGGTGTAGCGGGCAGCCACAGGGGTATTGGTTCCGAAGTTAAAACCGTTGTGCCCAAAATACCCCATGGGATGGGCCATTGGTCCCCCGCTGGTTAACGTGGCCTATCCTTGACTCAATTTTATTAACCTAGCTCTACCCTTTTTATGGGACACGGAATTTGGAAGTTAAAAGTGATAAAATTTGCGGGGAAAAATAAAAGTAGGGGCGGTAAAATGATGTGACAAGTAGTGGTAGTGGCAGCTCGAGATGTTGCGCTTGCGTTTGGGCTGGTATTGTGGGGTGCGCGTCCCCTCCATTATTTGGTGGTGTGTTGTGAAGTGAGACGTTGGTCCGGCCGGTGATGTGTGCAGTGGAAGTCGTCATGATAGACTCAACCTTGATCCCCAAACAATTTCTTTTCCTCCTCTTCTGTGTCCCGGTCTGTGAGGTTGGGTAGCTTGTCCCCCGGCACTGGTTTTTAAAACAGAGTAAATCTCTCCCCCCTGGGGAAAACGTTTTTAGGTCTGAGTGTTTTGTGCTTACCCCTTTGCAGTCCGGTCTCTTACGGAAGGTAACGAAATGACTCTTTGGAAAATTGTTGATGGTCTTTACCCCCGCTTGGCCCCCAAGAAATCTAACTACTGGAGACGCGTGGCTCGAGCTATCGTTATTCGTGGCCATGGTTGGCTTTTTTTTGGTGTGTCCTCATAGTGATCGTTTCATGGGTTTCCCTTGAATGATCACTTCACAAGAGAAGGAAGTTACCTGAAAAAACCCAAAAAGGGGAGACGCAGATCATCGTGTACAAGTATGGGAAAGAAAATGTAGCCAACCTCACCCTCATGGGTTGGGGTTCCCCGGCTCCCGAAATTTTCTGTCTGTTGTTGAATGTTTGCCACAAACTTCGAAGCTGGAGACCTCGGGGCCCGGGAAACCCTTGTCGGTTCCGCTGTTTTAATTGTTTGTCATCTCGGTATTTGCGTTTATTAAATTCCCGATGGAGAGGTGAGACAATCAAGCATCTTGGTGTTTTTGTTACAGCCTTCTTCTCCTATTTTTTATTTCTGGCTATATTTAATTCTTTCTGAATCTATACGGTATTGTGGGGTTTGGGAAGCTTTTCTGACTTTTTTTTCTTTCCCCCTTACCCTTTTCTTGCCTATTGCTGATCGGTTTCTGTTTACAATATATGACAAAAGAATACCGTTTGGGAAGGTGGGGTTTTTTTTCGAAATAGAAGGGGCTGATGTCGAGTTAGGCAAGAAGGTGAAAGGGGGGCCACGTATGACGAAAATTTGGCGGCTGTTAGGGAATTTGAGGAACATCGAAAAGAATATATGGGTCATTTCCCTGAGCTTCGTCAAAAAAACCCTAACATCGCCATGGAAAACCTAGAACTATGGCCCGGGGGAAATTATTAACCCAGGTCCCAAGGCTCGCGCCTTTACCGTATTCAGGCCACAAGGAAGCTGACCGGCGGAGGAACATCTGAAGAAAGAAGGGAGGAAGTTAAAGGGGGGTAAAGATGATGAAGGACTAGACAAGAAAGACGAAGAAATATCCCCCAAATTTTTTTCGATCCTGGCCATTACACTGAATGGAAAAAAGTGGGGGACCTTCGAAACGCAGTTTTCCGTGAAGAGGGACCTCAATCCCCGTTCTTTTTGATACAAAAAGAAAATGGCCTGCAAGTGGTGGGGATTACGTGGCTGCGAAGGCACTCTGGTTTCCCGCCTGGCGAAAAACCCGAAGACTTTAAACTTTAAGTTTTTTGACGACGAGTCTTCGGGGGATGAACACTTCTTCGTTCCCCTTTCCAAAATGCGCTGGGTTCCCTGACGGGATGCTGTGCCCACGCCCTCAATGGGGTGCTGGCCAACCCCAAAAAAACCGTCAAGATGGAATGGCAGCTTTGTTGTACTATTTTGATCTCGCGATGATCACGGGGCATCTTCAACGTCAGCGAGAAAGACGTAGAAATTTTGGAGACCATTGGCACATACGAATGAAGATTGTGGTTGGTCTGGTGCCCCAGGCCGGTAACTGTGCCTTACAAGATGAGGACGGTACAGCCAAGGCCCGGGAAAAGGGCTAGAGGCAAAAGGAAAGGCGAACTTGTCTTTGAAAACAACGAAACTGAGAAGTAACAGAATTTCTTTTCGTTTTATCAAACTTCTCCAGATTTCAGGAATTGGAACTGGGGGGCAACCAGGCCTAAACCCCACTTTTCAACAAAAAAAATTTGGGGGAGGTTTTGGGCTATCTGGTGGCAAGAATTGATTTAGTTTGCGATTTCTGATACGACAATACAAGGACACTGTACACTGTGCGCGGACGGACTGACAGACGCAGACAGACAGACACCACACACACACACACACACACACACACCACACACACAACAACACACGCACCACACCACACCACACACACACACACCTGAAAGCGGGGATACACAGAGAGGAATTTCCTACTGAGGTTCGTGGGAAAGAGAATGGTGGGAAAAAATGTAAATGAAATAAAGGTTGTGACAACAAAATGCAAGGGGTAAAAGGAAAGGGTTTGTATCCAGGGCCCCCAGAAAAAATAGGAAGACCAGAACGGTCTGGTTCCCTAAATGTGTGAGAGGCCAAAAAATAAGAGTGTAGAGAAAGGGAAAAATAATAGAAACAAAAGATCAAGAAAATAAAGAGATTAGTCGAAAAGCCCGAAAGGAATATTCACAGATAAGGAGGGAGGGGGGGCCTCGGCAATGGAAAAACGACATGCATCGAAAGCAAGTCTGACCCAAAAACCGTTGTTCAGCCCCCCCCTCAGGAAAAAGAATAATCAAGAACCAGGTAATCAAATTAAGAAGGAAGGAGGAGAGTTCCAAAAAAATACGAGAAATATGTGAAGAGCTCAACACGTATTTAAAACAGAAAGGGCCCAGAAAGCAAAAATTTTCGGTACACCAAGAAGTGCTGGAAAAATAATACAACGAGGAGGGGTGAAGAGTCAGGTGTGACGTGGGTCTTGAGAAGGGGATATGGCATTGTGTGGCACTAAAAACGATCTTCAACACTCCATCGAAACAGGCGATACCTGAGGTGGGGAAGCGCAATGTAGCTCCAGTTTTTAAGGAGAAAACACGCGGAATTTAAAATGACTTGCATGCCCCCTGACTTCTAGTATGCAAAGTCATGGTGAAGTTATCAGAAGAGTGGGGACACCTAAAGGAAACAAGTTTATACTTTACAACCCGCACAGTTTTAGGGGGAAAGGGGAAAACCCGTGTCATAGACCCATGGAGTTTTTTAATAGGGGACGGAAGAAGATGAAAGGGGAAAAGAAAGGGGGAGAGGGGAGAGAGAGAGAGAGGAGGAGAGAGAAAGAGAGAGAGGGGGAGAGAGAGAGAGAGAGAGAGGAGAAGGGGAGAGAGAGAGGGGAGGGTTAGACTGCATTTTCTTGGAGCAGAAGGGTTTAGACAGTTCCATACAAGAGATTAGTGCAAAAATTTTGAGGCAGGCACGTATAACAAAGAAAAAACCCCCGCAATAGATCGAGAATACCCGACAAGGAGGCAACAACAGTATAGTACGCGACAAAATGTCAGAATGGGTTTTGTGTCGAGAAAGGGTTCCACAGGTGTCAGTCCTAGGGGTGGTGCTGTTTCTGGATTGTGAATGACGTGCGGAAGTGATACACTCGAATTGTCTTGTTTGTAAAAGATTTGATGTCAGGGAGAATTTAAAAATTGATGAGAATCAGGCGGACTACAAAAGGGTCTGGACAGGGTGCAAGCCTGGTTTTTTGCAATGGCTCCTGGAGTTTAACGCTACCAAATGCAAAATCATGAAGCTCAGGGAAGGGCAAAGATACGGTAGAGTACAGACTAGAGGGCCAAAGGCTGCAAAAGTCACCTAAAAAAAAGATCTTGGGGTGAGTATAATATCGAGCACATCTCCTGAGGCGTACATCAACCAAATATCTGCTGCACCATATGGGCACCTGGCAAAACCTAAGAACAGCTTTCCGAAACCTCAGTAAGGAATCGTTCAAGACTCTGAACACCGTGTACGTCAGGCCCATATTGGAGTATGCAGCACCAGTTTGGCACCCACACCTGATCAAGCACATCAAGAAATTAGAGAAAGTGCAAACGTTTGCAACAAGACTAGTCCCGGAGCTATGGGGTATGTTCTACGAGGAGAGCTTATGGAAGTCGACCTGGCGACACTGGAGGACAGTAGGGAAAGTGAGGACAAGGTAACGACATATAAAATACTAAGAGGAATTGACAAGGCGGATAGGGACAGTATGTTTCAAAGATGGGACACAGCAACAAGGGGTCACAGTTAGAAACTGAACACTCAGATGAGTCACAGGGATGTTAGGAAGCATTTTTTCAGTCACAGTTGTCGGGAAGAGGAACAATCTGGAGAGTGGTGTAGTGGAGACAGGTTCCATACATAGCTTTAAGGAAAGGTATGATAAAACTCATGGAGCAGGGAGAGTGTATCTAGTAGCGACCAGTGAAGAGGCGGGGCCCTGAACCGTGACTCGACCTCTGCAACCACAATTAGGTGAGTACTCACACACTGTAGATCAAGATTAAAATAAGCAGATAACATCAAGGCAATGGGTGATACCTTAGTGGTGCATCAAGGAGATCTGGTAGAGCTAAAATAAAGTTATTAAACCTTAGTGACCAACAAAAAAACGACGGGAGGGAAACCCGGGGCCAAAAATTGGATCAAACACCAGAGCGTGATGGTGGAGATGGATGTTTAAAACTTTTACATCAGCCTTTTTAAGGACATGAGCAAAAAGGAATGAACAAACAAGATTTTATCCTGTATTTTTACAAGCCATTTGCGTTAGGAAAAGAAAAGCTCCCATGGGCGCCCGACCTATGTACCAAATTTCTATCTCTTACCGAATAGATATTGAATTAAGGCAGGGGGAAGGTACGAGATACCAAGGGCTTTAAAGACGGAATTTGAAAACAGAATTCGTGGTGAAGTGCAGTGGAACAGGGAGCTGAAAAAAGTCACTGAAAGGGAAGGGCGTTCCTAACTGAGAAGTGCTGGGCACAAGGAGAATTCACTCCATTGAAGAATTGAAAATTCAAAAACAAAGCTCAAAATCCCCCATCTTGCATAAAGAGAAAAACAATGAGCAAGAGCTCGGAAAAACTATAGAAGCAAAGGACAGTAAGAACAGAAAAGCGAAAAAAAAAGTTAGAAATGATTTGCAAGAGTGGGGGAAGAGGCTGAGCATTAATCTGGCTCGGGTCAAGACCGAGCCAGAACGTCTTCACGTCACTTTAAAAAAAAAAGAAGACGAGCCACGAGTTACAACGAGAAGTCTGTTTAAGTGATGAAAAAATGACTGAGGTGTTCTCAAGGAAGAGGGACAAACCAGAGGCATAAGCATGGTTCCACCGACCTAATGAAAATATACACACAATAGGGGAAGAGGTAAAAGAAACTTCTGAGCGAGCTGGATACATCGAAGGCAATAGAATCTGACAAAATGTTACCTTGGATTCAACGAGAGGGAGCGGAAACACTCCATGAACTAATAGCTAGGATTTTCATGCCAATGGACACGGGACGTGTACTTAGTCAGTGGTGACGTGTACTTAGCTCTCTGTGGTGACGTGTACTTAGCTCTGTGAAGACCTGTTTGTGTGCTCTCTGTGAATCTGAACCAGGATGCCCTCTCTTGAGCAGCTTTACCAGCAGCTGAGAGAAGAACTCAGAGTTGCTAAACTGGAGATACGGCGATTAACGGAGGAGAACAAGAGGATTCGTAGTAATCCACCTGTTGTGAGCCCCCAGGTTAAGAGGGGAGCTTGGCCCAGTGGCCGGGCAACATGGAACCAAGCTGAAGTTTAAAGAAAACGGTTGGAGAGGCAGAAACAACAGAAAACCAGAAGACTGCCATGGAAACTTCCAACTCATTCTCGGTGCTACCTGACGAATGTGAGTGTTCTACTGGGAAATGCCAAACGAGCACCAAGGAAGCATTGGCAGACGTGAGGAGACATCCCTAGAAACCCCAACGAAGACCATCGAGAACGTCATGACGAATTTTACAAGTGGTGTAATGCTACCTGGCGAATGTGATTTCGACTACTCGGAGCATCACACGGACGACGCCAAGGAAGGTAAAAACATTGTTGTTGTTGGGGATAGCCAGATTAGGTACATGGATAGGGCATTCTGTTTAAAAGGATAGGAGTAGGAGGCAGAGAGTAGTTTTCTGGGGCTAGGATGAAGGATATTTTTTAGCCGTCTGGAGGACATCATGAGAGGTAATGGGAGCAATCCAAATTATCTGTCTCAGTGCTGGAGGCAACGTGTTGGCAGACGTAGGAGTGAGGACCTGATTAGCAGGTATAGGTCAGCAATAGAGATAATTAGGAAGAAGGGGTGGGAAACCTGTCATATGTGGCATTTTGCCAAGGAGAGGAGTTGGAAATGAATGGTTGTCCAGAGCAATTGGTGTCAATTGCTGGCTGGACAAATACTGTAAGGAAAATCGGTAGGGATTCATTGACAACTGGGACCCCCTTCTATGGCAGAAATGACATGTATGCCAGGGATGGGGTTCACTTGTCTAGGTGTGGGGTGGGAGCACTGGCCAACGCAGTGGAGGGAGCTGTTAGGTCTTTAAACTAGGAATAGTTAGTGGTATGGGTTTTGGCGGGAAAACTGTGAAGTCACAGGGTATTTAAAATGATACAGGAGAACTAGTAAAGGCAAAATGAGGAGGATATTGGAAAGCCAGTGGCACTAATTGACAATGACAGTAATAGGTTTAGTGGAATAACAGAAAGGAGCAGAAAGGTAAAGAGATAGGAGGGTCATTAAATATTTATTACACAAATAGTCGCAGTGCTAGAATAAGATGGACGAGTTGAGACTAGTTGCTAGTGCAGGTACCATAGATGTATTTGCCATTACTGAGACGTGGTTTAATTCAAAAGTCGGGGCATGCCTGCAGAATGTCACATTCAGGGTTTTAAATTGTTCCAAGTAGATAGAAGTAACGGGAAGGGGGGTGGGGTGGCATTGTATGTCCGAGATCGCTTGAACTGTTGCATAAAACCGGGGATTAAGTCTGAAGTAACACATACAGAGTCTGTTTGGATAGAATTTTCAGAGGGACATGAAAAATTAATTTTAGGTGTGATATACCGTCCCCCAAATTTAGATAAAGGGGCCAGGGAGACTACTATGGAGGAAATTGTTAGGGCCCCAAGCACGATAATGTAGTAATTCTAGGGGGACTTTAACTTTTGTCATATTGATTGGAATTTCTTGACTGGGAATTTTGAATCATACGATTTCTTAGAAGTAGTTCAGGGTTGTTTTTTGAAGCAGTTTGTGACAGAACCTACAAGGGGTAATAACCTGCTTGACTTAGTTCTGGCAAACAATGAATCCCTTGTTAATAATTTAGAAGTTTCAGAGGAATGGTGCTAGCGACCACAAATCAATACATTTAGAATTGAATGGGAAGTATGATAGTAGGGATAACTCAGTTTAAAATCCCAGATTTTTCGCTTAGCAGATTACATGGGCTTAGAGAACACTTATCATCTGTTGACTGGGGTAACGAAGAGAGCTATCAATATGACAGTTTTCTGAACACAATACATGGGTGCTCAAAGAACGTTTTTTCCCTTATAAGGAAATTTGATCAAATAGAAATGACCCAAATGGATGAATAATAGGCTGAAATATCTACTAGGGCATAAGAAAGGAATTTATAGGCGTATCAAAAGAGGCGAGGGTCATCTTATGAATCAGTATATTGACATTAAGAGGAAAATTAAAAAGGGGGGTAAAGAAAAGCTAAAAGGGACTATGAAAAATTTAAAATTGCTAGGGATTCTAAAACTAACCCAAAAAGTTTTTTCCAGGTCTATAGAACAAAAGTCAGAGATAAGATAGGTCCCCTTAAAAAAACTATGGGCATCTTACTGACAAACAGAATGAAATGTGCTCGATTTTAAATAATTATTTTCTCTCGGTTTTTACACAGGAGACACTAATAATATTCCGGTAATTAATTTTTTTTATAGTGGATCAGAAGAAGATAAATTATTAACATCACAGCCCACTAGTGAAATGGTTGTGAAGCAGATAGACAAAACTGAAGCAAAATAAGTCACGGGTTTCTGAATGAAGTTTTTTTAAAGGGTTCTAAAGAATGCAAAATGGATTTCTGTGAAACCATTAACTAATATTTTAATTTATTCTTCAAACAGGGCAGTGTCTGTATGTGGAAGATGGCTAATGTAATCCTATTTTTAAAACAGGAAAAGTCGGTTACCGTCAAATTACCGCCAATTTAACCTGACCTCAATTGAGGCAAATTACTAGATCAATTTTTAGTTTGAGTTATAAGTAGCCATCTCGATAAGCATAGCTTGATTATGATACTCAGCATGGATTCCCAAAGAGGCCGGGTTTTGTTAACTAATTTATTAACTTTCTTCAGTAAAGCTTTTGAGGCTGTTGACCCACGATAAAGATTTTATATTATTTATTGATTTAGTAAGGCATTTGATGGTTCCGCACCAAAGACTGTTGAAGAAAGTAGCAGCTCAGGGCCCATTGGGGGAGGGTGCTCTCGTGATCGAATATGGCTCACAGCAGAAGCAAAGAGTGTCCATAAATGGGGTTAAATCCGAGTGGGATCGAAACAAGTGGTTCCACAGGGACATCTTGGCCCGTTGTTGTTTATAATATTATAAATTTGATTTTGATGAAGGAAATTACTAGTTGAATAAGCAAATTCCCCGATGACACGAAGATGGGTAGATAATTGATTCAAAGTAGATTTGGGGAACTTCGGAGGATTTAGACAAACTCTACTCTGTCAGAAAAGTGCAGTCAGTTCAATGTAGATAAATGCAAGGTTCTGAAGCTCGGGAGTGTCCAAAAACCTAGCACTTATAAGTTAAATAATGTAGAACTTAACCATACAGATTGCGAAAGGACTTGGGGGTTATGGTAAGCAGCAACCTTAAACCAAGACAGCAATGCCTAAACGTACGTAATAAGGCAAATAGATTACTGGGATTTATATCAAGAAGTGTATTAGGGGAGAAAAGGGGAATTTATAGGCGCATCAGAAGAGGAGAGGTTAACCTTACTGACCAATATGTTCAGCTTAAAAGAGAAGAAAAAAAAGGCGATTAGAAAGGCTAAACGTGACTATGAAATTAGAGTCGCTAATGAATCAAAGACTAATCCAAAGGGGTTCTTTCAAGTGTATAGGACGAAGGTGAAGGAAAAAGTAGGACCTCTTGAAATCTGGGAATGGACAGCTGACGGATAATGAACTGGAAATGTGTTCCTTATTTAATGACTATTTTTTGTCAGTTTTTACACAGGAAGATGTAAATGAGATTCCAGTAATTAACAATTATTTAGTTCCTGATAAATTTAAGTTAACTAATATTACTGTCACGAGGGACATGGTTATTAAACAGATAGACAAACTGAAACAAAATAAGTCCCCGGACCCGATGAGTTGTTTTCAAGGGTACTTAAGGAATGCAAGATGGAGCTTAGTCAGCCATTAACGATGTATTCAATGCGTCCATCCTTACCAGTGTTTTTGCCAGAGATGTGGAAGAGGGCTAATGTGGTTCCTATATTCAAATCAGGGGAAAGTCCACTCCTTCAAAATTACCGTCCAATAAGCCTGACATCTATAGGGGGCAAGTTATTAGAATCAATTATAGCTGACATTATCAGAAGTCACCTTGAAGAGCATAACTTGATAAATGAATCCCAGCATGGATTCACGAGAGGTCGTTCCTGCCTGACAAACTTACTGACGTTCTCAATGAACATTTGAGGGAGTTGACAGTGAAAGGAATATGATATTTTTTTTTGGATTTTAGTAAAGCCTTCGACAGAGTACCTCACAAGAGACTCTTAAGAAAAGTGGCAGCTCATGGTATAGGAGGTAAAGTTCTAGCATGGATTGAGGCATGGCTTTCCAATAGAAAGCAGAGAGTTACCATTAAATGAGTGAAATCTGAATGGGGATTAGTCACTAGTGGCGTTCCACAAGGATCAGTTTTAGGCCCCTCTTGGTTCATAATTTACATTAATGACCTTGATGAAGGGATTACTAGTGACAGAGTAAGTTTGCTGATGATACAAAGATAGGGCCCTATAATTCACTCTGAGGAGGATATCAATGAACTCCAGGACGTTTGAACAAATTAATGTCTTGGTCTGAGAAATGGCAGATGAAGTTTAATGTGGATAAGTGTAAGGTACTTGCCCTTGGTAATGAAAATAACCCTCGAAGCTATAAAACTAGGTTGAAGTAGAGCTTGGTCATACGAATGTGAAAAAGACTTGGGAGTCATGGTAAGCAAAAATCTAAAGCCAAGACAGCAGTGCCTCAGTGTGCGCAACAAGGCCAACAGATTACTTGGATTATCTCAAGAAGTTTTAAAGTAACAGAAGTCCAAAAGTTATTTTACAGCTCTATAATCACTAGTGAGGCCTCATTTAGATTATGCTGCTCAGTTTTGGTCCCCCTTTCTACAGGATGGACATAGACTCATTAGAGAACATAAGAGAAGAATTTACTAAAATGATTTACTGTGTAAGGAACCTCCCGTATTTAAGATAGACTTAAAGCTTAAAAACTCCACTCTCTGGAGAGGCGAGAATGAGGGGAATATCATTGAGTGTATAAGTGGATGACGGGCATAAACAAGGGAGACATTAATAAAGTACTGAGGGTGTCAACCAGGTAAGAACCAGGAATAATGGATTTAAGTTGGATAAATTTAGATTTAGAAAGGACATAGGTAAGTACTGGTTTTCTAACAGAGTTGTAGATGCTTGGAACAGTCTTCCCAGTGGGGTGATAGAGGCTAGGACCTTGGGTAGCTTTAAGAAGAGACTGGACAAATATATGAGTGGGAGGGGCTGGGTTTGATTGGTGTTGGGGGGTGCGGGAGTTGTTTCTTGAGTAGCTTTAGGTAGATGTCGTTTTGATAAGGACCTGCCTCGTATGGGCCAGTAGGCCTTCTGCAGTGTTCCTACATTCTTATGTTCTTATGTTCTTATGTAAGCAACAGAAGTCCAGAGGTCATACTGCAGCTTTATACATCATTAGTAAGGCCTCACCTAGATTATGCAGCTCAATTCTGGTCTCCATATTACAGAATGGACATAAATTCGTTAGAAAACATTCAGCGTAGGATGACTAAATTAATACATAGCATTAGAAATCTTCCTTATGAAGAAAGATTGAAGACTCTTAAGTTACATTCACTTGTTAGACGAAGAATGAGGGGAGACCTGATCGAAGTGTATAAGTGGAAGATAGGTATTAATAAAGGGGATATTAACAAGGTCTTGAGGATATCTCTCCAAGAGAGAACCCGCAGTAATGGATTTAAATTAGATAAGTTTAGATTTAGAAAGGACATAGGAAAGTATTGGTTTGGAAATAGGGTAGTAGATGAGTGGAACAGTCTACCTAGTTGGGTTATTGAGGCTAGGACTTTGGGTAGTTTCAAATTTAGGTTGGATAAATACATGAGTGGGATGGGTTGGATTTGAGTGGGACTTGCACATCAGAGCTTATTTCTTGGGTAGCATTGAAAATTGGGTAGGTCAAATGTTTGTTAGTGGGATGAATTGTAAAGGACCTGCCTAGTATGGGCCAGCAGGCCTGCTGCAGTGTTCCTCCTTTCTTATGTTCTTATGTTCTTATGAGAAATGTCAGAGATCTGGAGGCCAGTGAATGTAGTCCCAGTATTTAAGAAAGGAGACAGTAAGCACTGAATTAGAGTTCAGTTTTTCTAACATGGATACAATGTAAGGTAATGGAGAAGATAATCAGAAGAGTAAAACAACTCTTGGAAAGAAGTGATTTTGAGCAGTATTCAGCATGGGTTTAGAGATGGTAAGCCTTGTCTTACTACAACATGCTGGAGTTCTATGACGAAGTGAGACAGGAGAAAGAGGGATGGGAAGCTTGCATATATTTGGACTGCAAGAAGGCATTTAATACTGTACCTCAAAAGATACTAGGGCAAAAAAACTTGAGGTGCAAGCAGGAATAATAGAGAATGTTCTTATGTGGTTTGATTATAGGGTACCTTAGCGGAAGGAAACAAAGAATGATTGTCTAGGAAGAGATGTCAGAAAGTCGAGGAGTGACAAGCGGGTTTCCTCAAGGATCCCTACTGGGACCAGTACTGTTTCTGATGTGTGTGTGGATGACATTCCATATGGGATTGAGTCGCTGTATCTCTGTCTGATGATGATTTAAAACTAACGAGAACAAAAACCAGGGATGACAAGGGAAAGGCTAAAGATTGATCTGGACACACTGTGAGACTGATCTAATAAGTGATTACATGAGTTCAACCCAAGCAAAAGCACCGCTACTATGCTTATGGAATAATTGTAACCTTATTCCGAAACATTTCGCCTACACATTAGGCTTCTGCAATCAAATATAGAGGCAGCAGCAGTAGAGATGTAAAAACGATGTAATCAGTCCATCACCCTTGAAGACAGTTTTGAGGTTGTCAGTCCCTCAGCCTGGAGAAGAGTTTGCTCCATAGTCTGGAGCAACGTGAAGCTGAAGGACCAGTATGTTCCAGTGGTATACATCATTATCCTATTCACTCTGTCAGACACTGCAATAAAACGGTATCTTGGTACAGAAAACATTAATAACTTTTTTGCCTGACCACTAGTTACAAGTGAGAAGGGATGGATGTGAGAAGGACGTGTCCTCTCGGTCTATACATTCTTTCTTCTACAAGTGAGCTCCGTCTTTCCTGTCGCCAAAATTATCTGCGCTTCACATTTGACAGTATATAATCTCTATACTGTTGCTTCAGTTTCACATTGTTCCAGACTATGGATCAATACTCATCTCCAGGCTGAGAGACTGACCACCTCAGAACTAATTCATCAATAGTGATAGACTGATTACATCGTCATTACATCTCTACTGCTTCTGTTGCCTCTGTACTCTACTGAAGAAGCCTATTGTATATATCATTATCATATTCACTTGTGTAAGAAGCAAGAAGACCAGACATATAGTACAGATTCGTGTGTGTGATGAATGGTTTTGAAAACCGACAAGTTGAAGAATTGAGACACTTAAGCAACACATGGGAATCTTTATTGAAGAAACGTTTCGCCACACAGTGGCTTCATCAGTCCAATACAAAGTAGAAATGGGTAAGGAGAGTAGAAGTATGAGGTAATCAGTCCCTCAACCTGGATTCGATGTGTTCAGTCCATCACTCTTGTAGTAAGTGCAGCATAGGGCCAGAGAGGTGGCTTATATACTGTGGTGAGATGAGTTGAAGCAGGAGGAGGCGGGATCTTAGTGGGACCTGCCACTAATGTAAGTAGGTTATCGTCCAAAGGTTTGGGCAAGCGTTGAAGTCTTTGTACCAAGATTCCATGATGTTGCAGTGTCTGACAGATGTGATGAATGGTTTTGAAAACCGACAAGTTGAAGAATTGAGACACTTAAGCAACACATGGAATCTTTATTGAAGAAAACGTTTCGCCACACAGTGGCTTCATCAGTCCAATACAAAGTAGAAATGGGTAAGGAGAGTAGAAGTATGAGGTAATCAGTCCCCTCAACCTGGATTCGATGTGTTCAGTCCATCACTCTTGTAGTAAGTGCAGCATAGGGCCAGAGAGGTGGCTTATATACTGTGGTGAGATGAGTTGAAGCAGGAGGAGGCGGGATCTTAGTGGGACTGCCACTAATGTAAGTAGGTTATCGTCCAAAAGGTTTGGGCAAGCGTTGAAGTCTTTGTACCAAGATTCCATGATGTTGCAGTGTCCTGACAGATGTGATGAATGGTTTTGAAAACCGACAAGTTGAAGAATTGAGACACTTAAGCAACACATGGGAATCTTTATTGAGAAAACCGTTTCGCCACACAGTGGCTTCATCAGTCCAATACAAAGTAGAAATGGGTAAGGAGAGTAGAAGTATGAGGTAATCAGTCCCCTCAACCTGATTCGATGTGTTCAGTCCATCACTCTTGTAGGAAGTGCAGCATAGGGCCAGAGAGGTGGCTTATATACTGTGGTGAGATGAGTTGAAGCAGGAGGAGGCGGGATCTTAGTGGGACCTGCCACTAATGTAAGTAGGTTATCGTCCAAAGGTTTGGGCAAGCGTTGAAGTCTTTGTACCAAGATTCCATGATGTTGCAGTGTCTGACAGATGTGATGAATGGTTTTGAAAACCGACAAGTTGAAGAATTGAGACACTTAAGCAACACATGGGAATCTTTATTGAAGAAACGTTTCGCCACACAGTGGCTTCATCAGTCCAATACAAAGTAGAAATGGGTAAGGAGAGTAGAAGTATGAGGTAATCAGTCCCTCAACCTGGATTCGATGTGTTCAGTCCATCACTCTTGTAGTAAGTGCAGCATAGGGCCAGAGAGGTGGCTTATATACTGTGGTGAGATGAGTTGAAGCAGGAGGAGGCGGGATCTTAGTGGGACCTGCCACTAATGTAAGTAGGTTATCGTCCAAAGGTTTGGGCAAGCGTTGAAGTCTTTGTACCAAGATTCCATGATGTTGCAGTGTCTGACACTGCAACATCATGGAATCTTGGTACAAAGACTTCAACGCTTGCCCAAACCTTTGGACGATAACCTACTTACATTAGTGGCAGGTCCCACTAAGATCCCGCCTCCTCCTGCTTCAACTCATCTCACCACAGTGCAGCATAGGGCCAGAGAGGTGGCTTATATACTGTGGTGAGATGAGTTGAAGCAGGAGGAGGCGGGATCTTAGTGGGACCTGCCACTAATGTAAGTAGGTTATCGTCCAAAGGTTTGGGCAAGCGTTGAAGTCTTTGTACCAAGATTCCATGATGTTGCAGTGTCAGACACTGCAACATCATGGAATCTTGGTACAAAACTTCAACGCTTGCCCAAACCTTTGGACGATAACCTACTTACATTAGTGGCAGGTCCCACTAAGATCCCGCCTCCTCCTGCTTCAACTCATCTCACCACAGTATATAAGCCACCTCTCTGGCCCTATGCTGCACTTACTACAAGAGTGATGGACTGAACACATCGATTCCAGGTTGAGGGACTGATTACCTCATACTTCTACTCTCCTTACCCATTTCTACTTGTATTGGACTGATGAAGCCACTGTGTGGCGAAACGTTTCTTCAATAAAGATTCCCATGTGTTGCTTAAGTGTCTCAATTCTTCAACTTGTCGGTTTTCAAAACCATTCATCACATCTGTCAGACACTGCAACATCATGGAATCTTGGTACAAAGACTTCAACGCTTGCCCAAACCTTTGGACGATAACCTACTTACATTAGTGGCAGGTCCCACTAAGATCCCGCCTCCTCCTGCTTCAACTCATCTCACCACAGTATATAAGCCACCTCTCTGCCCTATGCTGCACTTACTACAAGAGTGATGGACTGAACACATCGAATCCAGGTTGAGGGACTGATTACCTCATACTTCTACTCTCCTTACCCATTTCTACTTTGTATTGGACTGATGAAGCCACTATGTGGCGAAACGTTTCTTCAATAAAGATTCCCATGTGTTGCTTAAGTGTCTCAATTCTTCAACTTGTCGGTTTTCAAAACCATTCATCACATCTGTCAGACACTGCAACATCATGGAATCTTGGTACAAAGACTTCAACGCTTGCCCAAACCTTTGGACGATAACCTACTTACATTAGTGGCAGGTCCCACTAAGATCCCGCCTCCTCCTGCTTCAACTCATCTCACCACAGTATATAAGCCACCTCTCTGGCCCTATGCTGCACTTACTACAAGAGTGATGGACTGAACACATCGAATCCAGGTTGAGGGACTGATTACCTCATACTTCTACTCTCCTTACCCATTTCTACTTTGTATTGGACTGATGAAGCCACTGTGTGGCGAAACGTTTCTTCAATAAAGATTCCCATGTGTTGCTTAAGTGTCTCAATTCTTCAACTTGTCGGTTTTCAAAACCATTCATCACATCTGTCAGACACTGCAACATCATGGAATCTTGGTACAAAGACTTCAACGCTTGCCCAAACCTTTGGACGATAACCTACTTACATTAGTGGCAGGTCCCACTAAGATCCCGCCTCCTCCTGCTTCAACTCATCTCACCACAGTATATAAGCCACCTCTCTGGCCCTATGCTGCACTTACTACAAGAGTGATGGACTGAACACATCGAATCCAGGTTGAGGGACTGATTACCTCATACTTCTACTCTCCTTACCCATTTCTACTTTGTATTGGACTGATGAAGCCACTGTGTGGCGAAACGTTTCTTCAATAAAGATTCCCATGTGTTGCTTAAGTGTCTCAATTCTTCAGTACAGATTCGAGTGACAGAGTCTGCAGACCTCACTCTGCTGTATCTGTCACCTGTTAGCTAGGTGTAACAGTTGCAAGCATACCGCCGGAGGCTCACATCAACCCAATGACCTCTGTAGGTAATACACCTGTGGTAAATCTATGAATAGCCTTTAGGAATATCGACGAATAGTTATTCAAGATTCTATTACATCAAATGTCACGCCCGTTTTAGAGTACGTAGCACCAGCATGGAGGCCACACTTAATAAAACATGTTAAGAAACTGGAGAAAGTACAAAGGAACTACTAATTCCAGAGTTAATGAAAATGATCTACGAGGAGAGGCTAAAGAAAGTGAATCTGACAATATTAGAGAAATGAAGAACAAGGGAAGACATAATAACATACAAAATACTTAGGGGAACTGATAGGGATGACAAGAATAAACTGTTTAAGAGGTGAGAAGCAGGTACATGGGGCAGAGTTGAAGTTAAAAAGACAAATAAGTCAGAGGAATGTCAGGAAGTATTTATTCAGCCTCAGGGTGATCAGGAAGTGGAATGACCTGGAAGAAGAAGTGGTGGAGGCAGACTCCAGAAGCTAAGACATATAAGTACATACATACACACACACACACACACACACACACACACACACACACACACACACACAACATAAGAACATAAGAAAAAAGGAACACTGCAACAGGCCTACTGACCCATGCGGAGTAGGTCCATATCCCCCCCATATTAGACCAATGATGCCCCCCCGGATTAGACCAATGACCCACCCAGACTGGTCATCTCCACTCAAGGATGGAGCACTGCACCAGACCCAGCAGCACAAGCTACTCAGGTCCAACTCACACCCACCCACACCCACTCATGTATTTATCTAACCTATTTTTATAACTACACAACGTTTTAGCCTCAATAACTGTACTTGGGAGCTTGTTCCACTCATCCACAACTCTATTACCAAACCAGTGCTTTCCTGTATCCTTCCTGAATCTGAATTTTTCCAACTTGAAACCATTGCTGCGAGTCCTGTCTTGGCTGGAAATTTTCAGCAAGCTATTTACATCCCCTTTATTTATTCCTGTTTTCCATTTATACACCTCGATCATATCCCCCCTAATTCTACGCCTTTCGAGAGAGTGCAGATTCAGGGCCCTCAGCCTATCCTCATAGGGAAGATTTCTGATACATGGGATCATCTTTGTCATCCTCCTCTGTACGTTTTCCAGTGCATTTATATCCATTCTGTAATACGGTGACCAGAACTGAGCAGCATAGTCTAAATGAGGCCTAGCCAAGGATATATAGAGTTGAAGAACAACCTGAGGACTTCTATTATTTATACTTCTAGATATGAAGCCAAGAATTCTGTTAGCTTTATTGCGAACACTAATGCACTGTTGTCTTGGTTTTAGGTTACTGCTAACCAGAACTCCTAAATCCTTTTCGCAATCAGTAGTATTAAGATTTACATTATTTAGTTTATATGTGGCATGGTTATTTAACTGTCCCAACATTTAGAACTTTGCATTTGTCATATTAAACTGAATCTGCCACTTTCTCCGACCATTGCATCAGTCTATTCAAATCATCCTGGAATAATGAATTGGACGGCCTATTTTGGTGTCATCAGCAAATTTGCTTATGTCTCTATTTATTCCCTCATCTATGTCGTTTATGTAAATTGTGAACAACAACGGGCCCAACACTGACCCCTGAGGAACACCGCTTGTGACGTGCCCCCATTCTGATTTCTACCAATTTATGCAAACTCTCTGCTGTCTATTTGTCAGCCATGCTTCTACCCAGGAAAAAATTTCTCCTCCTATTCCGTGTGCCTTAAGTTTCCTCAATATCCTCTGGTGTGGAACTCTATCGAAAGCCTTACTGAAGTCCATATAGACAATATCATATTCATTACCATGATCTACCTCCTCAAACACCTTAGTGAAAAAAGTTAGTAGATTCGTAAGACAGGAACGCCCCTTTGTAAAACCGTGTTGTGATTCATTAATCAATCTGTGCCTGTCAAGATGGCTACGAATTGCTTCGGCAATTATTGATTCCATAAATTTTCCCACTATGGAGGTAAGGCTTATTGGTCTATAGTTCGAACCCAAAGGGACCTGTCACCTGCCTTGTAAATAGGTATTACATTTGCCATTTTCCACTTATCAGGCACTATGCCAGTTTGTAGTGATATGTTAAAAAGATTAGCCAAAGGTATGCTAAGTTCCTTTTTACATACCTTTAACACCCTTGTAAACAGTTCATCAGGGCCTGGGGATTTGTTAGGTTTTAGTTTCTCTATTTGTCTGAGGACCATGTCACTAATTACCGCAATCGTACATAGTTTATCACCCTGTTCTACATAATCTATTATTTCAGGAATATCGCTAGTATTTTCCTGGGTGAAAACTGAGAGGAAGTAGGTATTTAGAATTTCACACATTCTTATCACTGTCAGTGATCTGACCAGTGTTACTCTTAAGTGGGCCAATCTTGTCCCTAATCTTACTTCTGTATACCTGAAAGAACCCTTTTGGGTTAGTCTTTGAATCCCTTGCGACCTTAGCCTCATAATCCCTTTTTGCTTTTCTTATTCCTTTCTTCATTTCTCTCTTTAATTGAATATAATGATTTCCCTTAACTGCCCATCCACTCTTTTGATACGCCTATATATGCCTCTCTTTTGACCAATGAGATGTTTTAATCTATTGCTCATCCATTTGGGATCATTTTTGTTAGATCTAATTTCCCTACTAAGAAAAAAAGTTGTCTGGGCAGCTGGAACTATGCTCTGAAAAACGTCATATTGGCAACCAAGATCACCTACCTGAACCCATAGTCAGGACATCCCAATTTAGCCCACCCAGGTAATTTTTCAGTCTCATGAAGTCGGCCAAGCGAAAATCTGGGACAGAGATTTGATTGCAGTTATCTGGGTAATTCCATGATATCTTGAAACTAAGTGATTTGTGATCACTTTCCCCAAGCTCATCATTAACCTCAAGATTATTAATTAGTGAATCTTTGTTGGCGAGACCAAGTCAAGCAATTGTTTCCTCAGTTGGTTCTGTCACAACCTTTTTCTAAAAACAATCCTAAACCCGTACAAGAAGTCACGGGAAACTAAAGATTTCCTGTCATATTGTTCCAAACAATTTGTCTAAAGTTAAAATCTCCCATTATCAAAAACATTTTTATCTAGATGCCTTATGAATTTCGTCCCATAACAGCTTACTGCACTCCTATCAAGGTTTGGGGCCTATAAATCACACCGAAATTAATTGTCACGTCCCCTCGAGAAACTGTAGCCAAACAATTCTGTGTTCGATGGGTTTTTAATCTTATATCATGTCTATGACAACAATTTAAATGTTCTCTGACATACATCGCCACACCACTACCCTTCCTGTCGACCCTATCAGTGTGGAATAGTTTATAACCCTGTATGTTGCATTCGAAAGGCATTCTCTATCTTTCAGGTTGAACCAGGTCTCTGTTATACCCCAAAAATATCTTATATTACCTACACTTGCAAGTAATCTTAGCTCATCTTCTTATTTTTTAGACTCCTACTATTTTTTTAGTAAACCTTAAGGGAACTAGTCACTCCGTTGCCCTCTACTATCTCTCTTTGTTTGTTGATCAATTGATTTGCCATTACTAGCAACTTTTTTTTGAATACTGTCTTTTTTAAAAATATCCCTGAGGTATCCCGGTAATAACTGCTGTTTTAAAACCCTAATACTGCAGCCTGATTTTTCCCACAAACACCCATACCTCTATAGTCTATCAGTTTAAATTTCTAGCAAGTCATCAATTACCCCTCAATTGAATTGGCTAATGCAACCACTCCATCCCCAGAGGATGAAACCCCTTCCCCTTTCATACATAATCACGTTTGCCAAAAATAGGTCCCAGTTATCAATGAATGGGATTGCAAGTTCCTTGCAGTACCTGTCTAGCCAGCGATTTATACCAATTGCCCTAGACATCCATTCATTGCCCACTCCCTTTCAAGGCAAGATGCTACATATGACTGGGATCCCTCCCTTAGACCTAACTACTTCTATGGCTGACCTGTACTTATCAAGCAGCTCCTCTCTCCTGCCCTTCCCAATGTCATTACCCCCAGCACTAAGATAAATGGGCTTGTTCCCATTACCTGCCAGGCTTGCTGGATTATTCCAGCAGGCCCACATATTTGTCCAGCCTATTCCAAAAGCTACCATCGTAGGTACATCTTCATTTTTTATAATGAAAATTAAAACCATTTTGTTAAGGAATTTATCTGGAGATGAAATAAATGCAAAAAAGTTAAAGTGTGTCAGTAGAAAGAAAAACAGGAAATGTTTATAAATTTTGTGATTAAGGTCCCAGAACCAAACGTTTTCTAATAAATATAACCTAGTGTTCGCTCACGATTCCTTTTTTTAACCCCCCTCCTATAAATTTTGTCAGAGGTGGCGCATGGCACCAGGTCAAACACTTTCTGACCACGAGTGACCAAAATATCGCACCTGTGATTATTACACAAATAACTGGCATATAGGAGACCGACACTTATGACTTACGATAATCATGTTTCATTCTGTGTCGATATTTGTTTATTGCTCCAGTTACGGTATTGTGCCTTTTTATTCTTTACTTGTGATTATTATTATTATTACTATCATTATTATTATTATTATATGAAGCGTTAAACGTATGTGGGTCATTCAGTACAGCAAAGGCTCAATCCGCCGTCTGGTAAGTACAAAGAGACGCAGTATCATTCAGAAGACAGGTGTGTGTTTTGATACACCTGTGAAGAGAGCGCAGTTGAGAAAGTGTCAGTGTAATTGTGAAAAGACAAATAACGGGCTTGAATAAAGAAGCAGTGCATGGAAGAAAGGCAATAATGAGAACATAAGAACAGAGGAGCACTTCAGTACGCCTACTGGCTTATGCTCTGCAGGGCCATTCAAATCCAACCCTTCTTTATAAATTAGACACATGTGTAACACTTGAGTATCTTTACTGTGGAAACGTTTCGCCACACAGTGCCTTTATCAGGAGTTTAAGGTAATCAGTCCTTCAGCCTGGAGTCGATATAATCAGTCCATTAATCTTCATAAGTAAGCAGCATATGTGCGATGAAGAGGCTTGCGTACTGCAGACAGGTGAAATGAAGCAGTCGGAGGCGGTGTCACCTTGGACAAATCCACAGGTGGAAGTAAGTCATGACTATAGGTTTAGGCAAGCGTGGAATTTCCTGTATCAAGATCCCAAGATTCTTCTGTGTCTGACAGGAATGTAGATAATGGTAGCCTATTTTTGAAGCTGCATAATGTTTTAGCGTCAGCTTGTTCCACTCATCACCCACTATTAATAACCGAACTAGTACTTTCTTACGTCCTTTCTAAGGACGTAAGGAAAAAATCGAAGTATGATTCCATTACTTCGACTTCTTTCTTAAGTGAAGACTTTCAGTACCCTATTTATATCTCCTTTATTTATGCCGCCTTTCGCTTGTATACTTCAGTCATGTCTTTTCACACTATACGCTCTACAAGAGAGTGAAGGTTCAGGGCCCTCAGTCTAATTTTGTCAGGCCTTTTATGATGAAGCCTGAAAATGATGTATAATGCTGAAGTATAACCACAGGACTCCTGTTACTTACACTTCTGTACTGATACCTTTATCAAGCACGCTTACACACTGCCGTCTTGGCTTCAGAATTCTGTTTACCATAGCTCCAAATTCTTTTCTACATTCTGTATGATTAAGTGTTATATTATTTAGCTTAAAGAGCCAGGGTTATTTTTGTTTATCTATAATGAACTGCATCTACCACTATTCAGACCAGGACATTATCATGTCTAAATCTTCTTGCAGTTCACTGGTTGTTGAGAGTTGAGTAACCTGTGGAACCTGTGAGTGTGATGCTGGAGGTATTGATGCTGATGTTGCTACACTACCCACCTTCCTTCCTTCCTTCCTTCCTTCCTTCCTTCCTTCCTTACTTCCCTCCTTCCAGCCTTCCGTCATACAGTATCTTCCATCTACCGACGTTCTTACCGAATGCAGAACCCATCGAGAAAATTACATTTAACTCAAAATGGGAGTTGTCACAGTTGTTTCTGCTGCTGACATTGTTTTTGGAAGATTCTGAAGGAAAATTTCAAAGGTTGGTGGACTGCAAAGGTATGTGGGAACTGAGAAAGATATGGTCATTATTAGGAAGTGAGGTACATAGAACGTTTTCCTCTGTATTTTATGGTATGTAGTAAAGCTCACTCCTCGAAAATTACCCAGAGAGCAACCACATAACTGACGTAGGTTTTTTTTTCTCTCCTGCTATCCCTGAATCTATTATTCGACCTATTTTTGTGTCGCCAGCAAATTTATTCACTCATATCACTGTTTATTCTCTTGTCAATGTCATGTATATAAATTATGATCAATAAGGGACCTCAATGACCAATGCCATTTGTGACTGGTCCCCATTCTGATTTTATCCAATTAATGGAAACTCTTGTTTCTTCTAGTTGTCAGACATGCCTCTATCTACGAGAGAACATTTCCCTCTCCGATGATTAAGACACTTGTGCAGCATTTGATTATCTTTAAACGTTTCGCTAGCCAGTGATTCACCAGTCTTGAAGAATCTAATTCTTCAAGAATACGGACCCATTTACCAACCTAAAGGCTGAGAGACTAATTACCTTATCTTTTGTTCTTTTATTGTATTGATAAAGCCACTGGTTGGCGAAACCTCTAGAAATAAAGATACCCAGATGTTGCACATGTGTCTAATTCTTCATTCAGTCACCAAATACCTATCATCCTGACCACCGTGTGTTCCCTACTTTATCACCTAAGCTTACCACCACTACTCGTATCCCTCGTAAATGATCATAGATGATATGCGACGCCTTAGATTTTAATTGTACTTGTCACATAGTTTCATAATTAATCTCTGAGAAGAACTATACCATAATTCTGTATTTATCGTACAAGGAAGGGCGGCACTGTAATACAGCATAACGGAGTTATCAACACGTTTACCACGGTGTGGGACTCGTGACTGAGGGAGTTTAAATTAAGAGATTGAGCTCTTGAGAGTAACTTAATTAAGAGATTGAGCTTTTGAGAGTGACTTAATTAAGAGATTGAGCTTTTGTGAGTGACTTAATTAACAGATTGAGCTTTTGAGAGTGACTTAATTAAGAGATTGAGCTTTTGAGAGTGACTTAATTAAGAGATTGAGCTTTTGAGAGTGACTTAATTAAGAGATTGAGCTTTTGAGAGTGAGTTAATTAAGAGATTGAGCTTTTGAAAGTGACTTATTGAGCTTTTGAGAGTGAGTTAACTAAGAGATTGAGCTTTTGAGAGTGACTTAATTAAGAGATTGAGCTTTTGAAAGTGACTTATTGAGCTTTTGAGAGTGAGTTAATTAAGAGAATGAGCTTTTGCGAGTGACTTAATTAAGAGATTGAGCTTTTGAGAGTGACTTAATTAAGAGATTGAGCTTTTGAGAGTGACTTAATTAAGAGATTGAGCTTTTGAGAGTGACTTAATTAAGAGATTGAGCTTTTGCGAGTGACTTAATTAACAGATTGAGCTTTTGAGAGTGACTTAATTAAGAGATTGAGCTTTTGAGAGTGAGTTAATTAAGAGAATGAGCTTTTGCGAGTGACTTAATTAAGAGATTGAGCTTTTGAGAGTGACTTAATTAAGAGATTGAGCTTTTGTGAGTGACTTAATTAACAGATTGAGCTTTTGAGAGTGACTTAATTAAGAGATTGAGCTTTTGAGAGTGACTTAATTAAGAGATTGAGCTTTGAGAGTGACTTAATTAAGAGATTGAGCTTTTGAGAGTGACTTAATTAAAGATTGAGCTTTTGAGAGTGACTTAACTAAGAGATTGAGCTTTTGAGAGTGACTTAATTAAGGATTGAGCTTTTGAGAGTGACTTAATTAAGAGATTGAGCTTTTGAGAGTGACTTAATTAAGAGATTGAGCTTTTGAGAGTGACTTAATTAAGAGATTGAGCTTTTGAGAGTGACTTAATTAAGAGATTTAGCTTTCGAGAGTGACTTGAGATTCTATGTATATGAGATTCCGAGGGAGAATGATGCCTGCACTGCCTTGCAATGTTTTGTCTGTCTAATACCGTTTTTACTCACACAGTATTACCTCTTCCACTTAAATTCACATGGACACGAAACATTGTTTAATACCTATCCCTGGTAAATGGGGTATAACTGTAACGTTAGGTTAGACCAGTTAAGATTCGTCAGGAAACATGACAAATATTTCCTGATGTGGGTCTGTCAGGAAAAACTGAGCTAAGTGAATACAGTCTGGAGTTTACCTGGAGTTTACCTGGAGAGAGTTCCGGGGGTCAACGCCCCCGCGGCCCGGTCTGTGACCAGGCCTCCTTAGGTCAGTGTCCCAGGATGCGACCCACACCAGTCGACTAACACCCAGGTACCCATTTTACTGATGGGGAACATAGACAACAGGTGGAAAGAAACACGTCCAATGTTTCTACTCTGGCTGGGAATCGAACCCAGGCCCTCACCGTGTGAAGCCAGAGCGTTAACCACCAGGCCACCAGTGAAATTTTTTGAATAAAGACTTATGGGATGAAAGTATAAACCTAGATAATATAATACTTTACTCAGCTAGCCTCATTCCACTGAGTTAATTTCTCTATGAGGAGCCCATCGTCAATTTCTCATAGCTTCCAGTAAACTTGCAAATACCTTTTTCTTTATTTTAAGTTATGTTCGGTTATGTTAGCTTATGAGAGGCTGTGCTGCGCACACGCATCATCATCATAGACATATTTAAATACTTTCAGACTCAGTCCAACATAACCCGTGGTAGTGCATAACGCTAGTCCTTGATCCTGGAATGAGCTTCTGGCCCTCTAACCTCCCCATTTTCATTGTCTCTTTCAATATCATTACTGTAACCAGACCGTCGTGTGTGTGTGTGTGTGTTTTAGAGGAGCGTGTAGTCCCCTCTACTTGACTAACATGCCACATTGTAAACAATTTGGGCAAAAATTATAAAAAAAAAATTTGACTAAAATTTCACTAAATCAGTCATGATGACTGATTTAGTCAAATAACTTCATCGAAAAATATTAGGTCACATAAGTGCCAGCAGGAGGAGATGAATCCAGTTGTTACATATTGTTTTACTGCATTGTTTTCTGTATCCAATGGCCTCTGTAAATCTTTTATTGTCACTGCCTAGCGTCCTAGTGGTCACTTTACACTGCCATTATTGACATTCAGGAACAGAAGTGGTGGTTCACATCACATTCCCTCTTCTCTCCTTATATTAAAAATTCTAAGTATTATAAATTAAGAATTTAGACTAAACACTAAGATTTTTTATCCTGTTTTCATAATCTCTTAACTGATATATATCTTCAGCAAGTAGAGCGGCAGCTGCCAGCATCACGGAGTCTCAAAAAGTCTAGAAAATACGGTGAACTTGTCATTACATGTTTGTTCCAACAGCTTCAAAGACTCGGCATGTGGAGCAACAGGGCATCCATGTTCCTAAAGGAGCTAGACGAGAGCCTTATCAGGGAGGCTAAGGATCCCCGAGCACCTAGTTCTCTGTTCCAACATCTCAGTGCTGCAGTTCAGAGAGGTAAAGCCTGTCATATCACTGGTACGCGTCTCAGCTCTGAAGAGCTGGATGAGACCTTTGAAATGTATTAATCGTTGACAGGCACATCTGTCTCCTTGATATGTATCCCTCAAATCTTTCGCATTTTATGTCCAACATTTTTTTTTTTGCACTGACACCTGCAACGAATGTGTTATACCTCGTGTACCACATTATATAATCAAGTATGCAGAAATGTGCATTTATGAACATGGAATGGTAGAAAAAGTAAAATATTCAAACAGCCTCAAGGAGAAAATCCCAATATTTTATCCTTTAAGCCTTTCTACCCTTTTCTAACCTAAAATTAAAAATAATATAGTGTTACTCTTCTGCTTGAATATTGCTTTAACAATATTATGCCAGTTTTGCTAATCATATTTGATTATGATCTATAGGTGAATTACTGCCTAAATGTTCCATATGCAGATAGTAGACTTAATATTTAACAGACTAACTTCTGGTCAGGATGTATAAAATTTTGTGTTTTGGTCATGTGTCAGAAGTGTGACCCAAGACACGAAGTGAAGTTCATAGTGTTAGTGTGTATCACTCACCTAACCACTGCCACCCGTCCATATTTAAAGACCCAGGTTACGTGGCTTTACATTAAGTAGTGCATGGGCTATCAGACCAGCAAGTACCCCAGCCACTCGTATTAAATGAAGCCACACAGGTCTGGTTAGCCCTGCAGGAAGAACAGCTCACCTGATTAGCCTGCCACTGACACTCATCACAGGTTGCTTGACCCGACAGACAGGTCTCAGCAAGCTTGCACGGAAGTGCAGACAACTGCCAGGGAAGAAGCGAGTGTGTCATGGGTATTGCACCATGGAAGGCTTCTCAACATTCTCTGCTGTCTCTGTCACATAATCTGCTGTGTCTACTTCCATGTTATATGTCCGGCTGTGTCTGTCGCATGTTTTATTATACCTGTATGTCATATGTCTGCTTATCCTAATTTTATTTTAATTAGGAAAAGCACTAAACCAGTGAGGATCACATTGCGCCTAGGGAATGGGACGCATTCTGGTTCGATCAAAGAAAGGGGAGGATAGGTCTAGTTCCTGGATCAAGAACCTCCACTCAAAAGCATCAAGGCACCTCACTGAATGGGAAATATTTTTCCTAAATTCTGGTGCCTGTCAAATATTCTGCTCTGTCTGCTGTCTCGTCACTCTGAGAGAGAAATCGTAATTCTTTTTCAATTGCTTCTGAACGAACACGCACACACACGCGCACACGCACGCACACACACACACACACACACACACACACACACACACACACACACACACACACACACACACATATATGGGGGAAGGAGGAGTTGCACTGCTCTCCAAAACCCAGTGGAGTTTTGAGGAGGTGGGAGGACTAGTGGGAGGAGTAGCCAAGACAAGAATACTATGAGAGCAACAGAGAGATATTGGACACACTAGCCAAGGTCAGTCAAGTTACTGTGGGTAAGTCGCAAGTTACTCAGTCAATACTGGTGAGAGTCAGTCAAGTTACTGGTGAGAGTCATCAAGTTAATGATGTTAGTCAGAAAGACCCAGATTAGCAGGGCAAAGTTACTCATCATGGAAGATTTCGACGATGAGAAGATAGACTGGGAGAAGCTGGAGCCACATAGGGGACCAGAGACGTGGAGAGCGAAGATGCTGGAGGTGGCACTGGAAAATTTCGTGTACCAACAAGTTAGGGACACATCCAGAAGAGAGAGAGAGAGAGAGAAGAGAGAGAGAGAGAGAAGAGAGAGAGAGAGAGAGAGAGAGAGAGAGAGAGAGAGGAGAGAGGAGAAGAGAGGAGAGAGAGAGAGAGAGAGAGAGAGAGAGAGAGAGAGAGAGAGAGAGAGAGAGAGAGAGAGAGAGAGAGAGAGAGAGAGAGAAAGACAATGAACCAGCAAGGCTGGACCTCGTATTCACCTTGAACAATTCAGACAACGGAGATATCACACACGAAATGCCCTTATGCACTAGCAGTCACGTGGTCTTGCGTTTCGAATACATAGTAGAGTTAACAATGGAGAGTGAAGCAGTACAAGAAGGACGGGAGAAGTCAAACTTCCAAAAAGGGAAATACACAAGTATGAAACGATTCCTATACGAGGTGCAGTGGGTAAGTGAGCTAGAGGGAAAGTGCAGGGAGGCAGTGGAGAAGTTCGTACCAAAGGGCAATGGTAAGAACGGGAAGATCAGAGTGAGCCCATGGTTTACCAGGAGGTGTGGAGAGGCCAAAGTCAAGTGTGCTAGAGTATGGAAAAAGTATAGGAGACGGACCCAGGAAAACAGGGAGTTGAGCCGAAGAGCCAGAAATGAATATGCATCAATACGAGAATGACATAGCCAAATCAGACCTAAAGTTGCTATATAACTACATCAGGAAGAAAACAACAGTCAAGGACCAGGTAATCAAGCTGAGGGAGGAAGGAAGGAGGGAAGCTTACTGGGAACGACCACGGAGTATGTGAAGAGCTCAGCCCGCGATTCAGGGAGATATTCACAGTGGAGACAGGCTTCCGAGGTGGTAGGGTGCACCAGTAAGTGCACAACCTAGGAGGTGAAGAAACTGTTAGGGGAACTAGATACTCGAAGGCGGTGGGCACAGATAATATCTCTCCTTGGGTCTGAGAGAGAGAGAGAGAGAGAGAGAGAGAGAGAGAGCGCAGATGTTTACCACTAGCAACAATCTTCAATAAATCTATCGAAACAGGGCAACTTCCTGAGGTATGGAAGACAGGAAATGTAGTCCTGATTTTTAAGAAAGAGACAGACAGGCTGCACTAAATTTCAAACCAGTGCCGCTGACGTGTATGTAAAGTTTTGGAGAAGATTATCAGGAAAAAGAGATGTGGAGCACTTAGAAAGGAATGGACTCATATATGACAACCAGCACGGGTTCAGGGAAGAAAAATCCCTGCAGAAGTAAGACAGGAGAGAGAGGGATGGGTAGACTGCATTTTCTTGGATTGTAAGAGGTTTTCGACCCAGTACCACACAAGAGACTGGTTGAAAAGCTAGAGGAACAGGCAGGAATAAGAGGAAAAGTACTGCAATAACTCAAGGAATATCTGACAGGAATGAAACAACGTGTGTCATTACGCGACGAGGTGTCAGAGTGGGTGCATGTGTCGAGTGGGGTTCCACAAGGCTCAGTCCTAGGTCGGGTGCTCTTTCTTGCATATGTGAATGACATGACGGAAGCGATAGTATCAGAGGTGTCCTTGATGTGAGTGATGTGAAGATGTGAAACTAATAAGGACAATACAAGAAGACGAGGATCAGGTAAGCCTACAAGGGAATCTGGACAGGATGCAAGCCTGGTCCGACAAATGGCTCCTGGAGTTTAATACTTGCAAGTGCAAAGTTATGAAGCTTTGGGAAGGACAAAGAAGATCGCAGACGTAGTACAGCGTGAAAGGTCAGAGGCTGCAAAACTCACTCAAGGTAAAGGATCTTGGGGTGAGCATCATATCGAGCACATCTCCTGAGGCGCACATCAACCCAATAACTCTGCAGCATACTGGCGCCTAGCAATCCTGAGAATAGCGTTTCGACATCTAAGTAAGAAATCATTCATGACACTGTACACCGTGTATGTCAGGCCCATATTGGAGTATGCAGCACCGGTATGGAACCCACACCTGGTCAAACACATCAAGAAATTAGAAAAAGTGCAAAGGTTTGCAACAAGATTAGTCCCGGAGTTGAGAAATAAACCAAACATTGTAACCACAAATCTTACTAAATGTCTAGAAGGTAAATACACACAGATTTAAATAAATAGGATGTGAAAACATGCAACTGTATTAAGTTTTACAACCTGCAGGAACTGTATTACTGTAGACAACAAGAGCATTTCATCCCTCCATGGAAGTTACGTTCATTTAATATCACACACCTGGAAAACCCTTCCCAACAACCTCATCACTTGTAATCCTTTCCATGAAGCACTTACAAAGGCAACTGCTCAGGGAGAAATTCCTTGCTTAACTGTTAGTAATAATATATCATAAATTATTATACATTGATGGATCTAAGCAGGTGTCTACTGGCAGAGCTGCGACTGTTCTTGTTGCCACCTCCCTTGATAAGAACGATGGGAACTATGTTGAACTAGGCTTAGAAATTAACTACTAGGCGTATACACTGCAGTCATCCTAGTGACATCAAAGTTAATTTATGACACGAGCTTGACTCTGATTGTTACTGATTATGTCATCACTGAAGGCTCTTGACTTGCATCATGACTTTAACAACATGTTCTTTGGAGAAACCATATATACTCGAAAAATCAGAGGAAAAGGAATTAATATACATTTTTTATGAATTCCCTCGCAAACTATATTTCTTCTTCAAGAGAGGCTTGAGAAGTTAGTCAAGAATCCTTAAGGAAAATGTAGAATATAACTGTGTCTAGCATTTGGAATGATAAAATGAGAGAAGTAAATAATGAAACTAAATTTTAAATAGGAATGCAGTTAGAACGCCCAGAGTAGATTATTTTCACTTTGATTTCGAACTCAATAAGCATGAATAAACAGTTGTTTATTACGACTTCAGCCGAGTTCTCAGATAAGTACGTTTATGGAGCAATTTGCAATGTGAATAGACTGATTAATGTGGGCAACGACCAGGTTTTGTTTGGCTCAAGTACTTTGCAGTTTGGGAGACATGTTGCGACTATGTAAAGTATATAGTCAGCTTTACGGTCCTTTCTTGACACTAAGTGCTTAATTGTCAAGGTATTAAGAAATCTGAGATATACAGTATAATAATTCTATAATGTTTCATGGAATCTTAATTAAAAGATATCAAAGTTATTAAACAAATATCCTCGGTTTGTAACAGATAAAGTAACTGTAGATATAAACACACATGAACTCCTCTAAACCCTTCGGAGGCCTAGTTCCTAGGATTGTTTTGTGTCCACAGGCTCTTGCGCTAGCGCCCACAGGATAGATATGGGGTTAACAATAAATTAGCTGCATCGACGGCAAAAATCTAGTCCTTTCTCACCATAACTCAGCAAACTAATTTAACCCGACTCAGCACAACTTAACACTAACTTAAAGCACCCTAACTCATCCAAATCCTCTCCAACCCTATCTCATCCTTACCCATCCCTTCCCTAACCCAGCTTAACCCTAACCCATCTCTAAACCAAACCAACGTAACCTTAACTAAGCCTAACCAAACCCAACTCTAACTCAGATCAACCCACCCCTAACTCAGATCAACCCAACTCCAATTCAGCTCAATGCATCTCAACCCTATATCAACCTAGCCAAGCCAACCCAACCCTACCTTACTAAGCCGAATCCAACCTCAACCAATCCAATCCTAACTCAGTCCAACCCACGCTAACGTAGCCTAATCATTCCCAATCTTAACTCAGCCTAACCTAACCCAACCTTAACTTAACCAAACCCTAACTCAACTCAATCCAACCTCAACCCAACTCAACCCAACCCAATCCAAACTTAACCTAATCCTACCAATCCTAAGTCAGCCTAACCAACCTTTATTCAGCCTAACTAACTCAACCCTAACTTAGCCTAGTCCAATCCAACCCTAACTTAGCAAAACCCAACCCAATCCTAACTTAGCTTAACCCAATCCAATCCTAACTTAACCTAATCCAACCCTAACTTTGCCTAACCAACCCAACCCTTATTTATTCTAACCCAACCCAACCCTAACTTAGCCTAACCCAACCCAACCCTAACTTAGCCTAATCCAAACCAACCTTAACTTAGCCTAACCCAATCCTAACTTAGCCTAACCCAACCCAATTCAAACACAGCTTAATTCAACCCAATCCTAAGTCAGCCTAACCAACCTTTACTCAGCCTAACCAACTCAACCCTAACTTAGCTTAATCCACTCCAACCCTAACTTAGCCTAATCCAACCCAACCCCAACTTAACCTAATCCAACTCTACCCTAACTTAGCCTAACCCAACCAAACCCAATCCTAACTTAGCTTAACCCAACCCAATTCTAACTCTGACTAACTCAGTCTTATCTTTGCCTAACCTAACCTTATCCTAACTTAGCCCAACCCAACCTAACCCTAACTTAGCCTAATCCAACCAAACCCTAACTTAGCCTAACCCAACCCAATCCAAACTTAGCCTAATCCAACCCAATCCTAACTTAGGTTAACCCAACCCAAACCTAACTTAGCCTAACCCAACCAACCTTAACTTAGCCTAATGCAACCCAACCCTAACTTAGCCTAACCCAACCAAATCCAATCCAAACATAGCTTAATCCAACCCAATCCTAAGTCAGCCTAACCAACCCTTACTAAGCTTGACCAGCTCAACCCTAACTTAGCTTAATCCACTCCAACCTAACTTAGCCTAGTCCAACCCAACCTAACTTAGCCTAATCCAACCCAACCCTAACTCAGCCCAACCCAACCCTAACTTAGCCTAATCCAACCAAACCCTAACTTAGCCTAATCCAACCCAACCCTAACTTAGCGTAATCCAACCCAACCCTAACTTAGCCTAACCCAATCCTACACTTAGCCTAACCCAACCAAACCAATCCTAACTTAGCCTAACCCAACCTAGCCTCTAACTTAGCCCAACCAACCTTAATTAGCCTAATCCAACCAAACCTACTAGCCTAACCCAACCCAATCCAAACTTAGCTTAATCCGAACCCAACCTTAACTTAGCCTAATCCAACCCAACCCTAACTTAGCCTAACCCAATCCTAACTTAGCCTAACCCAACCAAACCCAATCCTAACTTAGCCTAACCCAACCCAGCCCTAACTTAGCCCAACCCAACCTTAACTTAGCCTAATCCAACCAAACCCTAACTTAGCCTAACCCAACCCAATCCTAACTTAGCCTAACCAACCCAACCTAACTTAGCCTAATCCAACCCAACCTTAACTTAGCTAACCAACCCAACCCAACCTTAACTTAGCTAACCCAGCCAATCCTAACTTCAGCCTACTAACCCAACCAGCTAACCCAGTATCCTAGCTACCTAATAAGCCAACTAGCTAACCCAACCCAGCCCTAACTTAGCCCAACCCAACCTTAACTTAGCCTAATCCAACCAAACCCTAACTTAGCCTAACCCAACCCAATCCTAACTTAGCCTAACCAACCCAATCCTAACTCTGCCTAACCCAACCCAACCTTAACTTAGCCTAACCCAACCCAACCTTAACTTAGTCTAACCCAACCCAATCCTAATTCAGCCTAACCTAACCCAACCCAGCTTAACCCAGTTCATCCTAGCCTTACCTAACTAAAGCCAACCTAGCCTAACCCAACCCAACCCTACTCAGCGTAGTCCAACCCAACCCTACTTAGCCTAGCCCAATCCAGCCCAACCAAACTCAACTCAGCCAAACTCTATCCAACCCGTCTCTGCCTAACCCAACGCAATCTAACTCACCCGAACCCAATTCTTCTTGGCCTAACCCAACCCAATTCGGCCTAACTCAACCCAACCTAACCCGACTCGGCTTAACCCGACTAAACCTAACCCAACCCAGTTCAACCCAACCCTCATAACCAAATCGAACACAGCCACAATTCTGTCCAACACCAGACAACCCTGTCCACTACAACCCATGACAATTTCCTACCAGATTTTTCCAGATGAAATAGAGATTGATTATTTGTGTATTTATCTTGTTATTGATGAGGTGTTAGTATAGGTCAGAACACAGGACATGCAGAGCTTGATGAGTTGTGATGTAGAGGTGTCGTAGAGCATGTAGTGTGCTTGTGTGTGTTAGTGGGGTGTGTAAGAGAGCTGGCGTAAGGGTGTGTGCTGGCCCCCACTAGAGTAAGGCTGCTGCTGCCCAAAATACCCCTTGGGTGTTGGTGCCACTGAGGTCCCCAGAACCAGAGGTCAACGGGAGCCCTCCTTTCGACTCAGCTTACATTAAAATTAGTGGATTATTTCATCGCGTTCCATCGCTTCCCGTTTATTTAAACAATGCTACGCGTCATCTGGAGGTTAAAGTGATGCTTTAGCCTGGTGATAGTGTATGTGTGGGTGGCGGTGGGGTGGTGTGGAGTGGTGAGTGGTGGCAGCTTGGGGTGGTGCGCTTGCGTTGATCTGTTCTAGCTGGGCTGCGCGCCCCCTCCACCATTTGGTGGCTCGCTGTGTGTGGAGTGAGACGTGTGGTCCCGGCCCGTGATAGTGCGACAGTGGAAGTCGTCATGACGAGAGTCAACCTCTGATCCCTAAACAATTTCTTTTCCTCCTCTTCTGTGTCCAGTGTCTGTGAGGTGTGGTGATAGCTTGTCCTACCGGCACCATGGTTGAAAACAGAGCTAACTGCTCTCCCCGCTGGGGAATGCGTTTATTAGGTCTGAGTGTTTTAGTGCTTACCCTTTGCAGTCCGGTCTCTGCTACTGAAGGTAACGAAACTGACGACATCTTTGGAAAATGTATTGATGGTCTCTTAGTCCCGCTATGGTCACCACAAGAAAATCTAACTACTGGAGACCGCGTGGCTCGAGCTATCGTCTACTTCGTGGCCATGGTGTGGCTTTTTATTGGTGTGTCCATCATAGCTGATCGTTTCATGGGTTCCATTGAAATGATCACTTCACAAGAGAAGGAAGTTACCGTGAAAAAACCAAATGGTGAGACGCAGATCATCGTAGTACAAGTATGGAACGAAACTGTAGCCAACCTCACCCTCATGGCTCTGGGTTCCTCGGCTCCCGAAATTTTGCTGTCTGTTGTTGAAATGTTCGCCAGGAATTTCGAAGCTGGAGACCTCGGTCCCGGAACCATTGTCGGTTCCGCTGCCTTTAATCTGTTTGTCATCATCGGTATTTGCGTTTATGTGATTCCTGATGGAGAGGTGAGACACATCAAGCATCTTCGAGTGTTCTTCGTTACAGCCTTCTTCTCCATATTTGCTTATATCTGGCTATATTTAATTCTTGCTGAAATCTCATACGGTATTGTGGAGTTCTGGGAAGCTTTTCTGACTTTCCTTTTCTTCCCCATTACTGTTATTCTTGCTTACATCGCTGATCGTCGTCTTCTGTTCTACAAATATCTGACAAAAGAATACCGTATGGGAAAGCGTGGAGTTATTATCGAAGTAGAAGGCGCTGATGTCGAGTTAGGCAAGAAGGATGAAGGAGGGCCACTTTATGACGAAAATGTGGACGAGTCTGTTAGGGAATTTGAGGAACATCGAAAAGAATATATGGCAGTCATCCGTGAGCTTCGTCAAAAACATCCTAACATCGCCATGGAAAACCTAGAATCTATGGCCCGCGAAGAAATTATTAACCGAGGTCCCAAGTCTCGCGCCTTCTACCGTATTCAGGCCACAAGGAAGCTGACCGGCGGAGGTAACATCATGAAGAAAGCAAGGGAGGAAGTTAAGGTGGAAAAGGAGGATGAGTTTGTAGACAAGAAAGATGAAGACATTATCCGCATTTTCTTCGATCCTGGCCATTACACTGTAATGGAAAACGTGGGTACCTTCGAAGTGACAGTTGTCCGAGAAGGAGGAGACCTCAATACCACCGTTCTTGTTGACTACAAAACTGAAGATGGCACTGCAAATGCTGGTGGCGATTACGTAGCTGCTGATGGTACGCTGGTCTTCTTGCCTGGCGAAACCCAGAAGAACTTTAGCCTTGAAGTTATTGATGACGAAGTCTTCGAGGAGGATGAACACTTCTACATTCGACTCTCTAACATGCGCCTGGGTTCTCCTGACGGTACTGCTGTGACCCACGCCATCAATGGTGCTGCTGGCCAACCCAAAGAACCCGTCAAGATGGAACTGGCAGCTCCATATGTTGCTACTATTATGATCCTCGACGATGATCACGGTGGCATCTTCAACGTCAGCGAGAAAGACGTAGAAATTGTGGAGACCATTGGTACATACGAACTGAAGATTGTGCGTTGGTCTGGTGCCCGAGGCCGAGTAACTGTGCCTTACAAGACTGAGGACGGTACAGCCAAGGCCGGAAAGGACTACGAGGCAACGGAAGGCGAACTTGTCTTTGAAAACAACGAAACTGAGTAAGTAACAGAACATGTTGTTTTACTCCCACTTGCTCTTCTACCAATGGTATTTCTAACACTGGGGGTCATTTGCCAGATTAATTAACGTTTTAATTCTTACAACCGGTAAACCACACCCACTTTTATCATTCTCTCTCTCTCTTTCTTTCCCCCCCCCACACACACACACACGAACTCGCGCGTGTACACACACACACTTACTGGCACACTTTTATTCACACACGTAATTTTACTTTCAGTCTCACACGCTCAAACACTTGCATTCACACACATTCACTCACACATTCTATCACTCTCACGCATTAGCTGACACTCTCACCTACCCCTCACACTCTCTCATGCACAGGCTCTCACATACCCCTCACACACTCACACGCTCTCACTCTCATGAACACACTCTCACATACCCTCTCATACACACTCATGCACACGCTCTTACATACCCCTAACACACGCTCTCACACACTCTCATGCACACGCTCTCACATACCTCTCACACACACACTCCTGCACACCCTCTCACATACTTCTCACACACACTCACACCCTCTCACACTCTCATGCACAGGCTCTCACTCACTCTCATACACAGGCTCTCACTCACTCTCATGCACAGGCTCTCACTCTCATACACAAACTCTCACTCACTCTCATTCACAGGCTCTCACTCACTCTCATGCACAGGCTCTCACTCTCATGCACAGGTTCTCACTCTCATGCACAGGCTCTCACTCACTCTCATGCACAGGCTCTCACTCAATCTCATACACAGACTCTCACTCTCATGCACAGGCTCTCACTCACTCTCATGCACAGGCTCTCACTCACTCTCATACACAGACTCTCACTCTCATGCACAGGCTCTCACTCACTCTCATGCACAGGTTCTCACTCTCATGCACAGGCTCTCACTTTCATACACAGACTCTCACTCACTCTCATTCACAGGCTCTCACTCACTCTCATGCACAGGCTCTCACTCACTCTCATGCACAGGTTCTCACTCTCATGCACAGGCTCTCACTCACTCTCATGCACAGGCTCTCACTCACTCTCATGCACAGGCTCTCACTCACTCTCATGCACAGGCTCTCACTCTCATGCACAGGCTCTCACTCACTCTCATGCACAGGCTCTCACTCACTCTCATGCACAGGCTCTCACTCACTCTCATGCACAGGCTCTCACTCTCATGCACAGGCTCTCACTCTTCATGCACAGGCTCTCATCACTCTCATGCACAGGCTCTCACTCACTCTCATGCACAGGCTCTCACTCACTCTCATGCACAGGCTCTCACTCTCATGCACAGGCTCTCACTCTCATGCACAGGCTCTCACTCACTCTCATGCACAGGCTCTCACTCTCATGCACAGGCTCTCACTCTCATGCACAGGTTCTCACTCATGCACAGGCTCTCACTCATGCACAGGCTCTCACTCATGCACAGGCTCTCACTCATGCACAGGCTCTCACTCACTCTCATGCACAGGTTCTCACTCTCATGCACAGGCTCTCACTCATGCACAGGCTCTCACTCATGCACAGGCTCTCACTCACTCTCATGCACAGGTTCTCACTCTCATGCACAGGCTCTCACTCATGCACAGGCTCTCACTCATGCACAGGCTCTCACTCACTCTTATGCACAGGTTCTCACTCACTCTCATGCACAGGCTCTCACTCACTCTCATGCACAGGCTCTCACTCTCATGCACAGGCTCTCACTCTCATGCACAGGCTCTCACTCATGCACAGGCTCCACTCAGCACAGGCTCTCACTCATCTTTGCACAGGTTCTCATCACGTTCAGCAAGGCTCTCACTCACTTATGCACAGGCTCTCACTCTCATGCACGGCTTACTCTAGAGAGGCATCTCATCACACTGCTCACTCATGCAAGAAGCTCACTCTCATAGGAACAACAAACTGTCTTAGTTATTACACTAGCAAAGTTTTCCTATTTATTGAATCTTGATGCGCTGATACCAGAGGGAGGTGATGTCAGTACCACTGATACCAGAAGAACGACTCACTACCTCTGATACCAGATGGAAGAGTCATTACCACTGAAACCAGAGAGTGGAGACACTACCACTGATACCAGAGAGAGGAGTCACTATCACTGATACCAGAGGGAGGACTCAGTACCACTGATACCAGAGGGAGGACTCAGTACACTGATACCAGAGGGAGGACTCAGTACCACTGATACCAGAGAGAGGAGTCACTATCACTGATACCAGAGGGAGGACTCAGTACCACTGATACCAGAGGGAGGACTCAGTACCACTGATACCAGAGGGAGGACTCAGTACCACTGATACCAGAGGGAGGACTCAGTACCACTGATACCAGAGGGAGGACTCAGTACACTGATACCAGAGGGAGGACTCAGTACCACTGATACCAGAGGGAGGACTCAGTACCTCTGATACCAGAGGGAGGACTCAGTACCACTGATACCAGAGGGAGGACTCAGTACCACTGATACCAGAGGGAGGACTCAGTACCACTGATACCAGAGGGAGGACTCAGTACCTCTGATACCAGAGGGAGGACTCAGTACCACTGATACCAGAGGAGGACTCAGTACCACTGATACCAAGGGAGGACTCAGTACCCACTGATACCAGAGGGAGACTCAGTACCACTGATACCAGAGGGGACTCAGTACCACTGATACCAGAGGGAGGACTCAGTACCACTGATACCAGAGGGAGGACTCAGTACCACTGATACCAGAGGGAGGACTCAGTAAGTGCACAATAACATCCCACTTTAATCTAGCGAGAAAAAAAAATGATCATAAAATCCAGAATTTTATTTATCATCTCTAACTTTTCCCTCACTTAATGTACTAACACTCGTTAAATGGTCACAAAAATATGGTTAACAGAAGGGGTAAAACGACGTTTCTCTCTAAATAGTGTTTTTACAGAGCGAAACGTTTGTAAATATTTGCTATGCATATATCATATTTCTGCTGTATATGTTGGCAAGGTTTGTTATCCAAATACAATGGATAATTTGAGTAATTGTAGTCGAAAAGTTTAAATTTTCGAAAAATTATTTATAAAAAAGTGACAACACTGCGAAATATTAAGATTTTCCAGGTTAAAAAAAAATATATTCAAAAAAATATTCCCCCCCCCCCAAAAAAAAAACACAGAAAATACCTCAAAATATAATTTTTTTTAACTGAAAAACTAAGAAAATCTTGAAAACAATGTGAAAATACAGCCAGATATCACTTTTTTCCTTTATATAAAAATTAATATTTTCCTCATTATTAATTTTGGATTTATGTTATATTATAAACTATGTGTCACTGGTAACTTTAAACTAGCAAAGTTTGACATCAGGAACATCACTTAGCATGAGAATCTTAGAGTCAACCTAATTAAAGCTATGCATGGTACTTGCCTCCACTACCTCACTTTCCAGGCTATTCTACTTCTGACAATTCTATGACTGAAGAAATACTTTCTAACATCCCTGTGGTTCATCTGAGTCTTCAATTTTCAATTGCGACCCCTTGTTGCTGTGTCCCATCTCTGGAACATCCTGTCTCTCTCGTTTTTTTTTGTGTGTGTGATGTAAATTTGCCAAGTGTGTACCATCTGTGGTGAATGCTAGTTGTGGTGTGTACCATCTGTGGTCTGTGCCAGTTGTGGTGTGTACCATCTGTGGTGTATGCCAGTTGTGGTGTGTACCATCTGTGGTCTGTGCCAGTTGTGGTGTGTACCATCTGTGGTGTGTGCCAGTTGTTGTGTGTACCATCTGTGGTGTGGGCCAGTTGTGGTGTGTACCATCTGTGGTGTGTGTGTCAGTTGTGGTGTGCACCATCTGTGGTGTGAGCCAGTTGTTGTGTACCATCTGTGGTCTGTTCCAGTTTTGGTGTGTACCATCTGTGGTGTGTCCCATCTGTGGTGTGTACCATCTGTGGTGTGTACTATCTGTGCAGTGTTCTATGTATTGTGGTCCACCTGTGTGGCGTACTCTGCCTGTATGTGCTATGTTCCATCTGTGTGAGGTGTTCAACCGGTGTGGCGTACCACCTGTGTGCTGTACCACCTGTGTGCTATACCACCTGTGTGCTGTACCACCTGTGTGCTATACCACCTGTGTGCTGTACCACCTGTGCACTGTACCACCTGCGTTCTCATTTGTAATCCTGGCCCCGCCTCTTAACTCTTTCCTACCGATTTTACTGATTTCTGACCTCCAGGGCCCGATCATATCTACACTAGAAGCTGTGTATATGATCTGCCTCATCTAATACCCTTCACGTGTCCAACACCATAAGTCTAAACATTCATATTCCTTAGCTGCCTGCCTCTCCATGCGCAACTGACAGCCTCTACCTACCCACTTTTATCCCATAAATATTTTTCATGCAGTAAATTTGTCTTCCCTGGTCTTCCACCCTTCTAGTGTTATAAGTCTGAGTTAGTCCTTGTACCTCATTCCCTCATTTGTACCACAAATGTCGTTGTAAATTTTATAATCTCCTGAAGGTTTTCCAAATTCTTATTTAGGTGTTGGTTCCATACAGGGTTTCCATGGGAGTAAGGTGCCATGGTTCATAATCCTCGAAGCTAGTTTTAGGTTAGCTAGTATTGCATGCGCCTCTGGAATTATAAGATTTGTGTGTGCTCCTGGTGATATGCTCGGTGCAATGCTAATTCCTCGATCTTTCATATTGTATGTTGTCTGTAGTTTATTTCCTAGTGGGTTGTATATTCCATGTTGACCAGTGTTTTGTACTCCAGGTGGATGAGGGCTGACGCACCCTCCCCGCCAGGCTGTAGTTGACTGCATACCTAAGGCTGTAGAGCATTGCTACACCCCACGCTGTAGATGACGGCTACACCCCATGTTGTAGAACACTGCTACACTCCAGGCTCTCGATGACAGTTACGCCCCAGGCTGTAGAGCACTGTTACACCCCAGGCTGTAGATAACAACTACATCTCAGGCAGTAGATGAAAGCCATACCCTAGGCTGTAGATGACACCTACACCCCAGGCTGTAGATGACACCTATACCCTAGGCTGTATATAACACCTACACCCTAGGCTGTAGATGACACCTACACCATAGGCTGAAGATGAACACACGTGTAGGACACACCCAGGCTGTAGATGACCTACCTAGCGTAGATGACACCTACACCCCAGGCTGTAGATGACAACTACACCCCAGGCTGTAGATGACACTACACTCTAGGCTGTAGATGGCACCTACACCCTAGGCTATTACTTGGGCTGTGGAGGACAGAGGCTCAGAGAGAGAACAAGCAAATCACACAGGGTGGTCTAGTCTGGTCTGGTCGATACTGGACCAGGACCACTTGTTCCACTGTTCTTATCTGCTCAGCCACGAGGGGGAGGAGAAAGATGTTGGGAAGGAAGGGGGGGGGGGCTAGCCACAGTCACGTGACTCGTAATAAGGGCGGTAGGGTGGCAGTAACAGTAATGTGACAGTGATGAGGGTGGTAGGCACAGTAATGAGGGTGGCAGCCACATTACTGAAGGTGGCTGCCGCAGTAATGAGGGTGGCAGCCACATTACTGAAAGTGGCTGCCGCAGTAATGAGGGTGGCAGCCACATTACTGAAAGTGGCTGCCGCAGTAATGAGGGTGGCAGCCACATTACTGAAAGTGGCTGCCGCAGTAATGAGGGTGGCAGCCACATTACTGAAGGTGGCTGCCGCAGTAATGAGGGTGGCAGCCACATTACTGAAAGTGGCTGCCGCAGTAATGAGGGTGGCAGCCACATTACTGAAAGTGGCTGCCGCAGTAATGAGGGTGGCAGCCACATTACTGAAAGTGGCTGCCGCAGTAATGAGGGTGGCAGCCACATTACTGAAAGTGGCTTCCGCAGTAATGAGGGTGGCAGCCACATTACTGAAAGTGGCTGCCGCAGTAATGAGGGTGGCAGCCACATTACTGAAAGTGGCTGCCGCAGTAATGAGGGTGGCAGCCACATTACTGAAAGTGGCTGCCGCAGTAATGAGGGTGGCAGCCACATTACTGAAAGTGGCTGCCGCAGTAATGAGGGTGGCAGCCACATTACTGAAAGTGGCTGCCGCAGTAATGAGGGTGGCAGCCACATTACTGAAAGTGGCTGCCGCAGTAATGAGGGTGGCAGCCACATTACTGAAAGTGGCTGCCGCAGTAATGAGGGTGGCAGCCACAGTCACGTCGCACACGAATGACCTCAAACATTTGCTAGAGGCAGAACAAACAACATCAATCGCGAATTTGTAGAAACTTGTTTAACCCACCAATTTATATATATATATATATATATATATATATATATATATATATATACATATATATATATATATATAAAATTGCAACCACGAACGAGTGGTAATTAATCAAATACAACACTGTGACTAACCGGGAGCTCGAACCCGTGTTAAGCCCGCCTCATGGTGAGCGAAAATTCACGATGCTTTAACCCACGGGACCATACATTTTACAAGAATCACGCACCCAGGAGAGCTAGGTGTTGTACCGTGAACCAAGGACATACGATGGTGTGGGTCCCTCAGAGCTAATTTCATTCTACTCCTCGTTTGGTGTACTAGCCTCCATAAGCAGTATATATAGTATTGTAACCACGAACGAGCGGTATTTAATCAATAACACACTTCAACTTGCTAGCAGGGGGATCTAACCCGTGTTATTTTAGCTCGCCTCATGGCGAGCGAAAATTCACGACGCTCTAACCCACGTATGTCCTCGGATCCAGCAACAACACCTAGCTCTGCTGGGTGCGTGATCTTTGTAGGATTGGATGGTCCTGTGGATTAGGGCGTCATGAATTTTCGCTCACCATGAGGCGAGCTAAAACAACAAGGGTTAGATCTCCGGCTAGTCACAGTGTTGATATATATATATATATATATATATATATATATATATATATAAAATATATATATATATATATACATATATATATATATATATGTGTGTGTGTGTGTGTGTGTGTGTGTGTGTGTGTGTGTGTGTGTGTGTGTGTGTGTGTGTGTGTGTGTGTGTGTGTGTGTATGCGTGTGTGTATAACAAGAAATAGTTTCGTTGATAACAAGCAGGTTGCCATTAATTTCAAAATTATTATTTGTTGTATATTTCTGAATCAATGTTTTCATACCTATTAGTAATAGTAAGTTTTCAAGCGTGGCCTGAGATCAGGTCTCTTAAAGGATTTCATGTAATTTACCTGGGAATAATGAAAGCATGTGTGTCCTCTATCGACTGTAAGGAAGGAGACTCATTGCAATATACGTTTATTGGTTATTGTTTCGCTCTGTGTAAAGTTCTGAACAGCGAGAAATTATGTCACGACTAAATGCGGTCAGTCGCTGCGCAATTCGAGAAATGCATCCCCGTATTTCATACTTCCGGTCTCCTCTACCTTAATGTATGCAAAAGGGATAGTGATGGGTGGTATAAAATTTTATTATAGCAAGATATAAAAATTGTGTATGCTTATATTTTTTGTTTGAATGTGTGTATATGTAAATGCATATTTATGCATGTGCATGTATGTGTTTTATTCCTATGTATATGTGTGTACACATATACACGTATGAATGTATTGTTGTTATATGTATACGTGTGTGCATAATGAAACGCTAGTTATACAACACGACAATCACCCAGTGATGTTTGAGAGGAACGTCCTGCAGAGCTGCGTGTCATCAAGGTCAGTACCGAGACTCACTGTGACCAGTCTGGTTTTGAAGGGGATCCTCTTCTCCCTTTTATATCACAGAAACCAACAGATTGATCTTAATGAAACTCACACAAGTCGCTGACTAGTAGGTCCTTGATAGATGTTCCTTAGGAAAGGACACACAGTAGACCACAGCATTGCAGAGACATATATTTTTAAAATTCAGCTTCACATTTTCTTAGGGTTTTTTTTAGATAAATTAGTGTCTCTTAAACAGCTAAAGGGAATGATGGAAAAAAAATCGAAGATAAATTCATTATCGGTTCAGTATTACATGATATTTCGAAGAAAAATAGCAAATAGAAGGCTACAAAACTAGCTAATATTTTAAATCTTTCTCTAAGATATGCTGAATGTTAGAAATCGACTAGATGAAGCATTCCAGGAAGTGCATGGAATCCAGCAATTCCCGATTTTTAAACTTAATATATAGTCAATTCGCACCTACACTTCCTAAATTCATAGTGCATCATTCTTCTCATAAAATCCAGCTGCCATTAATGTTCCAATTTCATAATCAATTTCATGAAATAAATGCAAATGGTACCAATCCTGTACTCATTTGTAAATACTTCATTCAGAACATATAAAATGTCAAAATTCAGAGTATTATCCACATATATTCCATTTGAAAATACCTGACGTTCATTAAATGCATCATTTGGTAAGCAAATGTCGCATAAAAATCATAAAACGATTCAAGAAAATTAATTGCACTAACTTACTATCATCTTGGCTGTCAGCTGAAATTTGTAATCTTAAGAACAGGATGTCATGAGTCATAATTAAGATATTAAACCACATGTGGGTATATTACAAAACCAATTCTGGAAAAATACCCTGACCTTGTTCTATTGTAAATAAAAAGCAATTACCACATTATTGTTGGTGTTGTTGTGAATGCCTAATTCATGTCTGCATAAATAATATTCTATTAAACTAGGGGATATCGAACAGTAAATTCAATCACTATTGTTCGCTATCGAATCCTTGGCTGTCAAGTCCCTGCGGACTCCTTTATGTACTTGTAATCTTTTGCACTACGGCCCTCAGGAGGGTATGAAGTGCCTTAATTAGAAGTTAAACACTCCCAATATATAAAGCTATATCTTTAAGGAAGATACATCGTAATGCAAAGTTTTGAAGCTGATCAGAAGTGGCTCTTTTTCAGGTTATCACTCGTATAACCACACCGCGAGAATAATTAACACATCTAGATCCATGGGGTATCTCATATGTTAAGTTCTGCATTATCCTTTCCTAGTAACAGTGCAACAACACTGAAAACTTGAAGGCCATCAGGCGAAACATTGAAAGCTTGAAGGCCATCAGGTGAAACATTGAAAACTTGAAGGCCATCAGGTGAAACATTGAAAACTTGAAGGCCATCATGTGAAACATTGAAAACTTGAAGGCCATCAAGCGAAACATTGAAAACTTGAAGGCCATCAGGTGAGGCGTTCTCAAGTTATAATCGAAAACTATAAAGAAAAAGTTCAGGCAATCACTATAAGGCAGCAGGCATCCCACCACCTACGGCGGTACCTAATAAAAGCTTGCTCTACAACCTGTGTTTTCCTCACTCAGAGTATAATGTTTGTTGCTCGGTCCTGGACACTCTCCAGCTTCTCTGTTATTTTCAATGGGATGAATATGAATCGATATGAAATTAGCAAAAAAAATCATTAGAAAAAAAAAACCATTTGTATAAAAAAAAAACAATATTTGGCGTACATATACACAAATATCTTTGGATGAAAATGCAATATTTTTCGTAATTTGATTTTGATAATTTCGTTAGTTTTAATATGGGATCAATATTACAGACAATGTTTTAAAGAACACGAATACCGAAGAAATTTTGTTGTATTTATGCTTATAATGTTCTTGGAACTGTGGTTCAACGCCCTCATGCTTTCACACGTGAGGCCTGGGTCGATTCGCAGAGTGAGATAACATTGGAGTGTTTCTTTCCACCGTTGTTCCTAGTCCCCATCGAAAATGGGTCTGGGTGTTAGTCGACTGTGTGGGTCGATCCTGGGACACTGCCTAGGAGGCTGGTCACAGACCGGGTCGCGGGGGCGTTGACCCGAACTCTCTAGATAAACGCTCCAATAAGTGTGACTTATAAACACTTGGTATATATTAGCCTTTTATCAGTTGTTTCAAGCGTTTCCATGAGACCCAGTACCTATTTATTTTCACATACCCGACGTACCGATTGTGTGTTGGTGCGCTTTATACTGGAGAGATACCTGGAGAGAATTCCGGGGGTCAACGCCCCCGCGGAACGGTCTGTGACCAGGCCTCACGTATATAGTTTTGCGAGCGCGCGCGCGTGTGTGTGTGTGTGTGTAGTAGTAGTAGTAATAGTAGTAGTAGTAGTAGTAGTAGTAGTAGTAATAGTAGTAGTAGTAGTAGTAGTAGTAGTAGTAGTAGTAGTAGTAGTAGTAGTAGTAGTAGTAGTAGTAGTAGCAGCAGCAGTTACTAGTTGTCATAGGCACTTGTCGATTGACACTTGGCCCTTTTTTTTTTGTATGTCTGTGTCCGAGCGAGCGCGCGCGTGTGTGTCTGTCTGGGTCCCTGGACTCTGGCCAAACACTACAGCCAGGCTTGCCGGGTGTGGTTGGCGGTGGAACCGATCATTCATCTGTATCGAGACACTACTTGCCAGAGGAAGGAGCAGGATTAATGACACGTAGTGGCTTCCTTTTTACACACACACACACACACACACACACACACACACACACACACACACACACACACACACACACACACAGGTGAGTACAGGAGGAGGTCGAACACCTGGAAAGGAACAAGATTATAAATGAAAACCAGCATGGGTTCATGGAAGGCAAATCGTGTATCACAAACCTCCTGGAGTTTTATGACAAGGTAACAGAAGTAAGATACGAGAGAGAGGGGTGGGTAGATTGCGTTTTCCTAGACTGCAGGAAGGCCTTTGACACAGTTCCCCACAAGAGATTAGTGCAGAAGCTGGAGGATCAGGCACATGTAACAGGGAGGGCACTGCAATGGATCAGGGAATACCTTACAGGGAGGCAGCAACGAGTCATGGTACGTGAAGAGGAATCACAGTGGGCGCCTGTGACGAGCGGGGTCCCACAGGGGTCAGTTCTAGGACCAGTGCTATTTTTGATATATGTGAACGACATGATGGAAGGAATAGACTCTGAAGTGTCCCTGTTCGCAGATGATGTGAAGTTGATAAGAAGAATTAAATCGGATGAGGATGAGGCAGGACTGCAAAGAGACCTGGACAGGCTGGACATGTGGTCCAGTAACTGGCTTCTCGAATTCAATCCAGCCAAATGCAAAGTCATGAAGATTGGGGAGGGGCAAAGAAGACCGCAGACAGAGTATAGGCTAGGTGGATAAAGACTACAGACCTCACTCAGGGAGAAAGACCTTGGGATGACCATAACACCGAGCACATCACCGGAGGCACACATCAACCAAATAACTGCTGCAGCATACGGGCGCCTGGTAAACCTGAGAATAGCGTTCCGATACCTTAATAAGGAATCGTTCAAGACACTGTACACTGTGTATGTTAGGCCCATACTGGAGTATGCAGCACCAGTCTGGAACCCACACCTGGTCAAGCACGTCAAGAAGTTAAAGTACAAAGGTTTGCAACAAGGCTAGTCCCAGAGCTCAGGGGAATGTCGTACGAGGACAGGTTGAGGGAAATCGGACTGACGACACTGGAGGACAGAAGGTCGGGGGAGACATGATAACGACATACAAGATACTGGGGGAATAGGACAAGGTGGACAGAGATAGGATGTTCCAGAGAGGGGACACAGGGACACGGGGTCACAACTGGAAGCTGAAGACTCAGACGAGTCACAGGGACGTTAGGAAGTATTTCTTCAGTCATAGATTGTCAGGAAGTGGAATAGCCTAGCAAGTGAAGTAGTGGAGGCAGGAACCATACATCGTTTTAAGAAGAGGTATGATACAGCTCAGGAAGCAGAGAGAGAGAGGACCTAGTAGCGATCAGTGAAGAGGCAGGGCCAGGAGCCGAGTCTCGACCTCTGCAACCACAATTAGGTGAGTACAATTAGGTGAGTACACACACACACACACACACACACTCATTTTATTTGATTTCTCGAACTTGTACTTCTTGAAAGACCGTAACCTCTCCAGCAACTGGTCTTTGTTGGATATGTTAGGTTTTTCAGTTAGGTATGCCCATAGTCAAGCTACTGATAATTTGCACCTCTTATGATGAAACAGACCAAGTGGAAGACCCTGAGAACTTATCTACTGAGCGTCCTGAGTCACTCAGGGGCTCTAGCTGCGGCCCGAGAGTGGGGATCTACACTGTATCAGAGTTTTGAGAGTTGAGAGCCTTGTATCAGCAAGAACACCGGACTTTAGGCACCAGAGATACAACCCTGACTTTTGCTGCACAAGCACCTCTACTACTCCTACGAGCTTGTGCAAGTGCGGAAGGCAGCAGACGAGTCTGTTGAGTTGGAAATGACAACACCATCTTGCACATAGCACCCAAGACACCACTAGAACCGAGGAAGAAGTGCCACACCCCAGCGTCTGCGACCAGCGTAGCTTAACGCTTCACCACTTTTGCTGAAGACTCACCGAGCCCTTGTCATAGACCCGCCTCCGCCACATAGCTCTAAACAGTACTCCACCTTGTGGTAGGGCTGCCTCCACCGTATGGTTGTAAACGGCACGGCAATCCATCGAGAGTCAGTGACGAGTCACTGTAAGGCACAGAGCTGTGTCAGGACTTCGATTCTGGCGAATATATTATCATTATACCTGCTGAATACGCCTCAACAGCCAGAATGTGATGGTTATGTGGGCTTGTGGCCTCTAGGGGGAAAGAGTAAAAGAATGAGACACTTGTGCAACATTTGAGAATCTTTATTGAGGAAGCTTTTCCTCAATAGAGAGTCCCAAATGTTGCACAAGTGTCTCATTCTTCAACTTGTCGGTTTTCTAAATAATTTATATCGCAAAGGAACAGTCTTATTTACTAGGGAGTCAGTCAGGATGCCTGGCTTCAGGCCTGACTGCCAGCGCAGAAGAGCACTCGAAACTGGTCAAAGGTATGTTACAGGTGTGTCACACTGGTCATGTACATAGCAAGCCCATCGGCTTGTCTGCGTTTTTGAGAGCTCTTGTGAAATGAGTGATGCAGTATTCCTGTGTAATCAGAGGAAATCGATAAGGGAGACTACCAGTAGACCCCTGGCTATCTTCAAGAAGGCGCTAAACAGGCACCTAAAGTCAGAACCTGACCAGCCGGGCTGTGGTTCGTACGTCGGTTTGCGTGCAGCCAGCAGTAACACCCTGGTTGATCACGCCCTGATCCACCACGAGGCCGGGGGCATTGATCTCCGGAACACCATCCAGATATACTCCAGGTATTAAACAACACCCGGAGAATGAGGATCAGGTTTGATACAAGAAATGGCACGGTAACCCTAACTCTTTGTATCAGGAGACATTCACCAACTCCAAGACACCTTCCTCTAAGAGATGAAAGGGCCAGCCAGCCGGGACAATCCTGTGATGAATTTCCTTGAGTGGTGCTCTAGTTTATCCAGAAGTTAGAGATGAAACGGAAGCAGTCCAAGAGTGTGGTGCATACTGAAGGTGAGAACTTGAGCTTCGTTTAAATTTATTCAGCAGCTATTGCGTCTTAATGCTGAGAACTTTCTTGGGTTCTTTACGTTTCTTCATAGTCATTGCCAAGTGAAATTTCATCCCCAGCAAAACTTTTTCACAGAAGCTGTAAGACGTTTATATTCATTTTGCTCCATCTATACTAGTAATGTCATGATGTGTGTTCCTGGTACCAAATGTAATTTGCCAACTTCAATGTCAAGGAGATACAGCCGCAAGATGGTGACTGATGCTTGAGAAAGAGAATAGTCACTTTAGTAAACAGTAATCAATAAACATTAATAAAGAGAACTGATATGCTGCAGCATAGGTGCTAGAAAACTTAAAATGTTAGGAATTAGAATATGGGAAAGTGCTTATGCATCTTCAAAGGAGTAATGAAGAAAAACGGCCAAAGACCAGTATGCATACAAACGTATTCGGTAACCAACATGCAAGAATACCGCATATACGCAATATTCTCAGTACACAGTACACAACGATAAGAACAATGCAAGGCGTCTGAAAATACAGAATGACACCAGCAGTTCTCGTGTCTTGCACGTATCAAAAAGTGGGCCATCTTATGCACTGCAACAAAGCAGAACTGATATACAAAGACTGCAGTTTGATAGGCGCCACTGCACTGAAACATCCTTAATTGCTACTTCCAACACCATAGAACAATGAACTGACAAATGCATCATCTCAACTATTCTTACATATAGACTATTCCACGCTGATTCCCTGTTGCAGCGTGACACTTGATCTTCGCAAGTGACCTGCCTTCTTCACTATGCATACTGTGTTTTCTCTTGTATTATTTGGAGTGACCAAGGTTTCAGGACTGAAACGTATCCAGTAAAGACATCGTAAGTGCATGCATCAGTGTCCTTTCATCCATGCAGTATTATCACGGTTATCTTGCTGAATCAGAGGGGACCCAGCACACTCGTGTTGTAACGCCACAGAAGCAAAAATATAATTTAGAGATATTTTTTCCATTACGTAGTAATAAATCTGTTGCCACGACCCATCAACGTTAATCTCAGTTTCAGCACATCACGACCGTTACAGAAATAATACAAAACCTGTCATTCAGGTTATTCCACACATTTTTCACAGTCGAAAATCCTTCAGTAACAGCACAACATGTCGACCATAAAGATCAGTACGATGGGTGCCCCATTGAAGACTCTTGGAAACCAGACTGGGCCACTATACCACACACGCCATTCCACTAATGCACTTCATTGATTTTATATGTTTATGGGAATGTTTATACTCTAGGGGAGAAGATCTGGCCACACGGAGAGTACTTGTCCTGCAACAGCAATAAGGAAACACCAGATTTCTCTAATGTTGAACCCACAGGATATACATACAAACATACATATAATGTTGAACCCACAGGATATACACACATACATATAATGTTGAACCCACAGGATATACATACAAACATACATATAATGTTGAACCCACAGGATATACACACATACATATAATGTTGAACCCACAGGATATACATACAAACATACATATAATGTTGAACCCACAGGATATACATATAATGTTGAACCCACAGAATATACATACAAACATACATATAATGTTGAACCCACAGGATATACATACCACATACATATAATGTTGAACCCACAGGATATACATACAAACATACATATAATGTTGAACCCACAGGATATATAAGGGATAGATAATAAAGCTATTAAATTGCACCGTATGTGTTTATGCACTCACCTATTTGTGGTTGCAGGGGTCGATTCACAGCTCCTGGCCCCGCCTCTTCGCTGGTAAATGTGTGTGTGTGTGTGTGTGTGTGTGTGTTGTACTTACCTAATTGTGGTTGCAGGGGTCGAGACTCAGCTCCTGGCCCCGCCTCTTCACTGATCGCTATATATATGGTTCCTGCCTCCACTACTTCACTTGCTAGGTTATTCCACTTGCTGACGACTCTATGAAGAAATACTTCCTAACGTCCCTGTGACTAGTCTGAGTCTTCAGCTTCCAATTGTGACCCCTTGTTTCTGTGTCCCCTCTCTGGAACATCCTGTCTCCGTCCACCTTGTCTATTCCCCGCAGTATCTTGTATGTCGTTATCATGTCTCCCCTGACTCTTCTGTCCTCCAGTGTCGTCAGTCCGATTTCCCTCAACCTTTCCTCGTACGACATTCACCTGAGCTCTGGAACTAGCCTTGTTGCAAACCTTTGTACTTTCTCTAACTTCTTGACGTGCTTGACCAGGTGTGGGTTCCAGACTGGTGCTGCATACTCCAGTATGGACCTAACATACACAGTGTACAGTGTCTTGAACGATTCCTTATTAAGGTATAGGAACGCTATTCTCAGGTTTGCCAGGCGCCCGTATGCTGCAGCAGTTATTTGGTTGATGTGTGCCTCCGGTGATGTGCTCGGTGTTATGGTCACCCCAAGATCTTTCTCCCTGAGTGAGGTCTGTAGTCTTTATCCACCTAGCCTATACTCTGTCTGCGGTCTTCTTTGCCCCTCCCCAATCTTCATGACTTTGCATTTGGCAGGGTTGAATTCGAGAAGCCAGTTTCTGGACCACGTGTCCAGCCTGTCCAGGTCTCTTTGCAGTCCTGCCTCATCCTCATCCGATTTAATTCTTCTCATCAGCTTCACACCATCTGCGAATAGGGACACTTCAGAGTCTGTTCCTTCCATCATGTCGTTCGCATATATCAAAAATAGCACTGGTCCTAGAACTGACCCCTGTGGGACCCCGCTCGTCACAGGCGCCCACTGTGATACCTCTTCACGTACCATGACTCGTTGTTGCCTCCCTGTCAGGTATTCCCTGATCCATTGCAGTGCCCTCCCTGTTATATGCGCCTGATCCTCCAGCTTCTACACTAATCTCTTTTGAGGAACTGTGTCAAAGGCCTTCCTGCAGTCCAGGAAAATGCAATCAACCCACCCCTCTCTCTCGTGTCTTACTTCTATTACCTTGTCATAAAACTCCAGAAGGTTTGTGACACAGGATTTGCCTTCCATGAATCCATGCTGGTTTTCATTTACAATCCTGTTCCGCTCCAGGTGTTCCACCACTCTCCTCCTGATAATCTTCTCCATGGCTTTGCATACTATACATGTCAGAGACACAGGTCTGTAGTTTAGTGCCTCTTTTCTGTCTCCTTTCTTAAATATGGGGACTACATTTGCCGTCTTCCATATCTCAGGTAGTTGCCCAGTTTCAAGGGATGTGTTGAAGATTGTGGTTAGGGGCACACACAGCATCTCTGCTCCTTCTCTAAGGACTCACGGGGAGATGTTGTCCGGTCCCATGGCCTTTGAGGTATCAAGGTCACTTAGCAGCTTCTGCACCTCCTCCTCGGTTGTTCGTATGTCATCCAACACTTGTTGGTATATTCCCTCTTGATGTTCCCTTCTGTGCTGTCTTCCCAGAGCCCTTCCTGTCTCTACTGTAAAAACTTCCTTAAATCTCCTGTTTAGCTCCTCACATACTTCCTGATTATTTCTTTGAGTTCTCCACCTTCTGTCCTCAGTCAGATCACCTGGTCTTTGACTGTTGTCTTCCTCCTGATGTGGCTATACAACAGTTTCGGGTCAGTCTTGACTTTCGATGCTATGTTATTTTCATACTGTCGCTGGGCCTCCCTCCTTACCTGTGCATACTCGTTCCTGGCTCTGCGACTAATCTTCCTATTTTCATGTGTTCTCTGCCTTCTGTACTTTTTTCCATTCTCTATTGCACTTAGGTTTTGCCTCCTTACACCGTCGGGTAAACCAGGGGCTCATTCTGGTCTTCCCATTGTTTCTTTGCCCTTGGAAATAAACCTTTCCACTGACTCCTTGCATTTTGTTGTTACATATTCCATCATTTCATTTACTGGCTTTCCTGCCAGTTCTCTGTCCCACGGAACCTCCTGCAGGAAGTTCCTCAAACCTATGTAGTCCCCTCTTTAATAGTCTGACTTTTCCCATTCAACTGCTGTTACTCTCTCCACTTGCAACTTATGTATTCAAAGCACAGAACCACGTGGTCACTAGCTCCTAGGGGACTCTGATATGTGATGTCCTCAATGTCTGAACTGCCCAGGGTGAACACAAGGTCCAATCTTGCTGGTTCGTCATCCCCTCTCACTCTGGTAGTGTCCTTAACATGTTGGTGCATGAGGTTTTCCAGTATCACATCCAACATCTTGGCTCTCCATGTTTCGGGACCCCCATGTGGCTCCAGGTTTTCCCAGTCAATCACCCTGTGGTTGAAATCACCCATAACCAGCAACTTTGCTCTGCTCGAGTGAGCTCTTCTTGCCACCTCAGCAAGTGTGTCCACCATTGCTCTGTTGCTCTCTTCATATTCCTCTCTTGGCCTCCTGCAGTTCTGTGGTGGATTATACATCACTGCAATGACCACCTTGTGCTCCCCAGACTGAAGTGTACCTACTATGTAGTCCTTTCTCCTGTATCGTCTATGCCTCCCATTTTCTCGAATTTCCATCGGTTTTTTACGAGCAGCGCAACCCCTCCTCCCCTTCTGCCCCTTCTATCTTTCCTCATGATCTGATATCCTGGTGGGAAGATTGCATCTGTTATTGTCTCAGTGAGTTTTGTTTCTGTAACTGCTATGATGCCTGGGGACTTCATTGATTCTTTCTTGCCATTCCTCATATTTATTCGTTAATCCATCCGCATTTGTGTACCAAACTTTCAACTTCTGTTCTAATACTGTAACTGTGGTCCTGGGGGAATACTGGGGTTGGGAGAGCAGGAGCCCTGGTGGGGGCCTGTGGGGGACTGCAGTGGAGGAAGAGCTCCCATATGGGGTTGCTGTAGGGGTGGAGTTCGTGGTGCGGGGGGTGGGAACAGAGGGATCGGTGTGTGATTGTTGGTTTAGATTGTTAAGTTGCCTTGGGGGTGTCGTGGTTGGAGTCCTTCTGCAGGTGTTTCTGGGGGGTGTGCTTGCCCTTCCACTTGTGCCTGGGTTATTCTGCTTTTCTTTGTCATTTCCTCCCATTCCTCCTTTCGTTTTTGCACTCTCTCTCAGTATTATGCTTTCCTCCTGTGTTCTGTCTCGATCGAGGTACACACTCTTGAACTCCTGTTTGCCTCTCAGCTGTGCTTTCTCCTGCAGGATCATGGTTCGAGTTGATTCTGCCTTGAAAATTACTTTGAGAGGCCGTTTCCTTCTCTTTGTGAACCACCCGATTCTCCGAAAATTTGCCACCTGGGTCATGTCTCCCTCGCCTATCACCTTCATGATACCTTCAATCGCTTTACCCTCCTCCTGTTTTCTTTCAACATAGGTTTCCCCTTCAGCTTCCTGTAGCCCATAGACAAAAACTGATCTCTCCCTTTCCTCCTCCCACTGTGACTCCCATTGCATCCTCTGAGGTGTTTTAGTTCCTTCCCGTGGAGTGTTCCTTCCTTCAATCCCTTCCCTAGCTGTGGCCCCTGTGCTCATTGGTTTGTCCTTCCTGCTCACCTGTTACTGGCCTCCACAAGTGTCTGGTAAAGTCCCTGCATATGTCCTAGATCCTTCAATGTCTTCCGACCTCTAATACTGTCCTAGTGTGCTCCCTGTCTTTGTTTTGGCCCCGTGTGGGTTT
>NC_069436.1:22764698-22807198 GCF_026875155.1 Cherax quadricarinatus
CTATACCGACCTGTCACACTTCCCACCGACGTTACTTTTATACCCGAGGGATCTTTCCAGGGGGGTCAGCGCCCCCCGCGACCCGGTCCCAGACCAGCCCATAATGACCCGCATGTGTTTAGCAGTTGTAAAAATATGGGAAATGTTGATAAAAATGATAATACTGATAGTTATAATGATAATATTGATATACTGATAATATTGATAGGTGTAATGATAATATTGATAGTTATAATGATAATATTGATAAGCAAGAATAGAAGAACCAGATCTCTGTTGGGTCTATGATAAGTCAGCGTTAACCTTTTTTATTACACTGTAGACTACACTGTAGAAGACACTGTAGACTACACTGTAGGCTACACTGTGCAGGCTTAACTGTGTAGACTACACTGTGTAAACATTCTATACACTACGTTGTAATATTACATTGCATGATCTACACCGCCACACGTGGTACGTATCTTATTAAAAATAAGAGAGAGAGAGAGAGAGAGAGGAGAGAGAGAGAGAGAGAGAGAGAGAGAGAGAGAGAGAGAGAGAGAGAGAGAGAGAGAGAGAGAGAGGAGAGAGAAGAGAAGAGAAAGAGAGAAGAGAAGAGAGAGAGAGAGAGAGAGAGAGAGAGAGAGAGAGAGAGAGAGAGAGAGAGAGAGAGAGAGAGAGAGAGAGAGAGAGAGACTGACTCCAACAAGCACATAGCGCTAATCAAAACAGGAGATTAGGTATAGGTTTAGTTAGAGCTTCGTCATCGTTGTCGAAGTCTTTGTCGTTGATATTTTCCCCACTTGTTTTTCCTCAAAACATATACAATACCCTCGCTGGGCAGCCAACCATTTTTTTTCATCCTCCTTCCTTCCTGCAGTCTGTGCTCACTGCAGTCGCCGCATAACTAACTTTATGTGCCCAGAACATCCCAGACCGCTCGCCTAGTAGCTTGCATCTCCGGAAGCAACTAGGCTTAACATCTTTAGGTGAACGAAGTCGTCCATCGCTGTTCCAGTCTGGTGCGGTGGTGAACGAAGTCATTCATCGCTGTTCCAGTCTGGTGCGGTGGTAACGAAGTCGTCCATCGCTGTTCCAGTCTGTGCGGTGGTGAACGAAGTCATTCATCGCTGTTCCAGTCTGGTGCGGTGGTAAACGAAGTCGTCCATCGCTGTTCCAGTCTGGTGCGGTGGTGAACGAAGTCGTCCATCGCTGTTCCAGTCTGGTGCGGTGGTGAACGAAGTCGTCCATCGCTGTTCCAGTCTGGTGCGGTGGTGAACGAAGTCGTCATCGCTGTTCAGTCTGGTGCGGTGGTGAACGAAGTCGTTCATCGCTGTTCCAGTCTGGTGCGGTAGTGAACGAAGTCGTCCATCGCTATTCCAGTCTACTGGGGTGGTGAATGAAGTTGTTCATTGTCGTTGCAATCCAGTGAGGCGTTGTTGCACTCTGTTGAGACCTTCAGTAAGCTTTAATAAGAACCGGCATCATCTCTCCGAAGTCGCATCTGTTTTGTAGTCGAAATATTTTATCCAGATGCATACGTGTTTAAAAATCTTTCTTATAAAATGTTTGAGTAACAAAAATTTAAGTGAAATATGTAAATTAAGAGTATGTAATAAACGTACATATTGTTATTCTCGCCGGAGAGGAAAAGAAAATTGTACAGCATAATTGATCAGTGTATTTGTTTATATATATATATATATATATATATATATATATATATATATATATATATATATATATATATATATATATATATATAATATATATAGACAAAACATTCACAAAAATACGATAGAAAGTAAACCAACATAGGTAACTCAGAGCTACATCTCGAATACTTCGTCCAGCTCCCCTGCGGTGGGCCGCGTGCCCAGAATGTTGCAGGCATTTCCTCTCTGGATCGCAACACTGAGTCTCTGAAAGAGGAAGCTGGTCGCCCTGTGGTCCTTGGTTTCTATGATGAGCTTTTCACCCAGCTCTATTAGGAACTTTAGAGCACACTTGCCCCATGCTCCAAGGGTCTCCGACCCTATTGGGATGAAGTTATAGCAAGGGGCAAGGTCTTCATATTTGCGGATCTTCTGGGTCTCCTTATGGCTGGCAGCTCCATATATATATATATATATATATATATATATATATATATATATATATATATATATATATATATATATATATATATATATATATATATATATATTATAGAAAGTTAGATTTAGTGACCACCGTTATTTTTATTTACATCTGCTGTACTTCTACTCGTTAATGCAAATATCTACACAGCCAATCACGTGGCAGCACCTCTGTGCCTAAAAGCATGCAGACATGGTCAAGAGATTCAGTTGTTGTTCGGATCAAACGTCAGAATAGGGAAGAAATGTGATCCAAGTGACTCTGACCGTGGAATGAATGTTTGTGCCAGACGAGCTGGTTTGAGGATCTCAGAAACCAATGATCTGGGATTTTCACGCACAAGTCTTTAGATTTTATTATTATAATCAAAAGGAAGCGCTAAGCCACAAGGGCTATACAGCACAAGTCTTTAGAGATTACAGAGATTCTGAATGAAAAAAAAATAAAAGCATTTAATGAGCTCCAGTTCTGTGGGCGACAACGCATTGTTTACGAGAGAATGACCAGACTGGTTCATGCTGAGAGGAAGGCGACAGTAACGTAATTAACAGTAGTATGCAGAATAGCAAATCTGAATGTTCAACACGTCGAACATTTAAATAGATGGTTACTTCAGTAAACCCCACCAGGTTCCACTCCTGTCAGCTAAGAACATAAACTCTGGCTACAGAGGACACAGACTCACCACAATATGACAGTTAAAAATTGGGGAAACGTCGCCTGGCCTGACGAATCGCGGTTTCTGCTGCGACATGCAGGTGGTACTGTCAGAATTTGTTGTAAACCTTTAAGATGTGGTGGGACGGGAGATTCGCTGCATAAATGTGCAGCCGACAAATTTGCAGCAACTGCGTGATGCTATCATGTCTATATGCATTACGACCTCTAAGGAATATTTCCAGCACCTTATTGAATCCATGCCACTAAGAAAACAAGCTAATATAGAGGCAAACGAGGGCTCCACCTAGAACTAGAGAAGTGTACCTAATTAAGTGACGACTGAGTGTGTGTGTGTGTGTGTGTATGTATGTGTGTGTGTGTGTATAATTAACACACGTACTAAGATTCAGCATCCTCGTTATTGTACTATGTAAATATATAACAAAAAATATATGACAAACTATATAACAAAACATATAACAAAAAATTCTTAGCAAGCGATACTCTACTGTTGTCGGACTGAATAGAAGACAACGTCTTGGTAGTGTTTACTCCGATTTCTTGTACCATAACCTAATTCACGTTCCAATACAAGTTTTATGCACAATAAGCTAAATCATGTACCCCTAACAGGTTCAACGTGACAGCTAAATATTTTTCACGTATAATGAGTTTCAAAAATAGTATCCAGGTTGACGTACCTTCCAGGTTGGTAGAATACAGTGACGCCTTTTATGAAGAGCATCGTCAAGGTCCATAAATCTTGACTTCGTGCACAATTATTTCGATTTTCCTGAAAGTTAAAAAAATCTTTAAATTTACAAATGTCGAAAAATAATGTCATGTATCTTCTTAAAAGTATTATTCCTCTATTATATTCTTATTTAATATTATTATAATTAAATTCACTGAGAAGCACTTAACCAGAGATCATGCAGCGTCTGGGAATGGAAAGGGGTGAGAAGTAATCAGGTTTAATCCAAGGAAAGGGGGTGACGCTGTGTATTTAGGTAACCCCGAAGGAAAGCCTTTAAATTTTTACCTGAACTACTTTTTTTTTCACCTGACAAACTTTCGTTTATAACCTGAGAACGCTTTATCCGATGTGTATTATTATCACTGTTATTAAATCCATTCCAAATCTCCTGGAAAGGATCCGATAACCTCTCAAAAGATTTTTATATTTCTTCAGACATTAAGAAAAAGCTGCGTCCTAATTAGAGAAGCGCGAACAGAACAAATTAAGTATAGAGAAGTTCCTTTGTCAGTTTTGTCTGATATAGTGAACTTATCCTCCCGTTAAATCTTTTATGTCACTGTGACTGTAAATGGTCCAAATCGGGCCGAAAGATCGTCAAAAGCTTTTCTCTCCAATGTGCGGGTTATTCGTGTATTGTTCCAGTCACGGTATTGTGCCTTTTTGTTATTTTAGTAAACCTTTTTGGAATGCCTTCACACTTGAATGGCTGATGCAGCTTACAGACAGAACATAACTAAATTACTTTGTCTAGATGCAAAATTGGCATTATTCTCATATTGTTGAAACAAAACCTGAGAATGCCTCTTGTGAACGGCTTCAGGCTTTGAGGATATTAGTTTCCATGTGATAACTCGTGACGGCCACTTCTGATCTTCACTATTTTTGAAATGTATTATAAACTTTTGCCACCCTCTGCACTATTCCTATCATTTAGGTAGAGGGGGCTGGGGTTATGCAATACAGGGACATCTTCTCGGATAGCAGTGACTAAATGCTTTTATTCTTTATCACTAGGGTGGTATCCCAGATAGAAGGTAATGTGATCCACCAAAAATGAAACTATGAACGTTTTCTACTTATGAACAAATCTTGGTGGGAGACGGTCTACGCCGGTAAACAATTTTTCGAAATATTTTTTTCCCAACATTGCACTACTAACCCGATAAATTCTACAGCACCTGCATCATTAATTTGCCGAGGTAATATAGTATTGAATATTCATATAATTTACCCACAGGCTATTAGTGTCAATTACTTTGTAAATTAAATTACCTTGGCAGTATTCATATATTATGATATTTAATTGCCTAAAAAAAACCAACGAGGGTTCTTGTTTAACATTGTAATTTACAGTGTTATGTTTTATGTACATAATGTTGAATATTACATTATCTGCATGCACAGCAAAGGCAAAATAATAGCCCAGTATGCAAATTATATAAACAATTGGAAATGTAAACATCAAAGCGGATAAACATGTAAACAACTGAGATATAAAGTCCTCAGAGCTTGTGGGAATGATGGGTAATCAAGTTCAGTTAAAGAGAGGATAGGTTTAATTTCTTGGCCGAGGAGTTTCTTAGTAGCATCAACGTCAGCCAGGAAACGAGACTTGTCTGGCCAGCTGAAAACTTCCCTGGTTCTGTTTGATGGTGTCTATGGTGAGCATAAAAGCAGATTCTAAGCATCTTCTTCGGTTTCTGTTGTAATCTGGAAGCTCACCATTGTTCCTAGACTATTCGATATTAGTTTCCCATAGTACACAGTATACTGAAATAGTATTCCTTTCCGCCGCAGTATTGATAAACATATAAAATATGAAAGGACCGAAACATCAGCCAGTTTTCAGATGTAATATTCTTCTGCCCATTTCATTATGTATCTCTTTTTACCAACGTCTTTTTTTAATGAAATCTCAATTAAATCAATGAAATTTAAAGGTAAAAAAGAAATGCTTCACATTAAAGCCTGATAGAATTATACGCCTTAAAATAATGAGGAAAATAATATTTAAAAGTAATCACCATCGTTTCGTAACATGTAATGAATAATTTGTGTGGCCATCCTTAACATCTTCCAAGAGCCAATATACAATCACCTTAAGAGTGTGTATATGCTCGCATGCATCACCTTTTTTCTGTAACCGTACTGAAGGCCTAACATGAAAGCTTGCATCGAGTAGGAAACATACGCTCCTAATGAACGCCAAACAAGCGCCTTTTGAACGCCAAAGAAGCTGCTATTGAAAGCCAAATAAACAAGCTCCTGTTGAACACTAATTAAACAAGACCCTATTAAACGTCAACCAAATAAGTTCCTCTTAAACGCCTGCTAAACTTCCCCCGATGCCAACGAACCAAACTTCTATCCAGCGTCCAACACGCTGGAATCAAACGTAAAATGGTGTTTAACTTTTTATCCAGTGCAGAAACCAAATTGGTCATTTTAAGCTAACTTTGATTCGCTGATCACGAATCTCAGCTTGTTTACTCTCAATTACACAAGTTGTTTTTAAAATCTTATTTCAGTATTTTGGCTATTAAAGTTTGAAGAACATGTCATATGTTATGTAGCAATCATGGGCATTGTATTATGTACTGCGCGATCCGAGAAGGGTATCCCCGTATTCCATAACCCCAGCCCACTGTGCCTCAATGCAAAGGTTGAAATAGTAGAGAGTGTGGCATTAGTTGATAGTGCAGTTAAATATTAGCATTGAAGACTTGAAGGGAATCAGAAGAGGCATTCACAATGTGAATTAGGACAGACAAAATCTAATTAAAATCTTTCGGTACGACCAAACGGATCAATATCCATAAATATACAATTATTATAATCAAAACTAAGAGTTAAGCCCACTAGGGTCCTTAAATACACTATTAAGCTTGAAGCAACTCTGATGTCATGATATCAAGTAACCAACGTGAAAGACTTGATGATAATCAGATGCGACACTCAGAAATTATCGCAGGAAAAGCGTTGTCAATTTTCCCATTACCCCCCCCCCCAAAAAAAAAAAAAAAAATCAAATTGGAACCCACATAGGCCAAAATCAATCAAAACTTTTTCTAAGTAGGACTGACCAGCTTTGAAGAAAGTAAGTTTTATGCAAGCTTAGTGTACATAAATTTTCACAAAGTTCGTGAATTCACACTGATGTTATAAACACATAAAAGAACATTAAGATGATGTAACTTAAGACAACCAAATGAAGCTAAACACTGCGATTTATTTGTGATTAAAAAAGACATTCCTTAATTATTTAACACTGACCAATTTCATTAATAAAATTGGCACGTAATAACTTACACAATGGAAACACAAAACATCCGCACACAGGAGAATGAAACTTAGCGCGATGTTTTGGTGTGACTTGGACCATTAAGCAGTCACACGAGACTAACACCCGTGACTAAAAGTCAACACCGGTGACTATAAGACAACACCCGTGACTAAAAGACAACACCGGTGATTATAAGACAGCACCGGTGACTAAAAGACAGCACCGGTGACTATAAGACAGCACCGGTGACTATAAGACAGCACCGGTGACTTAAGACAGACCGTATTTAAGACAGCACGGTGACTAAAAGACAGCACCGGTGACTATAAGACAGCACCGGTGACTATAAGACAGCACCGGTGACTATAAGACAACACCGGTGATTATAAGACAGCACCGGTGACTAAAAGACAGCACCGGTGACTAAAAGACAGCACCGGTGACTATAAGACAGCACCGGTGACTAAAAGACAGCACCGGTGACTATAAGACAGCACCGGTGACTATAAGACAGCACCGGTGACTATAAGACAGCACCGGTGACTAAAAGACAGCACCGGTGACTAAAGACAGCACCCGTGACTATAAGACAAGCACCGGTGACTAAAAGACAGCACGGTGACTATAAGACAGCACCGGGGACTATAAGACAGCACGGTGACTATAAGACAACACCCGGTGACTATAAGACAGCACCGGTGACTAAAAAACAAACCGGTGACTAAAAAGACAACACGGTGACTAAAGACAACACCGGTGACTATAAGGCAACACGGTGACTAAAAAGCGACTGGTGATAAAGACAAACGTGACTAAAAGACAAACACGGTGACTATAAGCAACACGGTACTAAAAGACAAACATGTCTAAAAGCAAACCGGTGACTATAAGACAACACCGGTGACTATAAGAATGCACGGTGACTATAGGTACCGTGACTAAGACAACCACCGGTGACTAAAAGACAACACCGGTGATTTTATAGGCAACACCGGTGACTAAAAGACAGCATGGTGACTAAAAGAAACACCGGTGACTAAAAGAAACACGGTGACTATAAGACAACACCGGGACTATAAGCAGCACCGGTGACTTTAAGGCAACACCGGTGACTAAAAGACAACACCGGTGACTAAAAGACAAACACCGGTGACTAAAAGACAACACCGGTGACTATAAGACAGCACCGGTGACTAAAAGACAGCACTGGTGACTAAAAGACAACACCGGTGACTAAAAGACAACACCGGTGACTATAAGGCAACACCGGTGACTAAAAGACAACACCAGTGTCTAAAAGACAACACCGGTGACTATAAGACAACACCGGTGACTATAAGACAGCACCGGTGACTATAAGGCAACACCGGTGACTAAAAGACAACACCGGTGACTAAAAGACAACACCGGTGACTATAAGGCAACACCGGTGACTAAAAGACAGCACTGGTGACTAAAAGACAACACCGGTGACTAAAAGACAACACCGGTGACTATAAGACAACACCGGTGACTATAAGACAGCACCGGTGACTATAAGGCAACACCGGTGACTAAAAGACAACACCAGTGTCTAAAAGACAACACCGGTGACTATAAGACAACACCGGTGACTATAAGACAGCACCGGTGACTATAAGGCAACACCGGTGACTAAAAGACAACACCGGTGACTAAAAGACAACACCGGTGACTATAAGGCAACACCGGTGACTAAAAGACAGCACTGGTGACTAAAAGACAACACCGGTGACTAAAAGACAACACCGGTGACTATAAGACAACACCGGTGACTATAAGACAACACCGGTGACTATAAGGCAACACCGGTGACTAAAAGACAACACCGGTGACTAAAAGACAACACCTGTGACTAAAAGACAACACCGGTGACTATAAGACAGCACCGGTGACTATAAGGCAACACCAGTGACTATAAGACAGCACCAGTGACTATAAGGCAACACCGGTGACTATAAGGCAACACCGGTGACTATAAGACAACACCTATGACTGTAAGACAACACTGGTGACTAAAGACAGCACCAGTGACTAAAAGTCAACACAGGTGACTAAAAGACAATACCGGTGACTAAAAAACAACACTGGTGACTAAAAAACAACACTGGTGACTAAAAAAAAACACTGGTGACTAAAGGACAACACTAGTAAGTACAAGGAAAAGAATTGCTATTTAGTTTAACAGGTGATTCTTTCTGATGTAAAGGTAAAATAATAATAATAATAATAATAATATAGTAATAATAATATATAATAATAATAATAATAATAAATAATAATAATAACAGGGATAATAATGCAAAGAAATTTTTTACTTATTTAAATCAGAATATTCTGATTTATCACTAGATACACTGTATCGTGAGTATATGTTTACCAGTACCTGGATCTTCCAGCTGGTTTAAAGTATCGATGTATTTGTATTTTATGGAGGGGTGTGTGTGGCTCAGCGAGAGAGAGAGAGAGAGAGAGAGAGAGAGAGAGAGAGAGAGAGAGAGAGAGAGAGAGGGAGACGGGCAGAAAGCAGCAACTTCACTCTGGCTGTACCCTTCTCCAGAACATCACTCCATCTGAGATCATACATACCCAGGATGACTCGAGTATGGAACACATTCGTACAGCATAATGATGTCAACGAGATAAAGTCAGCTGATCAAATGAAAATGCTGGCCCACAGATGGCTCCAACTTCATCCTGTTCCCTACTTGTATGTCTCATAACAATAAAAATGCTTTCAAATGAGCTGATGTAGGTAATAGCTCTTAGCTTACCAATAAAGTTAGGAATCCTTAACCTGTAAATAGCTTGTCAATAAAGCTAGGGATCCTTAACCTTGTCAAACCCTGTGTAAAAAAAAAAAAAGATAGAGAGAGAGAGAGACCGACACATACAGATATAGAGACAGACTCGTGATTATTTATTGATCATTACATACTTTCTTCTCTCTCTCTCTCTCTCTCTCTCTCTCTCTCTCTCAAGAACGTTAAAAGGCATCATCAAATCAACATCACTGAAACTGAGTATGTGACTGCACAAATGAATACCTCATTACTGTTTGATACCAGCTAATAGTACCTTGATGCTAATTAAGTCGACACTCAGATCGTTAATCTCTCCAGTAAATCATCTAGACAAACAGTGCAAAAATTTATCTGAACAGAAAACGTCATTACAGAAATACTGTAGAAAACCCACAATCCAAACAGCGTAATTCTTCACATTCACAAGTTTTTTCAAAGACTTCTGAAGGAAGCATTTGCCAGTATCTCCCAGAGCACACATATATACACCGAGAGGTGTATATACACATTGTGTTGTAAATGTATATTGCTATTGTTGATTGTCAATTTTTCAGTTTTTTTTATTAAACTTACATTTAATCCATTCCATAATGGAGGAGTTGCCCTTGATGAAAATAGTATTGATACAAATAATTTTTCGTGAGATTTCACTTGAATTTCACTTGCATTTCACTTACATTAAAATGCAAGTGAAATGCAGCCTCAATGACCCACATGCAGGCAAGAGGCTCTCAAGCGAAGACATCAACCCAACCAGTGCAAAGTGAATCAAAGCATCATATCAATCTGTACCTGAATTTTTAAAGGGGTGGACCCGTAAGCCTGGTATCTAATACTAGATCCTCTGGTATCGATGACTGGATCCCCCAGTATCGAAGACTGGATCCCCTGGTATCTAAAACTAGATCCCCTGGTATCGAAGAGTGGATCCCCTGGTATCGAAGACTGGATTCCCCACTATCGAAGACTGGATCCCCTGGTATCTAAGACTAGATCCCCTGGTATCTAAGACTCTATCCCCTGGCATCGAAGACTGGATCCCCTGGTATCGAAGACTGGATCCCCTGGTATCGAAAACTGGATCCCCTGATATCGAAGACTGGATCCCCCAGTATCGAAGACTGGATCCCTCAGTATCGAAGACTGGATCCCCTGGTATCGAAAACTGGATCCCCTGATATCGAAGACTGGATCCCCCAGTATTGAAGACTGGATCCCTCAGTATCGAAGACTGGATCCCTCAGTATCGAAGACTGGATCCCTCAGTATCGAAGACTGGATCCCTCAGTATCGAAGACTGGATCCCTCAGTATCGAAGACTGGATCCCTCAGTATCGAAGACTGGATCCCTCAGTATCGAAGACTGGATCCCTCAGTATCGAAGACTGGATCCCCCAGTATCGAAGACTGGATCCCTCAGTATCGAAGACTGGATCCCCCAGTATCGAAGACTGGATCCCTCAGTATCGAAGACTGGATCCCTCAGTATCGAAGACTGGATCCCTCAGTATCGATGACTGGATCCCCTGGTATCGGGACTATAAGGACACAGTAACAACTTTACGAAATATAAATACACGATCTCGCTCGTTTAAACCTATTAAACAGAAAATAATTTGAAATTAACCTGTCAGCAAGTCTAGCCACACCATATTGCTTGCATAAAATCAATTGAATAAACAGCTTTCTAATGGAGGATGTTATTCTCTTCTTTACACCCAGTGAGGGGTTTTAATGTGTGGTATAAATACATAAGCATATATACAGAGGTATTCAAATGTATACAAAGACATTCAAATGCATAAAAAGGCTTTCAGATGCATACAAATGCACTGAAATGTATACAATAGCATTAACATTATTACAAAGGCAATCAGATGCATATAAAGATATTAAAATATGTGTACAAAGACAGTGAAATGTATACAAAAGCAATTAAATGTATACATAGGCATTTACACAAATAACCCGCACATAAAAGACAGAAGCTTACGACGACGTTTCGGTCCGACTTGGACCATTGACAAAGTCACACTGACTTTGTCAATGGTCCAAGTCGGACCGAAACGTCGTCGTAAGCTTCTGTCTTTTATGTGCGGGTTATTTGTGTATCGTTCCAGTCACGGTATTGTGCCTTTTTGTTATTTATACATAGGCATTTAAATGTATGCAATGATATCTAAATGTATGCAAAGGCACTAAAATGTATACCGGGGCATGCATATTTATACAAATGCAAGCAAAAGTTCAGAAATGTGGGTATACAGTTGTATTATAATTTTTTATAAATGTGTTAGTAATGTATGGAAATATTTTAAAAATGCGCTGAAATGTATTTTAAACTTACACATTTTATTAAACAGATTTATTTTAAATTTCGGAATATATTTGTAAACAAATGTAAATAAATATGTTGTAAACGTATGCTAAGACATACTTGAAATTGACTCGTACATCTCTGAGGTGACTCTTCCACACAAGGACTATTACTCACACCTCAAGAACTCACTTCTCCCACACCTCAAGAACTTACTTCTCCCATACCTCAAGAACTTACTTCTCCCATACCTCAAGAACTCACTTCTCCCATACCTCAAGAACTCACTTCTCCCATACCTCAAGAACTCACTTCTCCCACACCTCAAGAACTCACTTCTCCCACACCTCAAGAACTCACTTCTCCCACACCTCAAGAACTCACTTCTCCCACACCTCAAGAACTTACTTCTCCCATACCTCAAGAACTCACTTCTCCCACACCTCAAGAACTTACTTCTCCCATACCTCAAGAACTCACTTCTCCCACACCTCAAGAACTTACTTCTCCCATACCTCAAGAACTCACTTCTCCCACACCTCAAGAACTTACTTCTCCCACACCTCAAGAACTCACTTCTCCCACACCTCAAGAACTTACTTCTCCCATACCTCAAGAACTCACTTCTCCCATACCTCAAGAACTCACTTCTCCCACACCTCAAGAACTCATTTCTCCCATACCTCAAGAACTCACTTCTCCCACACTTCTCTCCACACCTCAAGAACTCACTTCTCCCACACTTCTCCCACACCTCAAGAACTCACTCTCCCACACCTCAAGAACTTACTTCTCCCACACCTCAAGAACTCACTTCTCCCCACACCTCACGAACTCACTTCTCCCACACCTCAAGAACTCACTTCTCCCACACCTCAAGAACTCACTTCTCCCACACCTCAAGAACTCACTTCTCCCACACCTCAAGAACTCACTTCTCCACACCTCAAGAACTCACTTCTCCCACACCTCAAGAACTCACTTCTCCCACACCTCAAGTACTCACTTCTCCCACACCTCAAGAACTCACTTCTCCCACACCTCAAGAACTCACTTCTCCCACACATCAAGAACTCACTTCTCCCACACCTCAAGAACTCACTTCTCCCATACCTCAAGTACTCACTTCTCCCACACCTCAAGAACTCACTTCTCCCACACCTCAAGTACTCACTTCTCCCACACCTCAAGAACTCACTTCTCCCATACCTCAAGTACTCACTTCTCCCACACTCAAGAACTCACTTCTCCCACACCTCAAGTACTCACTTCTCCCACACCTCAAGAACTCACTTCTCCCACACCTCAAGAACTCACTTCTCCCACACCTCAAGAACTCACTTCTCCCACACCTCAAGTACTCACTTCTCCCACACCTCAAGAAACTCACTTCTCCCACACCTCAAGAACTCACTTCTCCCACACCTCAAGAACTCCACTTCTCCCACACCTCAAGAACTCACTTCTCCCACACCTCAAGAACTCACTTCTCCCACACCTCAAGTACTCACTTCTCCCACACCTCAAGAACTCACTTCTCCCATACCTCAAGTACTCACTTCTCCCACACCTCAAGAACTCACTTCTCCCACACCTCAAGTACTCACTTCTCCCACACCTCAAGAACTCACTTCTCCCACACCTCAAGAACTCACTTCTCCCACACCTCAAGAACTCACTTCTCCCACACCTCAAGTACTCACTTCTCCCTCACCTCACGAACTCACTTCTCCCACACCTCAAGTACTCACTTCTCCCTCACCTCACGAACTCACTTCTCCCACACCTCAAGAACTCACTTCTCCCACACCTCAAGTACTCACTTCTCCCTCACCTCACGAACTCACTTCTCCCTCACCTCAAGAACTCACTTCTCCCACACCTCAAGTACTCACTTCTCCCTCACCTCACGAACTCACTTCTCCCACACCTCAAGAACTCACTTCTCCCACACCTCAAGTACTCACTTCTCCCACACCTCAAGAACTCACTTCTCCCACACCTCAAGTACTCACTTCTCCCTCACCTCACGAACTCACTTCCCACACCTCAAGAACTCACTTCTCCCACACCTCAAGTACTCACTTCTCCCTCACCTCACGAACTCACTTCTCCCACACCTCAAGAGCTCACTCCTACACCTCGAGAACTCACTCCTACACCTCGAGAACTCACTCTTCCTACACCTCAAAAACTCCCACACTCACACCTCAAGAACTCACTCCCACTCCTCGAGAACCCACTCTCACTCCTCGAGAACTCACTCCTACACCTCGAGAACTCACTCCAGCACCTCGAGAAGTCACTCCCACACCTCGAGAAGTCACTCCCACACCTCGAGAAGTCACTCCCACACCTCGAGAAGTCACTCCCACACCTCGAGAAGTCACTCCCACACCTCGAGAAGTCACTCCCACACCTCGAGAAGTCACTCCCACACCTTCAGAACTCACTCACAACCACATTGTGTGATTTTATGACTGCATTTGTACCTGCCTGTCTGTGATTGACTGTCTGCTTATCTGTGTATATGCGTATCTGTGTATGACTACTGTAAATGATTGTCTCTGTTATTTATTGTCTCTCTGTGTACGTCTGTCTGCCTTCCTGACGCGATTACACTATCAGTTGGGCTTTAAGACTGTCTGTGTGTCTGTATATGACTATTTACCCATCCATCAGTCTGTCTCACTACCTATCTACCCATCCACCAGCCTCTCTATCTGTCAACTGATCTCTCAGTCTATCTCATTGTTTACCTACCCATCCACCAATCTCTCTGGCTACCGATCAATCAGTCTCTCTCCCTATCTACTCAGCCAATCAACCTCTCCCTCATCTAACTACCCATGCATCGGTCTCTCTCACTATCCAAGGATCCAGTTTTCCTCTTGCGCTTCTCGCCTTTATAAACTTGGATTAAATTTAAATAATCGATTCTGCTTCTGCAGACAGCGTTTTTTTTGTTACCTTTCTGCTTGAGGTAGCAATTATTAGGGAGCTATTTTTGCCTCAAGGTGAGCTCCTTGTATTTCCAGTTATATTTACCGGTATATATTTTTGCAAAGATTACCACGCTAATATCACAGAAAAATTAGGTAAAAGGATATTTTTATTGGGGCAACGTTTCACCCAGAGTGGCTTCAGTCCTCAAAGCAAACTCCGCCTTCACAAAATCGTTACTACTACTACTACTACTACTACTACTACTACTACCACCACAGGTACTACTACAGCTACAACTAATAGCATTACTTCTACTATCTACAACGAATATATTGTGGTTTGCACCTCACTTTAATACTTATATATACCCTGTGTGTCTTTGTATTGTTGTAACGGCTTGACAAAGCTCCTGGAGAGCGAAACGTTGCCACAATAAAAAATGTCGCATTAGTTGAACATGTGTCCTTTTATCTAACACATTGTCGGTAATTCTACCAACATTTACACACATCCCAAAAGAGGTTTTTCGAGAGTGTCATTAGTGTTTATATGTTACCTGGTGTTTATAATCAAGAAGAATGTATTTTTAATATGTGAAGTCGATGCTCGATCCTCCGTCCTCTTATCACTAAATTGATAAGCCACAGAATTACACTCGCCGAACTGTTATGAAGAAGGATGGTATTGGCTTGGTGGTACCAAAAAAAGCTGAGGTAGTCAGTCCCATGAGGTTGAGGGACTGATTACCTCAAACTCCTCCTCATCTTCCACCTTTGTCTGCACTGGACTGAAAAAAACTAGCTGCTGGCGAAACGTTTCCAGAATAAAGATACCCTAATCTTGCATAAGTATCTTATTTATCAACTGATCAAGACACGAACCAAGGAAGACACTCGTGGCGAAACGTTTCCTTAACAGTTTTCTTGTTCAGTGCATTCATGTGTTGTCTTGAAGAAGATACTTTGGAGGTTCAGGAACTCGAGTTAAGAAAAGCCACATGGCTTATTACCATAGGGATCCTTTCCAGCTCCTTCCCCAGGATTAAACCCACAACGGTTGTGTAACTCTCTAGTACCTAGTTACTGCTAGGTGAACAGGGACATTAGGTGTTTAGATTTTCCCATACGTCTCTCTCGCTCGGGACATCACCAGCGTTTTCGTGGTCGTGAATAGAACACTTTAACACTCAAGACGAATCTAACCGTTAACGACGCTGACGTTGCATAGACGTAAATTTTATATAAAAACGTTTGTTCTGTAGCGTGATTTAGTAAGTTATTCTTGTGGAAATTCGAGCGAAATTTACGTTTGCTCTCAAGTTCTCAGGCGCCAGAGTGATGTTACCTAGCTACGTGAATGTAGGTCAGGGATTGAGTTCTTGTGAGTTTTTATAAAGTCTAGAAGCACAGGAAGAGATCTAGAGCGTTAGATAGTGGATAAAGTAGCAGTAGTCATACACAGACACTCAGTCATAAAGCCACACAGAGAGTGTGAGTGTATAAGACAGACAAACATGCACAAAGAGGCAAGATTCATACACAGGCAAGCAAACAATCACGCACAGACAGGCAGGCAGAAATAGTCATATAGTAACATAGACACCGCAAGTCCGTAATACAGACAGACTAACGAATGAGAAGCCTACCAGGTAGTCACTTCCTGTCATGCACCAAGTAAGGCCTGAGGGCTGGTGGTGAAGCGTCGCAGCTTAAGTCATACTCGGCGCTCGACACAACACATCCTTTTCTAACATATATTTTTAAGACAAGAATTTTCTCTATCAATAGCAGATGAAGAGGAAGTAAGATTATAACTTAAACAAGCAGCAGGAGGGGGAAGGCGCCAGGGAGATTACCCACGTCATACGAGGCCTCTCTACTCTGATCCTTACATGCTGTACACTACAGCTTAATGACGCCTGTGTACTCTAAGTCATACCTCGTACCTTCAAGTTAAGGGGATGGGGGAGGAGTTGCCTTGATGCCGATTAAGAGCTCCTGAGCCGAAGAATCTGAGCCGCCATAAACGTTGTTTGATCAAACCCACCTACCGCTAACCATAATAATGAACTCGCCTCGTGGGTACGAGTGCCAGGCACCAACGCTAACAACCTGATTGCTCTGTCTCTCAACTCGTTGGTTAAAGAGTTTCAACTACCAACACATTCTCATATCTCGTGTGCAAACTCCACTGAAATTCCGTTGTAAGCATATAATAATAATAATAAATACAATAATGAAATATATATATCTGGAGATACCTGGAGAGGGTTTCGGGGGTCAACGCCCCCGCGGCTCGGTCTGTGACCACTTTATTAGATACAGCTGTACACCTGCTCGTTAATGTAAATATCTAATCATCCAGTCACGTGTCAGCACCTCAATGCCTAAAAACATGTAGATGTCGTGCCGAATAGGTAAAACTGGTCAATTAACAAGTACTCGTTTAAAATTAAATCCTTTCTAAAATTTTCTCTTATACGTTTAAAGACATATTTTTTTCATTTACGTTAATGTAAAAATTAATAATTTTGTACCAAAAGAACCTTAGAAAACTTACCTAACCTTATTATATTTAATTTAGCCTAATCCAACTAAATATATTTTAGATAAGCTTACAATAATTTAATAAACAAACATAATAAAATGTTTTTTTTTTTTTCGTTAGGTTCAGAATGATTTTTACGAAATTCCGCTTGTTATAATAAGGTTAGGTAAGTTTTCTAAGGTTCTTTTGGTACAAAATTATTAATTTTTACATTAACATAAATGAAAAAAATAATCTTTAAGCGTATAAGAGAAAATTTTGGAAACGACTTAATTTTAAATGATATATGTTATGTCAAATAAACTGAACAGGTATTTGGCTTAAAAACCAAGCCTCTTTTTAAGAGAATAACCAGAATGAATTTTTTTTTTCCATATCTTAGCCAAATTCAATCAGGGCATATAGAAAAAAATATATATCATAGACTTTAACCAATATTAAATAACTGTAAATTAACCTATGACGTATATAGTATAATTTAGCCGAAAAAAATGACTTTAGTTTAAGTGAGGTTAGGTGAGGTTTGTAAATTAGGTCAGAATGTCAGTTTATTCAGGTATAAACAGTTGCACTGAGCATCACACATGCAGGTTTAGTGCACGGCCATGACAAAAATTGTTTATGATTCTTCAAAGGAGTTTTTTGGAAAAGTTTAATTTTTCTAGGAGTTCAGCCTATTTAACAAGTTCGACTTATTAGGTACGACATATATATGTATGTATGTATGTATGTTTGTATCTATGTATGTATGTATGTTTGTATGTATGTTTGTATGTATCTATGTATGTATGTATGTTTGTATGTATCTATGTATGTATGTATGTATGTTTGTATGTATGTTTGTATGTATGTATATATGTTTGTATGTGTGTATGCTCGTATGCATGTATGTTTGCATGAATTCGTAAAATTAACGCAATAAGCAAATTAAGAATAAGGGCTCGATGCACATCTGGCAGCGGGGTGGCACCTACATGTGTAAGACGTTAAGAAGCAGACGTTCTTCACGTTGTGTACGAGGAAGAGCTGGGGAAGGCACCGTAACTACTTCAGTACGTATTATACTTGCCTCCTCCACCTCCTCCTGCTCCACCTCCTCCTGCTCCACCTCCTCCTGCTCCACCTCCTCCTTCTCTTCCTCCACCTCCTCTTCCTCCTCCTCCTCCACCTCCTCTTCCTCCTCCTCCTCCACCTCCACCTCCTCCTCCACCTCCTCCCTCCGGAGTCTGCCAACGTTGCACACAAATATAGCGAGGAGTCATGTCGTCAGGTCCGGGAAATTGAGCTGAAATTACTGTGGAAGTCAGCATGGGGACCGGGATTAAATGACTTCCCAGAAAAACACAACCAGAATTTTCACTCTTGTTTTCTTTTCCTGAGAAAATTCTGAATAATGGAGCCGGTGATTATTTTTTCTGTGTGTGTGTGTGTGTGTGTGTGTGTGTGTGTGTGTGTGTGTGTGTGTGTGTGTGTGTGTGTGTGTGTGTGAGAGAGAGAGAGAGAGAGAGAGAGAGAGAGAGAGAGAGAGAGGAGAGAGAGAGAGAGAGAGAGAGAGAGAGAGAGAGAGAGAGAGAGAGTGCAGTTAGTCAGATTCACTTGTCGACATACATTTAGCTTTTTTTTCTTTTTTTTTTTGTGTGTAGTTGTCAAAGGCCCTTGTTGATAGAGTTGATAGACACTTGACCTATTTTGTGTGTGTACTCACTTATTTTTTATTACAAGGGTCGAATCACATCTCCTGGTCCCACCTCTTCACTGGTCGCTACTAGGTCCACTCTACCCCTGCTCCATAAGCTTTATCGTATCTCTTCTTAAGGCTATGTATGGATCCTGCCTCCACTTCATCACTCTCCAGATTGTTCCCCTTCCTGACAACTCTATGACTCAAGAAATACTTCTTAACATCCCTGTGTCTTATCTTAGTCTTCAGCTTCCAGTTGTGACCCCTTGTTGCTGTGTCCCATCTCTGAAACATCCTCTCCCTATTCACATTGTCAATTCCTCTCAGTATTTTATATGTCGTTATCATGTCCTTCCCCCCATCCCTCCTGTCATCCAGTGTTGTCAAGTCGAGTTCTCTTAGCCTCTCCTCGTAGGACATACCTGTTAGCTCTGGGACTAGTAGTGTTGCAAACCTCTGCAATTTCTCTAGTTATACGACGTGCTTGACCCTGTGTGGGTTAAAAACTGGTGCTGCATACTCCAATATGGGCCTGACGTACACCGTGTACAGAGTTTTGAACGATTCATTACTAGGTATTGAAATGCTATTCCTAGATTTGCCAGGCGCCCATATTCTACAGCAGTTACTTGGTTGATGTGCTCCTCAGGAGATATGCTCGTTATTATACTCACCCCAAGATCCTTTTCTATGAGTGAGATTTGCGGTCTTTGGTCACTAGCCTGTACTCTGTGGTCTACTCTGACCTTCCCCAATCTTCATGACTTTGCGCTTGGTGGGGTTCGACTACAAGAGCCAGTTGTTGGATCTGGCTTGCAGCCTGTCCAAATCACTTTATAATCGTACCTTATCCTTATACGACTGAATTCTTCGCATTAGCTTTATATCGTCTGCAAACAGGGACACCTCTGAATCTATCACTTCTGTTATGCCATTCACATATACGAGAAACAGCATCGGCCCTAGGACTGACGCATGTGGAACCCCGCTCGTCATAGGCGCCCAGTTTGAAACCTCGTCAAGTACCATGACTCGTTGCTACCTTCTTCTCAGGTATTCTCTGATCCACTGCAGTGCTTTTCCTGATATATCCGCCTACTACTCTAGTTTTTGCACTAATCTCTTGCGTGGAATGTGCCAAAAGCCTTCTTACAGTCCCAGAAAATTCAATCTACCTCCCGTCCTTTCTCTCTTGTCATACTTGGGTTACGTAGTGGCTCTGTTCCTTCTCTCAGCAGTCACACAAGGACATATGTATCTGGTCCCATTTTTTTTATTATATCAAGCTTACTTAGTAGTTTTATCACTTCTTTTGTTCCGTAGATGCTTTCTAATACCTTTTGATCTGATCTAACTACAATTCCTCTTGGTAACTCTACACTTTCTTCTGCAAAGACCTCGTTGAATAGTTAGTTAAGTTCTTCGTGCACTTCTCGGTTATATTCCGTCAGCGTTCTATCATCTTCAGCATAATCACCTGGTCCTTCAAAGTCGTCATCTTTATCTTATGTGGCAGTGAAGTAACTTTGGATCTGTTTTGGTCTTCGGAACTGCATCATTTTCAAATTGTCTTTCAGCTTCCCTACTTATTGTGAATTCGTTTCTTGTTCTTCTCCTTCATTCCGAGTTATCTGCTGTTAGTTTTGCTTGTATTGCTTTTAAGCTCTCTTGTTCCTTTCGCATGGCCTTGGGCTTTGTTTCTTATATTCACACCTGGTACATGCTTGACCAGGTGGGGGCTCCATGCTGGTGCTGCATAGTTGAGAATGAGTTTGACACATGTGTAAAGTGTCGTAAAAAAATCCTTGTTAAAGTTTCTGAAGGAAGTTATGAAATTAGCTAACGTAGTAGTGATTTATGTACACCGCTGGTGATGTGTTAAATGTGGAGCTCACTCCGAGATCTTTCTCCTTGAATCATATTTGTTTTTCATATTTCAAGCTGTATTTCCTTTCTGGTCTTCTCCCTTTCACTCCACAATTTGCATGACCTTCCACTTACTTGGGCTGATCTCCAGTAACTACTTGCTGACCAACCTTGGAGGCTGTTCAAGTCATCTTTGTGTCTCTCTATCCACTTTCTCATTTGTCATTGGTTTTACTTCATCAGTAAAAATAATGGACACAAATAAATCACATGCCGTATTTCGCGGTTTATTAGACGCATGTTTTTTTTTTTTCCATGTCTCTAAAAACCACCCTGCGTCCTGCATGTAAAATTACCATAGGTTTCAGTGGAGTACATATTACTGGGAATTAGGCACTCCTTTTTTGATTATTACCTTTAACTTGGGATGCTCCTGCTCATCGAGCGTCTTTTATCGCGAAATGGTACTTTATTATAGTAAAATGGTACTGATACTGATACTTGAGGAAGATCTTGAAAAAGGGCCTGATTCCTTACCGTCTTTTTTTTCCATGTCTCAAAATAAACACAAATGCGTCCTCATGTTTAAATTAAGCATATGGTTTTCAGTGGAGTTCAATTGATGAGGAATTCCAGGAGCCAAACAGAGCTCTTGCTGTCTTACTGACGGAAACAAGCCTTCATCATCCTTTGATGAGCTACTCGCTGGGTTTTAGCGCCATAAGTACCTATATTAAGACTATACATATGCGCTTCCTATTCTATCCTTGGATAATCTCTTGACATTTCAGGTCACTTCCTTTTCTCTTGTTACTTACTCTCTGTTGCCGTTTCCCATTAATTGACATATTCCTCTCTTTCTTCTCTAATTCTGGACATCTTCTTCTTTCTCTTCTTTCCTATACTATTATTCCGGGTTTATCCACAGCTCTTCTTCTTCCATCCGTCATTCTGTAATGATCCTCACCCTCTCTCATTTCTTCCTAACTGTGGATGAGCTTTACCTCGCTGGTGTTATAATGGCTTGTAACTACATGTGATATGATCTGTATATGCATTCCGTGCTCATTGTCTTATATGATGTCGCTTTTGTTTCTTCATCCTTGTGTCTATAGTTGTGTTTATTATGATGGTGTTATACTGGATGGTGTTATGCATGGATGGTGTTATGTATGGATGTTTAGTATGGATGTGCGTTAGTTGGTGTGTTTAGTATGGATGGTGGTATATACTGGATGGTGTATAGTATGGATGGTGTTTTAGTATCGTGGTGTATAGTATGGATGGTCGTATGTATGGATGGTGGTTATAGTATGGATGCTGTCTTGTATGGATGGTGGTATAGTATGGATGGTGGTATAGTATGGATGGTGTATAGTATGGATGGTGGCATAGTATGATGGTGGTACAGTATGGATGGTGATATATATGATGGTGGTATGTATGGATGGTGGTATAGTATGGATGGTGGTATAGTATGGATGGTGCATGTGATGGTGGTAAGTATGGATGGTGTATAGTATGATGGTGGTATAGTATGGATGGTGGTATAGTATGGATGGTGGTATGTATGGATGGTGGCATAGTATGGATGGTGGTATAGTATGGATGGTGGTATAGTATGGATGGTGGTATAGTATGGATGGTGGTATAGTATGGATGGTGGTATAGTATGGATGGTGGTATAGTATGGATGGTGGTTAGTATGGATGGTGGTATAGTATGATGGTGGTATAGTATGGATGGTGGTATAGTATGGATGGTGGTATAGTATGGATGGTGGTATAGTATGGATGGTGGTATAGTATGGATGGTGGTATAGTATGGATGGTGGTATAGTATGGATGGTGGTATAGTATGGATGGTGGTATAGTATGGATGGTGGTATAGTATGATGGTGGTATAGTATGGATGGTGGTATAGTATGGATGGTGGTATATAGTATGGATGGTGGCATAGTATGGATGGTGGTATAGTATGGATGGTGGTATAGTATGATGGTGGTATAGTATGGATGGTGGTATAGTATGGATGGTGGTATAGTACGGATGGTGGATATTAAAATGGTATAAAATACAATAGGTTGTTAGGTAAGACACATATGCAACAGTTAGGTATCTTTAAAGATACCTAACTGTGGCATATGCTTGACAAAGCTCCTGGAGAGCGAAACGTTGCCACAATAAAATGTCACATTAGTTCCACTTGTGTCCTTTTACTTTACATATTGTCGGTAATTCTACCAACATTATTACATAACTGATGAAGTCATAAGTGGCGAAACGTTTCCTATAGCAAATATGCAGAATTGACACAGATGTCTCTTTTCAGTTTGTCGACATCACAGTATCGATTATTTACAAGCACAAAAAATACATAAACAGTATATTTTTGAAGGGGAAAAGAGGAGTTTAATGAGAAGTCTGGAACTTGCTAGTGATAAATTTGATAAGTATTTTGAAAAGTACTTGTGGGTAACTTCAATAAATATGCCTTATTTTCTATATTTTTTATTTGTTCGATGGTGTACTATTTTATCATCTATTATAGAGAAGACTAAGTGGGGTTCAAATTGACATCTGTGGTGGGAGCAAACTAGGCTCGGGGTTCAATCCATTGATGATAGGCTTGATTTTAGCGTCTGGTTCAGTGATAAGAATCCAAACTCGGTTATCGATTAAGCACTTTAGTTTAACGTTCGTTTCATCGATTATACGGCGACCTTGTGTGTACTCACCTATTTGTACTCACCTATTTGTGGTTGCAGGGGTCGATTCATAGCTCCTGGCCCCGCCTCTTCACTGATTGCTACTAGGTCCTCTCTCTCCCTGCTCCATGAGCTTTATCATACCTCGCCTTAAAACTATGTATGGTTCCCGCCTCCACTACTTCACTTTCTAGACTATTCCACGACTTGACTACTCTATGACTGAAGAAATACTTCCTAACATCCCTTTGATTCATCTGAGTCTTCAACTTCCAATTGTGACCTCTTGTGTCTGTGTCCCATCTCTGGAACATCCTGTCTTTGTCCACCTTGTCTATTCCGTGCAGTATTTTATATGTCGTTATCATGTCTCCCCTGACCCTCCTGGCCTCCAGTGTCGTCAGGCCGATTTGTGTATGTATGTGTGTGTGTGTGTGTGTGTTGCTGGGAGGAATAACACACCTTGCCTCTCAAGCAGGACCAGCTGCTGAATTACCAGCTTGTCATCTGTGGCGGACCGTGTCAGCACGGATGTAATCATCTAGTACACACTGGCTCTTGCAAGTGTATTAGATGTACACTTGTATCAAGTGTATATCTAATACACTTGTTACAGATGCGGCAATGTGATAGGTTCACTTGCGTAGTGGAATCATTAGTAATAACCGTACTTTTATGGTGTGTGTGGGGGGGGGGGGGGGGTAGGGAGTTTGTGTTAGTTTCTAGTTGTCTAAGGCACTTGTCGATAGACACTTGGCCTGTTTTTGACAATTGTGGTGTGCGTCTGTGTGTGCGCGTGTTAGTTACCAGTGTACGTGTTTGTGCGTAAAGCTGTGAAAGCTTTACACACACAAGGTCAGGTTCAACAGAGAGAAGTGTGACCTATTACGTAAAGGGAAATCCTCCGTTATTTTTTTTTAAAGATCGATTACACCCATAGTGTGTACCTAAAAGAAACAACGAATTAGTCTCTATTTATAGTATTATCCCAGAAGGGATTGTAAGTAAGGATAACCAAATAAAGTTAATCCAGGTGACTTATTTGAAATGCGTTCGCTTTTTAGATCCTCTTCAAGATGTGACTCAATCGTTGACTACTTCTCAGGCATCTGTTTACCGAGAGGGAACGAGGAAGTGTTAGGAGACTTATCCATACCTTTAACCTCTTACTCGGGTTCGATCCCACGTCCTCTCAGGTGTGAGCCGAGCATGCGAGCAACTTTGTTACGAGGTACACCATTCTATATGTGCGTCTATCCTAAACTATTTGAGTTTTACTGCGGGGGGGAGGGGGAGAAAAACTTGCTATGTATTCCTTTCAATCTGTCATGACAGTTATCATGCAACAGTACATCTGATAGGCTGTCTTAGGAAACTTCAGTGGGATGATATGGATCAAATTATGATGGTATAGAATACCGAACAAGTTAATGATAAGACACGGAACATTTATCGCCGGTACATGTCGTCCGTCTGCACAATAGGCTACTTCAGTCACCTGCATTTGACTGAAAAAAAACCTGTTGTGCAGGCGAAACGTTTAGGTAACAAACATACCAAAGTGAAATGATGACCTCCACCACTAATTCTACCTTTATACTACTACCTCCTCTCATTCTCCTGCCCCCCCCCTCCTCCTCTCGTATATTAACTAGCTCCCTTCCCTTCGTGTTTCTATGTTACTAGTTAATGTCCAAGTCGGACCGAAAGTGTCGTAAGTTTCTTTCTCTTAAGTGAAGTGAGGCGTGTCAAGGGTGAGAAAATGTGATGCTGTGGGTGAGGGGTGAGCATAATAAAAAGAGGAGGGGGGAGTCAGTATACAAAATTTGACAAGGAATGCTCCCTTGTCTTCATCCACTCAGATCAACATGATCCTGTATATCCATGCCATTGAGCTATTGTGAGACTCATGCGAAATATCCAGGGAAGAAGGGGGTAGGAAGAATACATTTATTTGGATCTGTCACTCTGAATCAATCTTGTATACAAGATTGATTCGAAGGTGACAGATTTGCCACTGCAACAGTCCCTTCTAGGGAAGGGAGAGGGTGTGCTGTTGCTGGTAAAGGCCTCCTTTTCCATAGGAATCGCTGCTTCCCTGGTTGTCCCTCGTTCCTCAGGTGCTAGGGGTTCAGCTCTTCCCTGGAAAATATAATGACATATTTTCCAGGTAAGGATGGATGAACTCAAGCCTGTGTTTAAAATTATGTACTTGTGGGGTTTCACGATGGTGACGCATGTCCGGGGTGGTGACGCATATCCAGGGTAGTGACGCATGTCCAGGATGGTGAAGCATGTCCAGGGTAGTGACGCATGTCCAGGATGGTGAAGCATGTCCAGTGTGGTGAAGCATGTCCAGGGTGGTGAAGCATGTCCAGGGTGGTGAAGCATGTCCAGGGTGGTGAAGCATGTCCAGGGTGGTGAAGCATGTCCAGGGTGGTGAAGCATGTCCAGGGTGGTGAAGCATGTCCAGGGTGGTGAAGCATGTCCAGAGTGGTGAAGCATGTCCAGGGTGGTGAAGCATGTCCAGGGTGGTGAAGCATGTCCAGGGTGGTGAGCATGTCCAGAGTGGTGAAGCATGTCCAGGGTAGTGACGCATGTCCAGGGTGGTGAAGCATGTGCAGGGTGGTGAAGCATGTCCAGGGTAGTGACGCATGTCCAGGGTGGTGAAGCATGTCCAGGGTGGTGAAGCATGTCCAGGGTGGTGAAGCATGTCCAGGGTGGTGAAGCATGTCCAGGGTGGTGAAGCATGTCCAGGGTGGTGAAGCATGCCAGGGTGGTGAAGCATGTCAAGAGTGGTGAAGCATGTCCAGGGTGGTGAAGCATGTCCAGGGTGGTGAAGCATGTCCAGGGTGGTGAAGCATGTCCAGGGTGGTGAAGCATGTCCAGGGTGGTGAAGCATGCCAGGGTGGTGAAGCATGCCAGGGTGGTGAAGCATGTCCAGGGTGGTGAAGCATGTCCAGGGTGGTGAAGCATGCCCAGGGTGGTGAAGCATGTCAAGGGTGGTGAAGCATGCCCAAGGTGAAGCATGTCAAGGGTGGTGAAGCATGTCCAGGGTGGTGAAGCATGTCCAGGGTGGGGAAGCATGTCAAGGGTGGTGAAGCATGCCCAGGGTGAAGCATGTCAAGGGTGGTGAAGCATGCCCAGGGTGGTGAAGCATGCCCAGGGTGGTGAAGCATGTCCAGGGTGGTGAAGCATGTCCAGGGTGGTGAAGCATGTCCAGGGTGGTGAAGCATGTCCAGGGTGGTGAAGCATGTCCAGGGTGGTGAAGCATGTCCAGGGTGGTGAAGCATGTCCAGGGTGGTGAAGCATGTCCAGGGTGGTGAAGCATGCCAGGGTGGTGAAGCATGTCCAGGGTGGTGAAGCATGTCCAGGGTGGTGAAGCATGCCAGGGTGGTGAAGCATGTCAGGGTGGTGAAGCATGTCCAGGGTGGTGAAGCATGTCCAGGGTGGTGAAGCATGTCCAGGGTGGTGAAGCATGTCCAGGGTGGTAACACACACCCAGAATATCAACGCACAAACAGGGTAGCAGCGCATGCCAAGTGTAGCAATAAATAATAAAAAGTCACAATACCATGACTGGAACAATATATAAATAACCCACACATAGGAGAAAGAAACTGATGACATATCGGTCCGACTAGTACCATTAACTAATCACCGGGTAACAATGTACGTCCAAAATAGCAACATATACCCTAGATACACACACTAACGAAGGCAACTGTACACAAGAGTGACTTGGTAGTGAAGCTATACCTGTCGTGGACATTCAAATATTTCTGATGCTGTTCAGTAATTTTTCCACTAATGTGATAATTTCTTCTTTTCCAGGTGAGTATCACTCCAGTACCATCCTGACACTGTATGTATTGCAAGTTATCACGTGGATGGTTGGCTGGGTGAATAACCAGTCACTAAACGGGTTATAAAGGCTGTATTTCACCTGTACACCAACTGTCAAGAATATTTTATTGCCGAAGAAAACGAAATAAAATCCTCTTTCAATGTATACACAACATTATTTTATACTGACCCGTCATTGTGAGCGATAACCACATGATACCTTTAACCCACAGGACTACCCAATCCTACAAGAACCAAGCACCCAGCCAAGCTAGGTGTGTTACTCTTGGTCCGAGGACATAGGGAGGTGTGGGAGCTTTCAAGCTAATTTTATTCTCATCCCTGTTTGTTACTGATCAATACCACTCGTTCGTGGTTACAATTATATATATATATATATATATATGCTGCTCGTAGGCCTGTACACCGAACAGGGATGAGAATGAAATTAGTTTGAAAGCTCCCACACCTCCGTATTTCCTCGGACCAACAGTAACACACCTAGCTTGGCTGGGTGCTTTGTTCTTGTAGGATGAGGTGGTCATGTGGGTTGAGGCCAATTTTTGGCGGGCCAGTACAATATGGGTTCGAATCCTTGGCTAGCGCGTGTTGTTATTGATATATATATATATATATATATATATATATATATATATATATATATATATATTATATATATATATATATATATATAAAACAAGTCGGCCATCTCCCACCGAGGCAGGGTGACCCAAAACGAAAGAAAATCCTCAAAAAGAAAATACTTCCATCATCATTCAGCACTTTCACCTCACTCATACAATCACTGTTTTTGCAGAGGTGCTCAGAATACAACAGTTTAGAAGTATATACGTATAAAAATACACAATATATCCCTCCAAACTGCCAATATCCCAAACCCCTCCTTTAGAGTGCAGGCATTGTACTCCTCATTTCCAGAACTCAAGTCCGGCTAGACAAAAATAACCGGTTTCCCTGAATCCCTTCACTAAATATTACCCTGCTCACACTCAAACAGCTCGTCAGGTCCCAAATGCCATTCGTCGCCATTCACTCCTATCTAACACGCTCACGCACGCGTGTTGTAAGTCCAAGCCCATCGCCCACAAAACCTCCTTTACCCCCTCCCTCCAACCCTTTCAAGGACGACCCCTACCCCGCCTTCCTTCCCCTACAGATTTATGCGCTCTGCATGTCATTCAACTTTGATCCATCCTCTCTAAATGACCAAACCACCTCAACATCCCTCTTCAGCCCTCTAACTAATACTTTTATTAACTCCACACCTTCTCCTAATTTCCACACTCCGAATTTTCTGCATAATATTTACACCACACATTGCCCTTAGACAGGACATCTCCACTGCCTCCAACCGTCTCCTTGCTGCTGCATTTACCACCCAAGCTTCACACCCATATAAGAGTGTTGGTACCACTATACTTTCATACATTCCCTTCTTCGCCTCCATAGATAACGTTCTTTGTCTCCACATATACCTCAATGCACCACTCGCCTTTTTTCCCTTATCAATTCTATGATTAACCTTATCCTTCATAAATCCATCCGCTGATACATCAACTCCCAAATATCTGAAAACATTCACTTGTTCCATACTCCTCCCCAATTTGATATCCAATTTTTCTTTATCTAAATCATTTGATACCCTCATCACCTTACTCTTTTCTATGTTCACTTTCAGCTTTCTACCTTTACACACACTCCCAAATTCGTCCACTAACCTCTACATTTTTCCTTTAGAATCTCCCATAAGCACAGTATCATCAGCAAAAGTAACTGTCACTTCCCATTTTGTATTTGATTCCCAATAATTTAATCCCACCCCTCTCCTGGATACCCTAGCATTTACTCCTTTTACAACACCATCTATAAATATATTAAATAACCATGGTGACATTACACATCCCTGTCTAAGACCTACTTTTACCGGGAAGTAGTCTCCCTCTCTTCTACACACCCTAATCTGAGCCTCACTGTCCTCATAAAAACTCTTTACAGCATTTAGTAACTTACCACCTATTCCATATACTTGCAACATCTGCCACATTGCTCATATTCCTTTTCTAAATCCATAAATGCAATAAAAACTTCCCTACCTTTATTTAAATGCTGTTCACATACATGCTTCAATGTAAACACTTGATCTACACATCCCCTACCCACTCTGAAACCTCCTTGCTCATCCGCAATCCTTCATTCTGTCTTACCTCTAATTCTTTCAATAACAACCCTACTGTACACTTTTCCTGGTATACTCAGTAAACTAATTCCTCTATAATTTTTACAATCTCTTTTGTCCCCCTTCTCTTTATATAAAGGGACTATACATGCTCTCCGCCAATCCTTAGGTACCTTCCCCTCTTTCATACATTTATTAAACAAAAATACCAACCACTCCAACACTATATCCCCCCCCTGCTTTTAACATTTCTGTCATGATCCCGTCAGTTCCAGCTGCTTTACCCCCTTTCATTCTATGTAATGCCTCACGTACCTCCCCCACACTTACATCCTGCTCTTCTTCACTCCTAAAAGATGATATACTTCCCTGGCCAGTGCATGAAATTACTGCCTCCCTTTCTTCGTCGACATTTAAAAGTTCCTCGAAGTATTCTCACCATCTACCCAATACCTCCATCTCCCCATCTACTAACTCTCCTACTCTATTTTTAACTGACAAATCCATTCGTTCTTAAGGCTTTCTTAACTTGTTTAACTCACTCCAAATTTTTTTCTTATTTTCATTAAAAGTTCTTGGCAGTGCCTCTCCCACTCTATCATCTGCTCTCCTTTTGCACTCTCTCACGACTCTCTTCATCTTTCTTTTACTCTCCATATACTCTACTCTTTTTATAATACTTCTGCTTTGTAAAAACCTCTCGTAAGCTAACGTTTTCTCTTTTATCACACCCTTTACTTCATCATTCCACCAATCACTCCTCTTTCCTCCTGCATCCACCCTCCTATAACTACAAACTTCTGCCCCACATTCTAATACTGCAGTTTTAAAACTATTCCAACCCTCTTCAACCCACCACTACTCATACCTGCACCAGCCCACCTTTCTGCCAATAGTTGCTTATGTCTCACCCGAACTTCCTCCTCCCTTAGTTTATACATTTTCACCTCCCTCTTACTTGTTGTTGCCATTTTCCTCCTGTCCCTTCTACCTCTTACTCTAACTGTAGCTACAACTAGATAATGATCCGATATATTACTTGCCCCTCTATAAACGTGTACATCCTGGAGTCTACCCATCAACCTTTTATCCACCAATACATAATCTAACAAACTACTTTCATTACGTGCTACATCATACCTTGTATATTTATTTATCCTCTTGATCATAAAATATGTATAACTTATTACCAAACCTCTTTAAATACATAGCTCAATTAAGGCTCCCCATTTTCATTTACCCCTGGCACCCCAAATTTACCTACTACTCCCTCCACAACATTTTTACCCACTTTAGCATTGAAATCCCCAACCACAAGCACTCTCACACTTGGTTCAAAACTTCCCACGCATTCACTCAACATTTCCCAAAATCTCTCTCCTCTACACTTCCCTCTTCTCCAGGTGTGTGTACATATATATAATATATATATATATATATATATATATATATATATATATATATATATATATATATATATATATTATATATTACTACTGCCTCTCTTATTTTTGTTAAAGTATTCTGTTTTGAAGTAAAGTCAATAACAACACTGCTAGCGCAGTGTTGTTATTGATCAATACCACTCGTTCACGGTTACAATTTATATATATTATATATATATATATATATATATATATATATATATATATATATATATATATATATATATAATTTAAAATTTACAGAAAACATACTGTTCCTATGTACACTCTTATTCTTCACATCAAGATAGAGTTAAATTGTCTGTTTTCTCATCAATGTTTTTGAGAGCTTTGCGTATTTGTAGTCCAGAGTTCATAGATGAAGAAATATCCAAAATTTATGAAATAGTTAATGATCTGAAATACCCAAGAAACGTAATTGATGAATCTTTTAAAATCGCTAGAAATATTTTTTACAATCCAAAAAGGGACAACCAACCTTACTCAACTAAAAATATGTTGGTTCTCCCTTACCATGAAAATTTGCTTGATATGCCTTTTCTTAAAACTTTTAATATCAAAGTTGTATTTAAAAATCTTGATACAGTAAAAAAAAACTTTTGATAAAGAATTCCCCCAAAATGCTGATGAATGTGTCTGAAAGATTCCTTGTAAAATTTGCGATAAAGTTTATTACGGTCAAACTGGTAAAAATCTCGAACTAAGATTAAAACAACATAAATATAGCATTAGAACTGGACAAGATTCCAATGCTCTATTTATTCATGTGAGAGATTTTAACCATCCAATTGATTTTCAAAAAGTTGAGAAAGTTGTATCAAGCAAGTCCATGGTTGACAGGAATATAATTGAATCTTGTTTCATAAAAAGCAGTTTTGACAATAATATGAATATTTCCTTTGGTTTATATAAATTAGATCCATTTATAATTAATAGAATTTGGGAAGAATTTAATAATACACTGGACAAATAATAAATCTTAATTCTTAGGTAGAATTGTTTGTGGGTTGCCGTGAAGGACCTGTCTAGTTGGGCCAGCAGGCCTGCTGCATTGTTCTCTTTCTTATGAGTCACGCATCAGGTGTTACTTTGTTGTGGGATGTGATGGAGAGGTGTGGTCTAGACCCTTTATATGCCTTCCTTTGATGCATTACTTTTATTGTTCCTTGATAATGTGAGTAGTCACGAAAGCACTTGGAATTTCATTATTCTTTCACAGTGGTGCTTTTGTATATAGATTAAATATATTATATTATATTTATAAAATATATTTTAATATATATATATATATATATGTGTGTGTGTGTGTGTGTGTGTGTGTGTGTGTGTGTGTGTGTGTGTGTGTGTGTGTGTGTGTGTGTGTGTGTGTGTGTGTGTGTGTGTGTACCCCGACTTACGATATTAATCCGTTCCAGAGAGCACATCGTAAGACGAAATTATTTTTCCCATAAGAAATAATGGAAATCAAATTAATCCGTTCAAGACACCCAAAAATATGAAAAAAAAAATTACCACATGAAATATGCATTTTCCTGCACACAAAAAGAAGGATACATGCACAATATATATTGTGCATGTACTAGTGTACTAAATGAAGAATAAATGACACCTTTATTGAAGATGTGGTGATGAGTGATGAGACACTGTTTGTGTCCTGGGAGTGCCTTTTCCTCCTGAGTAATGTAGGTCCTGTTTGACATTATCTTCCAGAACAGGCCTTATCACACTGTGTATGCCACTACGATTTTTAAATCTCTCAAACCATCCTTTGCTGGCATTTTTTCTTATTCACCTGGGTGTTAATCGACTGGTGTGGGTCGTATCCTGGGGGACAAGATTAAGGACCCCAATGGAAATAAGTTAGACAGTGCTCGATGACACACTGAATTTTTTGGGTTATCCTGGGTGGCTAACCCTCTGTGGCTAATTGTTTCGCAGTATTCCCGATAAGTCACACCAACAACAGTCTCTCCACATCTTTGAGTAGCACAGCTGACCGTGGTGCAGCAGCACCAGCAGCAGCTGACGGTGCTACAGCAGCAGCCAGCAGCAGCTGACCGTGGTACAGCAGCAGCAACAGCTGACGGTGCTATAGCAGCAGCTGACCGAGGTACGACAGTATTTCTCATCCTTTTTACCGCAGAGTTGGCACTATGGTGGCTTATTTAGCAGTTACAAGCATTAAAAACAGTGGAATAATACAAAATTTATCGAATGTATGCATGCAACCATCCGTCCTGGCTTGCAAACAATGTCACACTAGCTCAGCTGAGGTGGTCAGGCCAGACGGATCAGACGGTCGGGACAAATGATGCAAGTCGAGTATTTTCAACGTAAGTCGGGGTCAAATTTTTACCCAGACAAGCATCGTAAGGTGGTTTTATCGTAGGTTGACGCTATCGTATTATTTATAATTATATATATATATATATATATATATATATATATATATATATATATATATATATATATATATATATATAGTCACGAAATGCCATAGAATTTCTATATTCTTTAAGAGTAGGATTGTTTTGCATATTCTAAATCACCGGGTTAACGTGATACTCATTGCGTTCATAATTTAATTATTTCATATGGATCTTAATATATTAGATGGAAATGATAACATACTATTGTTAGTAACGCAAGTAAAACTCATCAAGGAATCAACCAATGAATATTTTATTAGCACCGGCCACGGTGTGTGTTGTGTGTGTATCACCTTTGTACTCACCTTTTAATTTATGGTTGCAGGGGCCGAGTCACAGCTCCTGGCCCCGCCTCTTCACTGATTGCTACTAGGTCCTCTCTCTCCCTGCTCCATGAGCTTTATCATACCTCGCCTTAAAACTATGTATGGTTCCCGCCTCCACTACGTCACTTTCTAGGCGATTCCACGGCTTGACTACTCTATGACTGAAGAAATACTTCCTAACATCCCTCTGATTCATCTGAGTCTTCAACTTCCAATTGTGATCTCTTGTGTCTGTCCCATCTCTGGAACATCCCGTCTTTGTCCACCTCGTGTGTGTGTGTTGTGTGTGTGTTGTGTGTCTGTGATTGTGTGGTTTGTGTGTATGTGTGTGTGTGTATGTGTGTGTGCGTGCGTGTGTGTGTGTAGGAAGGGGGTAAGAAACTAACAGTCACCGAGGTGCGTGTGGTACGAGCAGTACATAGAAGTCAATATCTTACACATTGATCTTAACAGTAATACAACACTGGATTATGTTCCTTCTGTGTGAATTTGTTTCGTCAGAGCAAAAAATAAATACTGTACACAATATAAAATCGGATATATAATTTTTTTTTTTTGAAAATTCAGAGAATTAGGTACTTCAGTTTTACAGTAAGTTTCGTTATGCTTCTTATAATTATGTTTTAAAACGGTGTGTGTGTGTGTGTGTGTGTGTGTGTGTTGTGTTTGTGTGTGTGTGTGTGTTGTGTGTGTTGTGTGTGTTTGTGTTTGTGTGTGTTTGTGTTGTGTGTGTTGTGTGTGTGTTGTGTGTGTGTTTTGTGTGTGTGTGTTTGTGTTTGTGTGTGTGTGTGTGTGTATGTGTGTGTTGTGTGTTGTGTTTGTGTGTGTGTGTGTGTGTGTGTTGTTGTGTGGTGTGTTGTGTTGTGTTTGTGTTTGTGTTTGTCTGTGTGTTGTGTGTGTGTGTGTGTGTGTGTGTGTGTGTGTGTGTTGTGTGTGTGTTGTGTGTTGTGTGTGTGTGTGTATGTGTGTGTATCAGTGATGATATTGTCATCGCTGGTAGTTTGAGACGTCACTGTTGAAAGTTTTTTGATAGTTTGTGCGTCTTTGTAGATAATTTGTGGGCCATCGTTGATAGTTTGTGTGCCATTGCTGTCTGTGTGTCATTGCTGATAGTTTGCAATTGAAGGTAGCATGCGTGCCACTGCTAACAGCTTATCATTGTTGATAGTCTGTCACTGTAGCTTATCTATATATCGCTTCATTCAAGTTCACACAGCAGTGGAACTCACGTAGCTTGGTATATAAACACAATTAACAGTAACGTTTAAACTAAACTCTTGTAATAAAGTTGGTAGAATTACCGACAATATGTAAAGTAAAAGGACACAAGTGCAACCAATGTGACACTTTATTGTGGCAACGTTTCGCTCTCCAGGAGCTGGAGAGCGAAACGTTGCCACAATAAAATGTCACATTAGTTGCACTTGTGTCCTTAAACTCTTGCAACTTGTCGTAGCAAAGTTTGACTTCTTGGAATCTTATTGTGAAAAGCGATAGTTATGAGATTTAAAAATTCCAGTTCTTTGGACTGTACATTGTACATAACAATATAGGTAACAGATGTGTCAAAGAATTGCATTAATCATTTATGGAAATTAAACCCGTGTTCCAGTACCTTTTCCATTAACAGATTTAACCAGCGATATTTATATTTCTCTTAGCCAATCGGACTCATAGTTTAGTTTACCATACACATGAACGCCGACTTTCGTAATCAAAAAAAAAAAAAAAAAGAACGACATGCTGTCATATTTATTAAGACAGAGCCTACTCTGTGAGGCAAATCACATACCGTGGGAGATAAAGGTAAAAAGTTTTATTTGTGACTGCTCGTTGCTCTGGAAAAAAATGGAAAAACAAGACGGCAGAGTGACAAGGACTGACAAGAGACATTAATGAACCATTTGTGTTACCTACACTGTAGTCATCAGGAGACCCACTATGCAGAGTGCTCGTATCGGGAAGAAGGAAAAGAAAAGAAAGAAAAAAAGGAAGAGGAGAAAAAAGAAGAGATAGAAGAAATAAAATAAAAAGAAGATGAAAGAGAAAGAAAGAAGGGAGAAAAATAAAGGAAATGTGGTCCATTTGCTTGCCTTCGCCCTCTTATTTTCCCAACAAAATCATTTCTTATCGCTGTCACGGCTCTAAGAGTGCAAGTTGCTATGAGCGTCTTGATCAACCAGCGGTTAATCAACAACAAGAAACTGGTGAGACTGTGAACCACCAATATTAGGTTGTTGTGAATTAACAGTTAAGGGAATACTTAATAATATCGTTCCTGGGGATACCTAGTAACATAGTTCCTGGGGATACCTAGTAATATCCTTTCTGGGGATAACTAGTAATATCGTTCCTGGGAATACCTAGTAATATCGTTCCTGGGGATACCTAGTAATATCGTTCCTTGGGATACCTAGTAATATCGTTGGCTGTTTCACCTGGAACTCAAACTAAATGAAGAGAAAAGTCCCATAACATGATTGACGTGAGCTGCACAATACTCCTCTATTGTTATATTGAAAATTATGTAAAATACCGACAATTTGATGATTAAGACATGTGCAACAGTTAGGTATCTTTATTGTTGAAACGTTTCGCCTACACAATAGTCTTCTTCAGTCAAATACAGAGGTTGCAGTTGTAGTAGTGAAATGAAGATGATGTAACCAGTCCTTCAACCTTGGAGATATGAGGTGGTCAGTCCCTCAGCCTAGAGAAGAGCTCAGTTTATGGAGGGGCTGACCAAGATTACATCATCTTCATTTCTCCACTATACCTACTGCCTCTGAATTTAACTGAAGAAGCCTACTGTGTAGGTGGACTGTTTCAACAAAAAAGATACCCAACTCCTGCACTAACAATCTTCCTATAGTTTTCACAAACTCAGTAACATTTGTTGGGATCATGCAACTTGTCGAATCTTGACGCTCTGACATCTTTCGTAGTGAGGGTAACGTGTAGGGAGACAACTGCCTGTGATTGCTAATATGCAGCGTAGTTGGTAAAAAATGTTGTGAGAGGGAGAGGAGCTGCCAGTCTTGCTGCTCTGTTGAGACAGGTGCAGCAAGATTAGTCTTGATGGCTTGTCTGAGCTGGACTCACAAATCACTCCAGCAATAGGAAGCTGCTGTTTGATGGAAAATAGGAGGGTGAGTTGGCTAGTAAAGGAGTGGGCTATTTTTTTTACTTAAATAAATTTTAAAGGCTAGGAGTTATCCTACCTAAGTTTATTTCAAAGCCCAGCCTTATCTAATGTATACTACCACTACCACAGGATGCCACCCACAACAGCTGACTAACACCCTACTTAATGTTAGGTGAACAGGGGCAATAGGTGTAAGGAAACATGCCTAGTGTTTCTACCCGTACCGGGGATCGAACCCCGTGAACTCAGTGTATATGAAAGAGTAACCTAGTGATGGGGGGTTAGGGCCACGGATTAGGTCGAATATAAATGAGCTGGTGGGGACCTGGTGGTGGGAACAGGCTGGGGTTTTGGAGAACTTTTGAATGAGTGGAAGTGTTGGTAGAGTTAGTTATTTGTTTTTTTTTTAGTTATTTTCTCCTCAGCAGGAGCAATGTAGTTACGTGGGAATGGTTGTTTAGGATGGGATGGTGTTAGTTGGGGTGGGGAAGCTGGGGGTGGGGTTGAATGGGGGGACAGGAGGTGATGTGGGAGTGATCTTGTAAGGGTTGTATTAATGTTGGTAGAATTACCAACAGTATGTTAGGTATAAGGACACAAGTGCAACTAATGTGACATTTTATTGTGGCAACGTTTTGCTCTCCAGGAGCTTTATCATTAGTTCCACTTGTGTCCTTTTACCTAACATCTTGTAAAGGAGTGAGCCGTTGATGTCATGGGACACATCCAGTAATAATTAAAAAATTAACCACAACATTAATGATTAGATCAGACTCTCCTGAGGCTTTCATCCTCCGACCAGCAGGATGTCTTTGCTGTCCAACATTTTACATCTCACTTCCTCTGCTTTATGTCTTAAGTTTAAGCTCACCTACTCCCAAACTGAGGACGGAAAAGAAGCAGCTCAGGTCTGGAGGATTCTCCTGACTTGACTGGGCGCTTCGCTAAATTCATAAATAGCAGATACGTACTTTCCCTAGACTTCTGTCAACTGTTTCCCCTGTTTTCTTATGGAATAAATATTTCGAAAAGTTTCTGCAACCTTCACTTGGGCAGTTTCCTGCTGCCTGTGGAGTGTCATGCCTGCCTCTCATCCTTCCTAATGTATTATGAAACCATAGAAATGCCTGTGTGTGTGTGTGTGTGTGTGTGTGTGTGTGTGTGTGTGTGTGTGTGTGTGTGTGTGTGTGTGTGTGTGTGTGTGTGTGCGTGCGTGCGCTTGTTATATGTAAAGCTGCTTGTCTGTATTTCGCCAGTGTGCAATTAATGAGGTGGGTTAGTAGCGGCCTCAGAGAGGCGGGGCCAGGACTGGAGACTTGACCCCTGCAACCACAGTTAGGTGAGTACACAGGCACACTCAGCATCTGACACTGCGTATCACCAGAGACTCATTCACGAATCAGAAAAGCAAGCAGAGGTACAAGATAACATGTTACAGTGTGTGAAGCAAAGTCTAAGGAGCAACGAAGGTTCAAATGAACCACAAATAACATATGTGAGGTTAGTCAATTATAGAACTGCCTTCTGGAAACTAACAGATAATTGATTTTAAAAGACACGTGAACAAACAATAGGACATATTTATTGGAAAAAGTTTCGGTCCTGGGACCTTAATCAAGGTCCCAGGACTGAAACATTTTCTAATACGTCCTGGTGTTGGCTCATGTGTCTTTTTAAATCAATTTCTTGCTATCAGTTACTAAGGTTTATACCTCACAGTTAATCCTTCATGACTCTCTACAAGACATACGTCAGTCAGAACACAGTATGTAGTGTTTGTAGATGAATGGTTCAGAGAACCGACATGTTGATAAATTAGACACATGTGCAACTCTTGGGTATTTTTATTGAGGAAACGTTTTGCCACACAGTGGCTTCATCAGTCCATATGTAGGAGAAACTTGAAGAACAGGAGGAGAATGAGGTAATCAGTCCCTCAACCATCGACTCAAGGTTGAGGGACTGATTACCTCATTCTCCTCCTGTTCTTCAAGTTTCTCCTACGTATGGACTGATGAAGCCACTGTGTGGCGAAACGTTTCCTCAATAAAGATACCCAAAGTTGCACATGTGTCTAATTTATCACAATATGTAGTATACCAACATGGAACCCACACATTATTAACATTACATTTCACATTTACCCACTAAAGTGGCTAGTTTATTACTCACCCAAATCCACCTTGTGTACGGTAGCTTACTAACACTTGGATACACAATAAACCAAGAAATCAGGAACCCAAAAGAATGAACAAGACTACATTTGTAAATATATTTACAATTTATACTCCATCTATAACAAAATAATTTTAGAATACTTGCTCAAAATGTCTGGAATTTTATCTTCACTAATAATATACCTTGACGTGTCATATATGAGGATATTATACTATATCACAATTTCTCCCAAGTGGACAATCAAGTTCAAGAAAGTGACTGTAGGAATAATCACATACTGTACTTTGCATTTAAGTGAATAAATGCGCATATAGACAAGAGGAAATAAAGACACTGATAGCAAGTGAAACCTTTCGTTGTGAGCTTCACCCCAAGGCTTTAATTAAGCTCGGCATTAGGTGAAACGTTGCAATAAAAGGTTTCCCCGCTTCCAATGTCTTTGTTTCTACTTTACATTTAGTTTGATCATCGTTTGTAAGCCAAACTGCCAGTAATACCGATGATCAAGCCTAAGCCAGGCTATTGCAACATCAGTCAGTTTGTTTACATTGCAAGTTCCATAAATGTACTTTACTGCTTATCTACCTTCACATTTAGTTAATTATATCTCGATTATTAATTATACCTCTACCTCCTACGACGTCCAGAATCATTATTTACTTCTCTCGAAATATTTCCGATGCTTGGCATAGACCAAGATTATACCCGGAGGACAATACCTGGAGGACAATACATGGAGGACAATACCTGGAGGACAATGCCTGGAGGACAATACCTGGAGGGTGTTCCGGGGGTTAACTCCCCGCGGCCCCGTCCATTTTGACCAGTTCTTTCCCTCAAAATTCTCTCTTTTACTAACTTATTTGCCTTATCGTGTAGCGGTAATTCTATGTCAGGTGGAATCCTTAAGATTTACATATTAAAGGCCTTTCTGATTATTAAGAATCTACAGCTGGCTTCTCTGTTACTCCACTGAGTCATTATGCAAGTCGAAAATTGAAATATCACTCATGACTAGCTTCATAACCCCCACCCTGAAACCTTTCTCATAGGGGTCAGGTCACTTATACTTCCATATCCCTCTCATTTTGTCTACCTACAATCTTTTCCGCTCTTTTCCTACTCCCATTTTCCTGGACTGGTTCTTGACACGACTAGGACCCCAGTCAGGAGAAAACTAATTTTACGTGCAAAATACTGTCGTACACTATTATTTATTATATTCACGAGGAAGCGGTAATATTTGTAAAGGTTAAAACAGCGCTTAAGGAATCGGAGGTAAATATTAGTTTTATCTGACGAGTTCAGCAGTAGTTGTGACATGACGGAGTACTGTATACCTGGAGTATATCTGGAGAGGGTTTCTGGGGTCAACGCCCCCGCTGCCCTAAGCGACTAATTAGGTCACTAAGCTCTCATAGTAATTAAAATTATATGCAACATACAATAAAAACAAGGATGAAATTAACTGATAATAAAAGCAAGAATATAATTAACAACTAAGAAAAAAAAGTATAATTTAAAAAAAAATAAAATCAAGAATAAAATTAACCCCCCCCCCAAAAAAAAAAAAATAAAAAGCAGCGAACATAAACACGATACAAACACTTCCATATCAAGAAAAAATAACCAGGATCAGTTAAAAGTCCCATTATGTCCTAGGAAGGTAGAGGTATGATAAACATGTGTAACAGCTGGGTGTTTTTACTGACAGACGCTTCGCCAAACAGTGACTATCAACATAATACAGAGACATAAGTGGAACACTGAAGAAGTGGTGTTGCATATGTGTCCAATTTAAGGGTAGCTCTAATCCAAGATCCCTTCACCAATACCACTGCTGACTTTTCTCTACAAAACACGACCGTGTTCTTCCCTTCTCGCTGGGCCGATAGGAGCCACTTGCTCCTCTGCTCTTTTATGGCTCGCCCTCTGGGCTCGCAATACAATATTCCTTTCACCGAGTCCACCACACCTTCAACTCCCTCTGAATTTATTGGATATAAAAGTGGAAGGATATTGTTGGTTGCACACCAACACTTCTCACCAGATTGATGCAGCTGCTGGCAGTGTTCATGTGACGGATATATTGTTAACGAGAGTCACTGTAAGCTTCCTCGGGCTTGCCTTTCCGACGATATATATTTGTATGCACATAAAACTATGTAGTTAAAAGAACGAAAGTTACAGTACCGCGGCTGAAACATTTAAAAAATTACCCGCACTTAAACTTTTAACGACGTTTCGGTTCTTTCTAGGTCATTCTCAAATCACACCTAAGTGAAAGAAAGCAAGCGAGTCCGAAAGACAGTTAAACAGCCTGTTTATCTACCGATTAGCAAACTGAGGATCGAAGCTCCACAACACTGATGAAGGAGATACTACCAGCGCTCTTAACAGAGCTCTTGCAGTCGGTATGATACATAACTCTTGTTTTAAACTCGAATATTTGATTTAGAAATGCTATATCGTATTATTTTTCACATCGTTCGAGAATTGCAATTTTTAACACAAGGTGTAAAGCTTTTGAAAGGAATAAACGGAGCTCCTGTTACTGTGCAATGCTCTAGAAGTCTGCCAATTTATGGGTTTTTATCCGACCCATGAAGTTTACAAATGCAATACATGTCTGTACATTCGAGTTTGATATATCGGTGCTCATACCTTTATACGACCGGCCTCAATCGCTACAACTGGGGGATAAATGCTTCTCTTGACACCTTTGTGCCATTTATCTCCACCCATTCTTTTTACTTTGTGAGAGGAAGATTTGCCTTTGTACCTTACGTTGCCCAGATATATATATCTACTGCTACACCTTCACATATATAGGAACAAGTATCCTACTTATTCTATTTATATTTCTAATTATTTCCTTTTATTTTATCTTATGAATGATTTTTTTTCAAATAAAATGAGCAGTATAGATTATCGTCAAGACTGGAAACGCTAAATGCGTAAGGGTCATACAGCGTTTGGAGAGTGGGAGAAATGGGGGTAATAACTTTTAATTCAAGAAATGGAAAGAACAGCCTCGTATTATCAGAGAGATCTTCACTGACATCAAGACACAAGCCTCTATAACGGACCTCGACTGTATCCTGGAAACCTCCGGTGTGAATTATGAACTGGAATGATAGTTATACTAAACTGGAGTAATGAAGTTATTCTGAACGTTTTAGCAGACATAAAAAACCCTCATTCAGAAATTAATATCCTCGACA
>NC_069436.1:22812198-22900264 GCF_026875155.1 Cherax quadricarinatus
TTACTAGTTCAACCCCAAACATTACTAGTTCAACCCGCAACATTACTAGTTCAACCCCCAACATTTCTAGTTCAACCCCCAACATTACTAGTTCAACCCACAACATTACTAGTTCAACCCACAACATTACTAATTCAACCCCACCATTACTATTTCAACCCCCAACATTACTAGTTCAACCAACAACATTACTAGTTCAACCCCCAACAATACTAGTTCAATCCACAACATTACTAGTTCAACCCCCAACATTACTAGTTCAATCCACAACATTACTAGTTCAACCCCAACAATACAAGTTCAACCCACAACATTACTAGTTCAACCCACAACATCACTAGTTCAACCCTCAACATTACTAGTTCAACCAACAACATTACTAGTACAACCCCAGCATTACTAGTTCAACCCCAACATTACTAGTTCAACCCCCAACATTACTAGTTTAACCCACAACATTACTAGTTCAAAACCAACATTACTAGTTCAAAACCAACATTACTAGTTCAACCCCCAACATAACTAGTTCAACCCACAACATTACTAGTTCAACCCACAACATTACTAGTTCAACCCACAACATTACTAGTTCAACCCCCAACATTACTAGTACAACCCACAACATTACTAGTTCAACCCACAACATTACTAGTTCAACCCCCAACACTACTAGTTCAACCCACAACATTACTAGTTTAACCCCCAACATTACTAGTTCAACCCCCAACATTACTAGTTCAACCCCCACATTACTAGTTCAACCCACAACATTACTAGTTCAACCCACAACATTACTAGTTCAACCCACAACATTACTAGTTCAACCCCCAACATTACTAGTTCAACCCACATTACTAGTTCAACCCACAACATTACTAGTTCAACCCCCAACACTACTAGTTCAAGCCACAACATTACTAGTTCAGCCCACAACATTACCAGTTCAACCCCCAACATTACTAGTTCAACCCCCAACATTATTAGTTCAACCCCCAACATTACTAGTTCAACCCACAACATTACTAGTTCAACCCACAACATTAGCAGTTTAACCCTCAACATTACTAGTTCAACCCACAACATTACTAGTTCAACCCACAACATTACTAGTTCAACCCCCAACATTACTAGTTCAACCCACAACATTACTAGTTCAACCCCCAATATTAATAGTTCAACCCATAACATTACTAGTTCAACCCAGAACATTACTAGTTCAACCCTCAACATTACTAGTTCAACCCTCAACATTACTAGTTCAACCCACAACATTACTAGCTCAACCCACAACATTACTAGTTCAACCTTCAACATTAGTTTAACCCACAACATTATTAGTTCAACCCACAACATTATTAGTTCAACCCACAACATTACTAGTTCAACCCACATTACTAGCTCAACCCTCAATATTACTAGCTCAACCCACAACATTACTAGCTCAACTCACAACCTTACTAGCTCAACCCTCAACATTACTAGCTCAACCCACAACATTACTAGTTCAACTCACAACATTACTAGCTCAACCCACAACATTACTAGTTCAATCCTCAACATTACTAGCTCAACCCACAACATTACTAGTTCAACCCACAACATTACTAGTTCAACCCAGAACATTACTAGTTCAACCCTCAACATTACTAGTTCAACCCACAACATTAGTAGTTCAACCCCCAGCATTACTAGTTCAACCCCAAAATTACTAGTTCAACCCCCAACATTACTAGTTCAATCCCCAACATTACTAGTTCAACCCCAACATTGCTAGTTCAACCCACAACATTACTAGTTCAACCCACAACATTACAAGTTCAACCCTCAACATTACTAGTTCAACCATCAACATTACTAGTTCAACCCACAACATTACTAGCTCAACCCACAACATTACTAGTTCAACCCCCAACATTACTAGTTCAACCCACAACATTACTAGTTCAACCCTCAACATTACTAGCTCAACCCACAACATTACTAGCTCAACCCACAACATTATTAGTTCAACCCACAACATTACTTGTTCAACCCCCAACATTACTAGTTCAACCCCCAACATTACTAGTTCAACCCACAACATTACTAGTTCAACCCACAACATTACTAGTTCAACCCACAACATTACTAGATCAACCCCAACATTACTAGATCAACCCACAACATTACTAGTTCAACCCCCAACATTAGTAGTTCAACCTCCAACATTACTAGTTCAACTCCCAACATTACTAGTTCAACCCACAACATTAATAGTTCAACCCACAACATTACTAGTTCAACCCCCATCATTACTAGTTCAACCCACAACATTACTAGTTTAACCCCCAATATTACTAGTTCAACCCCCATTACTAGTTCAACCCACATTACTAGATCAACCCAAAACATTACTAGTTCAACCCCCAACATTACTAGTTCAACCCCCAACATTACTAGTTCAACCCACAACATTACTAGTTCAACCCACATTACTAGTTCAACCCCCAACATTACTAGTTCATCCCACAACATTACTAGTTCAACCCCCAACATTACTAGTTCAACCCCCAACATTACTAGTTCAACCCAGAACATTACTAGTTCAACCCACAACATTACTAGTTCAAACCCCAACATTACTTGTTCAACCACCAACATTACTAGTTCAACCCACAACATTACTAGTTCAACCCACAACATTACTAGTTCAACCCACAACATTACTAGCTCAACCCACAACATTACGAGCTCAACCCTCAACATTACTAGCTTAACCCAAAACATTACTAGTTCAACCCACAACATTAATAGTTCAACCCTCAACATTACTAGCTCAACCCACAACATTACTAGGCAACCCACAACATTACTAGTTCAACAGACAACATTACTAATTCAGCCCTCAACATTACTAGCTTAACCCACAACATTACTAGTTCAACCCTCAACATTACTAGCTCAACCCACAACATTACTAGTTCAACCCACAACATGACTAGTTCAACCCCCAAAATTACTAGTTCAACCCCAACATTACTAGTTCAACCCCCAACATTACTAGTTCAACCCCAACATTACTAGTTCAACCCACAACATGACTAGTTCAACCCACAACATGACTAGTTCAACCCACAACATTACTAGTTCAACCCACAACATTACTAGTTCAAACCCCAACATTACTTGTTCAACCACCAACATTACTAGTTCAACCCACAACATTACTAGTTCAACCCCAACATTACTAGTTCAAACCCCAACATTACTAGTTCAACCCACATTACTAGTTCAACCACCAACATTACTAGTTCAACCCTCAACATTACTAGTTCAACCCACAACATTACTAGTACAACCCCCAACATTACTAGTTCAACCCACAACATTACTATTTCAACCGACAACATTACTAGTTCAACCCCAACATTACTAGTTCAACCCACAACATTACTAGTTCAACCCCCAACATTACTAGTTCAACCCACAACATTACTATTTCAACCGACAACATTACTAGTTCAACCCCAACATTACTAGTTCAACCCACAACATTACTAGTTCAACCCACAACATTAATAGTTCAACCCTCAACATTACTAGTTCAACCCACAACATTACTAGTTCAACCCACAACATTACTAGTTCAACCCACAACATTACTAGTTCAACCCACAACATTACTAGTTCAACCCACAACATTACTAGCTCATCCCACAACATTACGAGCTCAACCCTCAACATTACTAGCTTAACCCAAAACATTACTAGTTCAACCCACAACATTACTAGTTCAACCCTCAACATTACTAGCTCAACCCACAACATTACTAGGTAACCCACAACATTACTAGTTCAACAGACAACATTACTAGTTCAGCCCTCAACATTACTAGTTAACCCACAACATTACTAGTTCAAACTCCTACACATTACTAGTTCAAACCCCACAACATTACTAGCATAACCCACAACATTACTAATTCAACCAACAACATTACTAGTTCAACCCCCAACATTACTAGTTCAACCCCAACATTGCTAGTTCAACCCCCAACATTACTAGTTCAACCCCCAACATTACTAGTTCAACCCACAACATGACTAGTTCAACCCACAACATGACTAGTTCAACCCACAACATTACTAGTTCAACCCACAACATGACTAGTTCAACCCACAACATGACTAGTTCAACCCACAACATTACTAGCTCAACCCACAACATTACTTGTTCAACCCTCAACATTACTGTTCAACCCCCAACATTACTAGTTCAACCCACAACATTATTAGTTCAACCCACAACATTACTAGTTCAACCCACAACATTACTAGTTCAACACTCAACATTACTAGTTCAACCCACAACATTACTAGTTCAACCAACAACATTACTAGTTCAACCCTCAACATTACTAGTTCAACCCACAACATTACTATTTCAACCCACAACATTACTAGTTCAACCCACAACATTAATAGCTCAACCCTCAACATTACTAGCTCAACCCACAACATTACTAGCTCAATCCAGAACATTACTAGCTCAACCCTCAATATTAGTAGCTCAACCCTAAACATTACTAGTTCAACCCACATTACTAGTTCAACCCTCAACATTACTACGTCAACCCACAACATTACTAGCTCAACCCACAGCATTACTAGTTCAGCCCTCAACATTACTAGTTCAACCCACAACAATACTAGTTCAACCCTCAACATTACTAGCTCAACCCTCAACATTACTAGTTCAACCCCCAACATTACTAGTTGAACCCACAACATTACTAGTTCAACCCTCAACATTACTAATTCAACCAACAGCATTACTAGTTCAACCCCCAACATTATTAGTTCAACCCCAACATTACTAGTTCAACCCCCAACATTACTAGTTCAACCCCCAACATTACTAGTTCAACCCCCAACATTACTAGTTCAACCCACATTACTAGTTCAACTCTCAACATTACTAGTTCAACCATCAACATTACTAGTTCAACCCACAACATTACTAGCTCAACCCACAACATTACTTGTTCAACCCTCAACATTACTAGTTCAACCCACAACATTACTAGTTCAACCCACAACATTACTAGTTCAACCCACAACATTACTAGTTCAATCCTCAACATTACTAGCTCAACCCACAACATTACTAGCTCAACCCAGAACATTACTAGTTCAACCCACAACATTACTAGTTCAACCCTCAACATTACTAGCTCAACCCACATTACTAGTTCAACCCTGAACATTACTAGTTCAACCCACAACATTACTAGTTCAACCCACAGCATTACTAGCTCAACCCACATTACTAGTTCAACCCACAACATTACTAGTTCAACCCACAACATTACTAGCTCAACCCACAACATTACTTGTTCAACCCTCAACATTACTAGCTCAACCCACAACATTACTAGTTCAACCCACAACATTACTAGTTCAATCCACAACATTACTAGCTCAACCCACAACATTACTAGTTCAACCCACAACATTACTAGCTCAACCCACAACATTACTAGTTCAATCCACAACATTACTAGCTCAACCCACAACATTACTAGCTCTACCCACATGTGAGACACAAACTTGTATAGTTGAACCCACATCTGAGTTATGGTTGGGAAGAATAACAAATTTTAAGTATCGAATAATCTAAAGAGCGTTAGTTTGGAAGAGAAGGAAGAGGAAGATGAGGAAGGGGAAGAATAGGAGGAGGAGAAATAGAAGGAAGATGAGGAGAAAAGAGGAAAGAGGAGAAGGAGGAGGAAAGAGGAAGAGAGGAAAGAAGAGGAGTGGAAAGAAGAGGAGGAGGAGTGGGAAGAGGAGGAGAAGGAGTGGAAAGAGGAGGAGAAGGAGGAGGAGTGGAAAGAGGAAGAGGAGGAGGGGGAAAGATCAGGGGGGGAGCAAAAGATAAGGGAAAAATATATTTCCGAGACGTATAGTGAGAAAAGGGAAGGAAAAAAGGAGACGAAAACACTGAAGAGAAAGAGCTGGAAGTAAAGATGAACTGAGAGTAGTGAAGATGAGCCGCAGCTAAGAGCAGTGAAAAAGAGCAGCTGGGAGCCGTGAAAAAGAGCAGCTGGGAGCCGTGAAAAAGAGCAGCTGAGAGCAGTGAAAAAGAGCAGCTGAGAGCAGTGAAAAAGAGCAGCTGGGAGCCGTGAAAAAGAGCAGCTGGGAGCCGTGAAAAAGAGCAGCTGGGAGCCGTGAAAAAGAGCAGCTGGGAGCGTGAAAAAGAGCAGCTGAGAGCAGTGAAAAAAGAGCAGCTGGGAGCGTGAAAAAGAGCAGCTGGGAGCCGTGGAAATGAGCAGCTGAGAGCAGTGGAAAAGAGCAGCTGAGAGCAGTGAAAAATAGCAGCTGAGAGCAGTAAAAAAGAGCAGCTGAGAGCAGTAAAAAAGAGCAGCTGAGAGCAGTAAAAAAGAGCAGCTGAGAGCAGTAAAAAAGAGCAGCTGAGAGCAGTAAAAAAGAGCAGCTGAGAGGAGTAAAAAAGAGTAGCTGAGAGCAGTAAAAAAGAGCAGATGAGAGCAGTAAAAAAGAGCAGCTGAGTGCAGTGAAAAAGAGCAGCTGAGAGCAGTAAAAAGAGCAGCTGAGTGCAGTGAAAAAGAGCAGCTGAGAGCAGTGAAAAAGAGCAGCTGAGAGCAGTAAAAAAGAGCAGCTGAGTGCAGTGAAAAAGAGCAGCTGAGAGCAGTGAAAAAGAGCAGCTGAGAGCAGTAAAAAAGAGCACTTAGAGCAGAAATAAGTAAAAGAGCAGGAGTAAAGAGAGGCAGTAAAAAAGAGCAGCTGAGAGCAGTGAAAAAGAGCAGCTGAGAGCAGTGAAAAGAGCAGCTGAGAGCAGTAAAAAAGAGCAGCTGAGAGCAGTGAAAAAGAGCAGCTGAGAGCAGTGAAATAGAGCAGCTGAGTGCAGTTAAAAAGAGCAGCTGGGAGCAGTAAAAAACAGCAGCTGGGAGCAGTGAAAAAGAGAAATTGAGAGCAGTGAAAAAGAGGAACTGAGAGCAGCGAAAAAGAGAAACTGAGAGCAGCGAAAAAGAGAAACTGAGAGCAGTGAAAAAGAGCAGCTGAGAGCAGTAAAATAGAGCAGCTGGGAGCAGTGAAAAAGAAACTGAGAGCAGTGAAAAAGAGGAACTGAGAGCAGCGAAAAAGTGGAACTGAGAGCAGTGAAAAAGGGAAACTGAGACCAGTGAAAAAGGGGAACTGAGAGCAGTGAAAAAGAGGAACTGAGAGCAGTGAAAAAGAGGAACTGAGAGCAGTGAAAAAGATCTGAGAGCAGTGAAAAAGAGGAACTGAGAGCAGTGAAAAAGAGAAACTGAGAGCAGTGAAAAAGAGGAACCGAGAGCAGTGAAAAAGAGGAACCGAGAGCAGTGAAAAAGAGGAGCCGTCAGGCATAAAATAATTAAAAAAGACAAACTCATAAAAATGGAAATGAAGGTCACGTCCTTTATCATAAAAAAAAATAATATTTTGTGTGTTCTTGGGACGTCGGGGAAAAAATTCAATTGAAGACCTGGTGTCAGAGTGGCGCTGGGTCCCATGACCGTGGCTGTCAGTCCCATGACCGTGGCTGTCAGTCCCATGACCGTGGCTGTCAGTCCCATGACCGTGGCTGTCAGTCCCATGACCGTGGCTGTCAGTCCCATGACCGTGGCTGTCAGTCCCATGACCGTGGCTGTCAGTCCCATGACCATGGCTGTCAGTCCCATGACCGTGGCTGTCAGTCCCAGACCTGGCTGTCAGTCCCATGACCGTGGCTGTCAGTCCCATGACCTGGCTGTCAGTCCCATGACCGTGGCTGTCAGTCCCATGACCGTGGCTGTCAGTCCCATGACCGTGGCTGTCAGTCCCATGACCGTGGCTGTCAGTCCCATGACCGTGGCTGTCAGTCCCATGACCGTGGCTGTCAGTCCCATGACCATGGCTGTCAGTCCCATGACCGTGGCTGTCAGTCCCATGACCGTGGCTGTCAGTCCCATGACCGTGGCTGTCAGTCCCATGACCGTGGCTGTCAGTCCCATGACCGTGGCTGTCAGTCCCATGACCGTGGCTGTCAGTCCCATGACCGTGGCTGACAGTCCCATGACCGTGGCTGCCAGTCCCATGACCGTGGCTGTCAGTCCCATGACCGTGGCTGTCAGTCCCATGACCGTGGCTGTCAGTCCCATGACCGTGGCTGTCAGTCCCGTGGCTGTCAGTCCCATGACCGTGGCTGTCAGTCCCATGACCGTGGCTGTCAGTCCCGTGACCGTGGTTGTCAGTCCCATGGCCGTGGCTGTCAGTCCCATGACCGTGGCTGTCAGTCCCAGGACCGTGGCTGTCAGTCTCATGACCGTGGCTGTCAGTCCCATGACCGTGGCTGTCAGTACCATAACCGTGGCTGTCAGTCCCATGACCGTGGTTGTCAGTCCCATGACCGTGGCTGTCAGTCCCATGACCGTGGCTGTCAGTTCCATGGCCGTGGCTGTCAGTCCCATGACCGTGGCTGTCAGTCCCATGGTCGTGGCTGTCAGTCCCATGACCGTGGCTGTCAGTCCCATGACCGTGGCTGTCAGTCCCATGACCGTGGCTGTCAGTCCCATGACCGTGGCTGTCAGTCCCATGACCGTGGCTGTCAGTCCCATGACCGTGGCTGTCAGTCCCATGACCGTGGCTGTCAGTCCCATGACCGTGGCTGTCAGTCCCATGACCGTGGCTGTCAGTCCTATGACCGTGGCTGTCAGTCTCATTACCGTGGCTGTCAGTCCCATGACCGTGGCTGTCAGTCCCATGACCGTGGCTGTCAGTCCCATGACCGTGGCTGTCAGTCCATGACCGTGGCTGTCAGTCCCATGGCCGTGGCTGTCAGTCCCATGACCGTGGCTGTCAGTCCCATGGTCGTGGCTGTCAGTCCCATGACCGTGGCTGTCAGTCCCATGACCGTGGCTGTCAGTCCCATGGCCGTGGCTGTCAGTCCCATGGCCGTGGCTGTCAGTCCCATGGCCGTGGCTGTCAGTCCCATGACCGTGGCTGTCAGTCCTATGACCGTGGCTGTCAGTCTCATTACCGTGGCTGTCAGTCCCATGACCGTGGCTGTCAGTCCCATGACCGTGGCTGTCAGTCACATGACCGTGGCTGTCAGTCCCATGACAGTAGCTGTCAGTCCCATGACCGTGTCTGCCAGTCTCATGACCGTGGCTGTCAGTCTCACGACCGTGTCTGCCAGTCTCATGATCGTGTCTGCCAGTCTCATGACCGAGGCTGCCAGTCTCATGACCGTGTCTGCCAGTCTCATGACCGTGTCTGCCAGTCTCATGACCGTGTCTGCCAGTCTCATGACCGTGGCTGTCAGTCTCATGACCGTGGCTGTCAGTCTCATGACCGTGGCTGTCAGTCTCATGACCGTGGCTGTCAGTCTCATGACCGTGGCTGTCAGCCATTACAGTCAATGTGACCAACATAGTGTCTCAAACTTGCAACATTTAAATCTCTTACTTTCTCATGTACGTCTACTGTTGCATGTACATCCACTGTCACATGTTCACTTACTATTACATGTGCACTTACTGTTACATGTACAGTTACTGTTACGTTTACATTTAGTGTTACAAGTACACTTTTACAGCTACACCAACTGTTACATGTACGCTTTCTGTTATATGTACACTTATTGTTACATCTACACTTTGTTATATGTACACCTACTGTTACATGTACACTTACTGTTACATGTACACTTACTGTTACATGTACACTTACTGTTACATGTACACTTACTGTTACATGTACACTTACTGTTACATGTGCACCTACTGTTACATCTACATTAACCTGCTATAGCACTACATACTCCTAGTAACCTTGTGTAGTTTACCAGCAGATGTGTTTGTTCCCTAAACTTTCATTATTATTGTTAGAATCAATTATCTTCCTTAAAAAAAATTGTATTTTTATTTTCTCCTGTATATAATTTCCTTGAAAAGTGAAGTGCTGATGAAGAGGCGTGTGAGTGGTGCAAAGTGCTCTATCGAGAAGTGGAGAGGGAGTTCTTGCAGACCTCGTTTTGACAAGTGGTAATGCAGTGGTACTGATTCATCAGTGGATCAAATCCATTCTCGTGTTAACTATTGTAAATAATTAAAAGAGGGCTATTGTTAACTTGGGCTAATTGTTCCTTTAAAACACATTTTGTGCGCTACTGCACCATGATCGCTCTTGTTGAAGATTTTTGCAAAGTCTGTGTATACTACACCTGCGTTCTGTTTGTTAACTTAGACTAATTGTTTGAACTGAGATGTAAAGATGAAATAACTGAAAATATATATTGTTACAGTGACTGATAAATTATTAAATAAGTGTAAGGCAATTCTTCTGTTTGCAAAGGGCACGTTGTTATTTCATCCCCTACGTACGAACGAAAATTTATGGGACATCTGGGGAGAGTGAACAGCCTGGCAATCCTCTCAGATGACAGAGTGGAGAGTGTTATGCCAACAGACTTGAGAGTCAACTAATGACCTGGGTTGGTGCTCTCTCTAAACACCTAGAGTAAGTTTGCAAAAATATAAAATGATCGTATAGCGTCAAGTTGGGTATTTAATACAGTTCTGGGAGGGTGACATTAAGATATAAGGGAGGAGAAAGATTAGTTGGATCTTATGAGAACTGGAGGACAATTGTCTGGCAGAAGTATGCTTACAGGAGCTAGGTGTGTGATGCAAACCAGCCAGGTGGTCAGCTTCCAGTCACTCATAACTCCCACACATCACCTAACCAGAGGAGGTTATCTGTGCAAGTTGGCACTCAGATGAGTGTTTCCTCCTCCAGTTTAGTTTGAAGCTTGTTACTCATATAGCCTTCATCCATCCCACACTCACCTGACACCCACCTTGAGGAATTAATCCATAATCCAATAGCGAGGCTTCGTGTGATGCTCCAGGAGCCAGGCTTTCCCCGGCACCGCTGTTGGGTGATGCGTCACCCATCAGTACACCAGTACCAATTGCTCCATTCAGGACCAAACCTTTAAACTATGCCCCAAAGGTGCAGTGTCCCACCTGAAAAAGCAACCTTGGCTGATGCTCCCAAAAAGTATTACCCCAGCACTTGTGATGGGAGGCTGTTGAAATCTTGGGCTCCTGACATTTATGTTTTTTCTTAATGTACTCCATGATGACACCTCTGCTTTTCATTGGGGATATGTTGCATCGTCTGCCGAATCTGATGCTTTATTGGGGTGATGTGTGTGTGCAAATTTGGGACCAGTCTCTATGATTTTCCAGGTGTAGATTATGACATATCTTGCTCGCCTGTATTCCAGGAAGTACAGGTCAAGGAACTTAATAAGTTCCCAGGAATAAATGTGCTTGACTGTACTAATTCGTACAAGCACCTTAATTACTGGTTCTCTGTACATTCTCTAGATCTGCTATTTCTCCTGCCTTGAATTGAGCTGTTAGTGAGGAGCAGTGTTCCAGCCTAGAGAGAACAAGTGACTTGAAGACGATCATCACTGCAGGACATACCTTGTTTTGAAGGTTCTCATTATCTTTTCTATCATTTTCCTTGCAGTTGCGATAATGACAATGTTTTGACCCTTGAAAGTGAGATCCTCTGACATTATCACTTCCAAGTCCTTCGCATCAGTTTTCCGCTCTGTGAGATTAGAATTTGTTTTATACACCGTTCTTCTCATTATTTCCTTATCTTTATTTTTTAGTTATTTGGGATGTCATGTAAGAGGTATCTATAAATGTTATGTGATAGTCTGTCACATTAATTGATGTCTTTATGAGAAGAATAAAAATGTGGCTAGTTATTGAAAGAGGCAGGTCGTTTAAGAATGAGAGGTAATGTGAAGCATAGTGTTTGTTTTATGACACCAAGGTAGACTTAAGCAGGTCTGTCTGAGTAACCAGACTCATTAATCAGGACGAGTGGCTCGTTTCTGAGCTCTTGTTAGGAGAGAGTGGAGGAATGCATGCTCGTTTTTGAGCCTCTACTGTTAGGAGTAAGAGAAGAGTGCATGCTATGCTCATTTTTGAACCACTGCTGTGAGGAGCAAGAGAGGGGTGGAAGGTTATTTAAAAGTATTCCTGGTATAACTAAAACTGACTGGGGGATTCGCTCTAGGGAAAAAGTATAGGTGTGTAGGAGCAGCAGTACTCATTTCTGATACCCCTTAAAAATAAATATAAACATAGTGGGAAGTTTGCCTTGTTAAATCTGAGAGGTTAATTTCTTTGTGTATCGAAAATTTTGGGGCAATAGATAAAAATTAAGATTTATAAATTGGCTGTAGTGGACCAAATCTAAATGTGTAGATTATATTCAGTGTAGATTATATTCCCACTTTTCACTGGTGTTAATGATCAATTACTATAGTAATCCCCCCCCCTCCCAGAACAGCATTACATTTTTCCTCTCCCAGAAGCCTTATATAAGTTATATTTTATCAGTAATTGTGTATTCTCAGTGCTTCCATTATTGGTGTAATAAATAATCGTATTCCCTCATATATTTGAATAGCATTTTCCCCGGGCTATGAGTTTCCCTGATATATGTAGTGATGATTTAGATAAGTGAACGTGGTGCAAAGTGCTGTGTCAGGTGAAGGTGTTCTATCAGGTGCAGGAGCGAGTTCTCAAAAACCTCGGTATCACAATAACAGCAGTAGCAATAACAACACTAATGCAGCAGAAAGCAACAGTAGCAGCAACAGGAGCGGTAGTAGTAGTAGTAGTAGTAGTAGTAGTAGTAGTAGTAGTAGTAGTAGTAGTAGTAGTGTATTAGTCGTATAGTAGTATATCAGTAGTATAGCATAGTAGTAATCGTATGGCAGTAATTGCATAGTAGTAATATAGTAGTAGTGGTAGTAGTAGTAATACTAGCAGTGGTAGTAGTAGTACTAGTAGTGGTAGTAGTAATACTAGTAGTGGTAGTAGCAGTACTAGTAGTGGTAGTAGTAATACTAGCAGTTGTAGTAGCAGTACTAGTAGTGGTAGTAGTAATACTAGTAGTGGTAGCAGTAATACTAGTAATAACAGTAGTAGTAATAATAGCGGTAGTAGCAGTAGTGGTAGTAGCAGTAGTGGTAGTAGCAGTATGGGTAGTTATAATATTAGTAATAGTAGTAGGGTCACTTGTAGTAGTAGTTGTAGTAGTAGTAGTAGCAGCAGTAGTAGTAGTAATAATAATAGCTGCTGCATGAGCAGTGGCGGCAGCAGCAGTGGTAGGTGGGCGAGCTGAAAATAGCCGAGGAGGGTAGCACGTGTGAGGGGTGATAGCAGCAGCAGCAGCAACACCACCACTACCACTACAAGTCCCGCTGGTGGCGCCCTCAGCTTCTGCCACCTGTGTCTAGCCTTGGGCCCACACAAATATGGCAAAAACTCGGGTCCTACTTACTCTCTCTCGGACGACACAAGACACTACTCCGATACTCCCTCCCCGAGGGCTGGCCACTGCCAATTTGGTGGGTGTGGTACTGTGGGGTACTGCACGGTGATGGCAGGTGCAAGGCTCGGCGCTCACTTGTCGTGCTTCAACCAGTTATTGTTGTCGCTGTTGTTGTTGTGTACATGATACGTCAGCGAGTCTCCCCTCCAACCCTGGCTAATGACTCCCAGATTAAATGTTGCGAAAATGAATATTATTAATTAATGTCTTATTGTCATTAAACGCACCACATTGCACTGGCATCTCCTACTTAATTACCTCAAGATGTCTGGGGCTTTCTTATATACTGGCATCGTGCCCAGAGTATGACTTTCAGCACGACTCATGATGTTTACAAAGATTTTTTCATACCATTTGTTTTACCTGGAGGGAGCCAACAAGTCATTTAACACATAAAAGAATATATCTTGACTGCTGTGTGGATAGAGGCAGGAGAGATGTGTGAAAAACTTTTCTGGGTTATCCTACGTAATCGACACATATATTGCTGTGATAATTTATGTAACTGTATTTATGTGTACCTGTGACAGGTACATGTGTATCTGTACCTGAATAAACTTATGTTTCTACCTCTAGGCTCGAACCTGGGGCCTATCGGTTAAGAGCCGAACATTCTCACCACTGAACATCTTTCAGCACATGTTAAAAACGGGACGCATTTCGGTCGCTGCACAATCCAATAAAGGGCTCCCCTTGTGCCATAAGCCCAGCCGCCTCTTCCTCAACGAGGCGCAAGGAATAGTGCAGGGTGGTACTAAATTTCCGGTGTGTGCATGTATTCATGTATATACGCTTTTCATATGCATTCATAGGTGCATGTATGTGTGCACATATGAATGAAAACTTTTATATAATAATGTGTGTATGTGTGCATATTCATATGTGTATGTATTACCAATTAGAACAATACTTAGAGAATACAATGTTCATATGACATATACATGTATTATTATGTACATCATATTATTATATGTCACATGTAATGCCAATGTACTCTTGCTATGCATAATTGAATAATGTATTCTGGTGCTTGTTAACTGATGTGGATATGCACATATAGTGAACATGTAATTACCTAATCAATGTGTTATGACATACTAGTCATGCATTATAGTTATGCTGAGCGTTGTAGGCATGAGAGAGTGTGTGTAAGTTGTCGCGCCCTAATGTAATACAATAGTAACATAAAAGTATAACAGTACATATGTTCCGTAAGTATCAATGCATTAAAATGTACAATACAATGTATCTCAAAGTAAATCAAAGTCTAATACTGAAATCACATGATCAAGATAACTTTTTTCAAGTACACTAATTAAGTGCAGCCCATACAAGAGTACTTCATACAAGTCGTACAATTTACAATAGCATAGAGTCACTTGATACAAAGTCTTGAATATAATCAGATACAATGATGTTCCATATATCAAGTTTTTTCTTTAATACAAAGTACATACAAGTCACACTATACAAGTCACAATACAAAGTCACGCATACATGAAGTCACATACAAAGTCACACATACAAAGTCACAATGCAAAGTCAGCACATAGCAAAGTCACACATACAAAGTCACACATTACAAAGTCACACACATACAAGAGTCACATCAAAGTCCAGACATTCAAAGTCACACATTACAAAGTCACACATACAAAGTCACACATACAAAGTCACACATACAAATCATCAGCATTACAAAGGTCATCATACAAAGTTCACACATACAAAGTCACACATTCAAAGTCCACATACAAAGTCACACATTCAAAGTCACACATTACAAAGTCCACAATAACATATACGGTCACACATTCAATAGTCACACTTTCAAAGTCACACATACAAAGCACACATAAAAGTCACACATCAGAGTCACGCATACAAAGTCCACATACAAAGTCACACATAACAAAGTCAACATACAAAGTCACATATGTACGAACAGTCAACATGAATAGTCACCATACAAAGTCACACATAAAAGTCCACATCACAAAGTACAATACAAAGTCACACATACAAAGTCACACATACAAAGTCACACATACAAAGTCACACATACAAAGTCACACATACAAAGTCACACATACAAAGTCACACATACAAAGTCACACATACAAAGTCACACATACAAAGTCACACATACAAAGTCACCATACAAAGTCACCATCAACATACAGTCCACACATACAAAGTCCACACATACAAAAGTCCACAACAATACTAAAGTCACACATACAAAGCCACATACAAAGTCACACAATACACAAAGTCACACATACAAAGTCCACACATACAAAGTCACGCATACAACATCACCAAGCACATACAAAGTCACACAACAAAGTACAATCAAAGTCACACAAAGCATATACAAAGTCACACATACAAAGTCACACATACAAAGTCACACATACAAAGTCACACATACAAAGTCACACATACAAAGCACAATAAAGTCACATACAACCACATAACAAAGTCCACACATACAAAGTCACACATACAAAGTCCCAACAACATACAATAAGTCCAACACCATACAAGCAAATACAAGTCACACATACAAAGTCACACATAAAAGTCACACATAACAAAGTCCACACATACAAAGCACACATACAAAGTCACACATACAAGTACAAAGTCACACATACAAAGTCACACATACAAAGTCACACATACAAAGCCACACATACAAAGTCACAACAAGTCACAAAAAAGTCACACTACAAAGCACACAAATAAGCACATACAAAGTCACACATACAAAGTCACACATACAAAGTCCACACATACAAAGTCACACATACAAAGTCACGCATACAAAGTCACACATACAAAGTCACACACATACAAAGTCACACATACAAAGTCACACATACAAAGTCACACACATACAAAGTCACACACACATACAAAGCACACATACAAAGTCACACATACAAAGTCACACATACAAAGTCACACATACAAAGTCACACATACAAAGTCACACATACAAAGTCACAATCAAAGTCAACATAAAAGTCACCAATACAAAGTCACACATACAAAGTCACACATACAAAGTCACACATACAAAGTCACAAACAAGCACATACAAAGTCCACACATACAAAGCCACACATACAAAGTCACACATGCAAAGTCACACATACAAAGTCACACATACAAAGTCACACATACAAAGTCACATCAAATAATACAAAGTCACACATACAAAGTCCACACATCATACAAAGTCACACACAAACCCAAAACAGTCCACACATGCAAAGTCCACACATACAAAGTCACACATACAAAGTCACACACAAAGTACCATACAAGTCACACATACAAAGTCACACATACAAAGCCAACACATGCAAACGCCAACATACAAAGTCACACATACAAAGCCACACATACAAAGCCACACATACATAACCCCAAAGCTCACACATACAAAGTCACACATCAAAGTCACACATACAAAGTCACACATACACACATACAAGTCACACATACAAACACTAAAGTCACACATACAAAGTCACACATACAAAGTCACACATACAAAGTCACACATACAAACACCAAAAGCCACGCATACAAAGCCAAAGCCACACATACAAAGCCACACATAAGCCACACATACAAATCCACACATACAGTAACACAAAGCCACACATACAAAGCCAAAGCCACACATACGGACAGCTAAATAACTTCCCAGATAATCGCAGAGAAAGAAATAATATATTTTGGCTTCAAATATCTATAACTATTCTTCTAACCATCCATTCTTGCCTCTAACAGTTGCAAAATGTTTTTTTATACATTAAAACAAAAACTAATAATGGCAAAGCAACAAAAAAAAAATATATATACTGCAATTTTTGACGCTAAATTTTATTTTGGCGAAATTCGAAACTTCCCAAAACTCGACTCAAAAAAATCATAGAAACAAACTTTCAATACACAAACAAAATTCCTCGAATTATGTTTTTTTTTTTTTAATAAATGTGAATATTTAAAAAAATAAAAATAAAATCTACAGGGAGAGGGGGGCCCCCCTTTCTTCCCTCCTAGAATCTACCCGAGGCTTGGTCATGGACGGGCCGCGGGGGCGCTGACCCCCGGAACCCCCTCCAGGTACACGCCACTGAGGTTTTTCAAAAGTCAATAGAGCCATTCCAGGATGCCGAAAATTGCTTCAACAATTCCAGTCATAAGGCGCCCGCACATAACAAATTTTTGAAGCGCTGGGAATTTTGAAACCAATGGGATGATGAGTTGTTCTCGAGTTGTGAGAGAAAGAAAAACTTAAAAGATGTTTTAAAAAAGCAAATTTTGAGGAACACTGAAGGTCCTACTTCGGAAATGCCTAATAATGTATTAAAAATTTCTCTTCACGTCTTTTGTCTATTTTAACAAGAGTGTAAAGAACGAAGAGGCACAATACAGTAACTGGAACAATACACGAATAACCCGCACATAGGAGAGAAGAGTTTATGACGACGTTTCGGTCAGACTTGGAGCATTAACTAGTAACACCCTGTAACCACATTGACAGTCCAAAATGGCCCAACTCAGATCGAAACGTTGCCGTAAGCTTCTCTCTCTCCTATGTGCGGGTTATTTGTGTAACAACAGTGTAAGTTAGTAGACTACCAGCTATCGAGAGCGGGTTTGAACCTTCTTGTCAGCACGAATCTACACTCTCTAGAAAGGCGTAGAATTAGGGGGGATATTATTGAGGTGTATAAATGGAAAACAGGAATAAATAAAGGGGATGTAAATAGCGTGCTGAAAATATCCAGCCAAGACAGGACTCGTAGCAATGGTTTCAAGTTGGAAATGTTCAGATTCAGGAAGGATATAGGAAAGCACTGGTTTGGTAATAGAGTTGTGGATGAGTGGAACAAACTCCCGAGTACCGTCATAGAAGCTAAGACCTTGTGTAGTTTTAAAAATAGGTTGGATAAATACATGAATGGGTGTGACTTGGACCTGACTAGCTTGGGCCACCAGGTCTGGTGCAGTGCTCCTTATGTGGAAGTGACATGACTAGGTGGTCATTGTTCTAGGCCGGGGGGGTGGCATGGACCTGCTTCGCATGGGTCAGTAGGCCTGTTGCATTGTTCCTTATTTCTTATGTTATGTTCTTATTGTAATCTTTTACACCTACACTAATTTTTTTCCCTCCTTTCTATTTCAAGAATATTAAGCAGACAGATCAATCTCATTAACTTATACTTTCATTTCGCGCGTCTCTGTGCTAGACTGTGCTTCTGAAATTAGACTGTGTGTGAGGTTTTTATAGGGATGGAGGGAGGGAGGTTGGCAGGGATTGAGGGAGTGGCCAGTTTTGTCTTACGAACGAGTGATTAACTGTAGCTTGGGGGTGGGTGACTGTAGCTTGTGGGTGGATGATTGTGCGCTTGTGGGTGGCTGACTGTAGCTTGTGGGTGGCTGACTGTAGCTTGTGGGTGGCTGACTGTAGCTTGTGGGTGGCTGACTGTAGCTTGTGGGTGGCTGACTGTAGCTTGTGGGTGGCTGGCTGACGTGCGTGCTAACATAAATCTTGTTCTTACATCGAGAGCTGAATGACCTTTCGGTTCAAGAGTATACCAGACTTCGACAAAATTCTAATATAGCTTCATAAATCTGTAACTTTTCCCGGCACTTCAATAGGGAAGTAGGTTGTTAGAAGCCTTTCCCTGTAGCATGTTTGTCTCAGAAGAAGATAAATGGTATAAAATATCGACACGATGGAAAAATGCCTTAGGTCAAGTAGATCTGTTTGTGACTTGATGAAGACCATCGTATGGGCGATACGTAGTCAATAGAGGGGCGCATTATACTGCATTTGTGTCTGTTTTTCATTGTCTTAGAAGAAATGTAAATTTTCTGAATCTGTTACCTTCTCTTCCTGCAGGTAAAATAAAAAGAAATACATTTTGAAGTTGCGATATTTCAGTGTGCTTGTTAAAAAAAATGAGGCAAGAGCCGATGAATTGATTGAGAGGGCGATTAATGACCTAGCATTGATTGTGAGAAGAGTTTGAAGTGACTGGATGGGAAGGAGTTAAGAGAGAGAAATCTGTATTATCTGAGAGAGTGTAAGCTGAAGGTGTGGCCGGTAATATTGAATAAACAATTGTGGAAAGAAGAGAAGCGATATGTTTTAAATGAAGAACAGTGTGATTTAAATACTGTTGTAGAAACTATGAGAGAGAGAGTATGCTCCACTCTCATGGATTGCCTGCCCTCCGTCTCATCTGCGACTTCTTGACAGAATAGAGAACAGAGCAAGACGGCTCATCTCTCGCTTGGACCAAGCCTGGATAGATCTGTCATTTCAGCAGAGCCTTCAGCACAGGAGGGATGTGAGTGGCCTTACTCTTATGTACAAGGCTAATATTGTCAAAGTACTACTCTTGGCTCCGCTCCGAGGACAGCGAGAACTGAGCTTCTACACAACAAGACGGGCAGCAAGTAGCAACTACACTCTGTACCCTTCTCCAGAACATCGCTTCATCTAAGATCATTTATTAATAAAATGACTCGAGTCTTGAACTTGTTCGTAGTACAGCATGATATCAACGAAATAGTCAGTTGACCAAATGAAATTGCTGGCCCACAAATGGCTTCAACTTCATCTTGTTTCCTTTTTTGTATGTCTCAATACAATAAAAAGGCTTTTAAATGAGCTGATGTAGGTAACAGCTCTTAGCTTGCCAATAAAGTTAATGACCTTAAGCTAACCTTGTGAAACCCTGTGTAAAGAGAGAGAGAGAGAGAGAGAGAGAGAGAGAGAGAGAGAGAGAGAGAGAGAGAGAGAGAGAGAGAGAAGAGAGAGAGAGAGAGAGATAGATAGATAGATAGAGACATAGATAGATGATAGATAGATAGACAGAGAGAGAGAGAGAGAGAGAGATCCTTAACTTTGTCAAACCCTGTGTAAAAAAATAAATAAGAGACTGCGACGTGTTAGTCGCATGCGCCGGGAGTTTTGAGTCAAGTGCGAAAATAATTGTTCTGTGAAACTTTAATGTAAAAGTGACACGGTGCTGTTGTGGGAGGTGTGGCAGGGAAGTTTGGAATGTTAGGTACAAGTGACGAAGTGGCGACCCATAAATGAGGTACAGTTAGAAAGACGTTTGGTATGATTCAGGAACAAAGATAGAAATCAATATATCATTGTCGAGAAAGTGAACAGTGAAAGCAATCTGATAGACCATGGACTGCTGGATGATAGGTTAAAAGGCAGACTTTAAGACTTGTACCTGTTTTTGTAGAGTGGCCTTTACTTCACTACCAAAGGTACCTCCTGGCTTATGAAATCATAAAAATATATTTGCAAACAAATCATGGTACTGGTGGGGTTACTCATGGCATGCGTAAGCCACTGGTCAGTGGCTTACGCACTGGCCTGGATTTTTACGACTCTCGTGCGATGAGTTCTAACCCCGCTCGTACTGTGGTTTGTACCTTCTGGATTACGAAGGTGGGGGGGGGGAGAAGAATTGCGGTACTGCACTGCGTCAATAGACATCAACAGCTCAGTGCTTAGTGTGTGCAATTCGCAAAAAAAAAAATGACTCGATTTTAATCTTGGGTGGGGAAATGGTAAATGGTAGTTGCAAGTCTCCTGGCGGCCCTTAGTCACCTAAATATAAACATATACCTATGAGTCAGTCGACGGCTGAGAGTCGCATTGTGAAGAACCACCCAAGAACCCTATGGAAAATTAACCACACTGCTCGGCTTTCATAGGGTAACCTAAGCTAACAATCCTTCGGTGTTTATAACCCCAATGAAATAGTCTTCCAAAGATGTGTGAAAGTGAATGACTCGAAGAAAAGCATCCTAATAAGAGGGATGTACAGTGTGTTGGGAGGAAGATAACTTGAGTGAAAGTAATGGATCGTCAAAAAAGATGCAGTTTGTATATAATAAGAGTGTCCCAGCATGTAGCATATGTTTATTTTACAGTTAAGGGCGAGACGTTGTTGTGGAGAAGGAGAAACGCTTAATGGAATGGAATTAAAACAAAGGCAAAATAAAATTCATACGAGACTTTTTAAAATGTACATATTGAGAGTCCAAAACAATGTTTATTTTTACGAATAAAGAATTAATTGTTAAAAAGTACTAAGAATTAGAAGTAAATTTCTCGAGAAAAATAAGATTAACAATGGAAAATATATATGACTTAAGAGTGAAATTTGAGCGATTCTTGATATGACAGTTGACACATGAATATGACAGTTGACACGTGAATATGACAGTTGACACGTGAATATGACAGTTGACACGTGAATATGACAGTTGACACATGAATATGACAGTTGACACGTGAATATGACAGTTGACACGTGAATATGACAGTTGACACGTGAATATGACAGTTGACACGTGAATATGACAGTTGACACATGAAATATGACAGTTTGAACGTGAATATGACAGTTGACACATGAATATGACAGTTGACACATGAATATGACAGTTGACACGTGAATATGACAGTTGACACATGAATATGACAGTTGACACGTGAATATGACAGTTGACACATAAAAGAGATGGATAGAACATTTAGAAAACTTATTGAATGTTAATGTTGAAATATAGATCAATTTCATGCTCGGAGCAAGAATAAATAATGACAACAGAATTAGTGAAAAACGAGGAAAGAACGAGAGAAGAATGTAAAGAAATACAAAGCCGTTAAGCGGAGAGAGATGAATAGAGTGGGTGGACTGACGGGGATGGAGTGTTTTTTCAATGCATGTGAACGTAAACATTGACTATTACCTCTTTTTCCTAACTAAAACATAGGTTTCTTTCTTAAAAAAATTCTTTCAACTTTACAACCACTCCATTCTTAGCGTTTAATCTGGAATATACCTGGAGGGGGGTTTCGGGGCTTGAAGACTTGCAGTGTCTTCTATGGATGACACTGTCATGCAAATTCAGGTGTCATACACAAAGGAAGACGCATCTGGCTTAGTTTATCCACCTTCGTAGCATCAGACTTTCCCAACCATTTTCAAATTTGATTTCATTCAATGCTAACAAATCTAACTTACTTTCATCCATAAATCAGTCGTTTCTTAACAACCATAGATATTAAAACATCTTACTGCAATTTTTTCTTTCTTTTTGGATTGCTATGTTCCTTGCTCAGGAAAATTTGATCTGTGGCACTCATGGTTCAGAGGAAAAAATTCTAACATTTTTTTCTTTTTGGGAAATTGGGAATAAAATATGACAGATTTATGAACTGACAGGAAACAATGTAATAATGGTAGACAGTACCGACAGGTTGATAAGACACGTCCAGTACCTGAATATCTGGAGAAGAACAAAAAGGCACAATACCGTGACTGGAATAATACGGAAAAACCCGCACAGAGGAGAAAGAAACTTATGTCGACATTTCAGTCCAACTTGGACCATTTATAAGTCACACTGAAAACCTTTATTAACGAGAAGTTTCGCCTACACAGGAGACTTTGTCAATCTAATACGGAGGCGACTCTTATACCGGAGACTGTGGAAGAGGCGGAGAGAGAGATTCTCTTCCTTGTGTTTGGTATTCACTTATGAGGTGGTAAACCTTCATGATCACTCCAGCTTTTTTTTTTTTTTAGTTTGTAAATTAAGTCACCTTTGGGGGACTGTGTTAAAGGCCTTCTTACTATTTAGGAATATGATTTCCATCCATATCTTCCATTTCCTGCGTAATCTTTGCCAATCTATTATTGAATTCAGTTAGGTTAATAAAACAGAGTAACTTTTCTCTGCAACAATGCTGTTTTACAAAGTCTATAATTTCGAATTATAGTTTGTGTGTCTGTGGTAATGCTCATCAGTTTAGCGACTATATATTTTTTTCCATTTATGTGGCAACTGTAAGAGATTTTGTGGAAATGCACAGTTATTTTGCACAATACCTCAGCATCATGTTAGCAGTGTCATTATCTGGTTCCATTGCCTTTGATGTTATAATATTCTACACGTTTTTTTTTTTTTCAAGTTCTCTAACAGCTGTGTGGCTGAGGAGCGCGTGTCAAGGCCTTGTCTTTATTTTCGTATCCAAAATATGCCTTTTCTGAATGTGAATATTTATTGAAATCGTCCTGAGTTTTTATAATTTTCTTGACTCACGAAATCTTAATAATTCAACTGCAAAACAAATCAGGGAACGGGTGAGGTTTGCACCCATGGGAAGTAAGTCCTGACACTCGCAGGCCAGTGCCTGTGAATTTTAGGATTCACTTGCCACAGGTTCAAGTCCCGCCTGTTCCGTGATTTAATCATTTTCCTGTCATCCTTCGTGAGTCTCCTTTTATTTTTCTCCAGCCTGATTATATTAATATTTAATGATATATTCAACTAATTTTAATTGTGTAGTAGTTCACAGCAAATGTTAATACCTGTTATTTTTTATATTCTTCATTCCCCGATTCAAAAGCATCCATTGGACTTCTTGCACTCGGTTCTCTCTTCCATACATCGCTTACTCACCAAAGTGCTGTATTTGCATTTGTCCGCCTCTTTTTTAGTGATGAATCTTTGCGGTTTGCATTTCTGGATGATGGAATCCGTAATATCTCTTTTTTGTATATATTAGTTCGTTGTCCTATTGTGATTTAAGAAATCTCTCTACCACATTGGCCTTTTCGGTAAGGCTCTTTCTCCCTTCCCCTTTATTCCATTCTCTTACCATTACCACTAATATGTTCCATTTCAAGATGCGATTGTCACTTGTTCTTACAGGTGCCGCACATTCTGCTACTTTAATGACAGCGTCAAACTTCTCCCTCCATCCTTAATGTGTGACAACAAATCTCACTACTTTCAGTCTATTTCTTTCTGACTGAAGACTCCTAGGATTAGAATTTGGGTTCTCCCTTTGTTTGTTGCTAAAGTTTTTTACTCTCATTGATGCTTATACTGGCTTCACTTAACTCTTTGCTCTTTGTCATGTCTCGTTTCTCTGTAGTGTCGTACATTAATGTCACCTCTGTTTTCCTCATAATAGTTTTCTTTGTAAAATGTAGTCAGAGAGCTGACTGAAATTTGGTGTTTCTCATTTTATAAAACATTCGGTATTGCACTTATATTCACTCTTTTTATCCTAATCATCTATATATCTAAATAATATTCCTTGGCAATATTGCATCAGTTATTGTCTCTTATGTTTCAACTGTTAATATTTCAGACTTAATGTTCCTAGATTTTATATAAACGCAGCTATCGTTCTGGCGAATACACCTACATTTGTGCATTGAAATTTACGACTTTTATTGTAGTTAACAGCAAATTGCTGGTTCATAGGGGGTTACAGTGAGTAGTGGAGATGTACGGATTGGGACTTTGAGTAGGTTGTTACAGTCGAGTTAAGGTTCGGTGTATGAGAGGGAGCGCCTCAGCCGTGTGGGTGTGTTGGGCTGATGCGGAGTGGCTTGCGGGTTAAGGAGAAGAGAATTAATTACGTGTGAATCTGGAGTCTCTAAATAATGGAAGTTGGTAATGATGGGGGCGATGTGTTAAAGGGAGGGATGGATGATGTCAAGTTGTATTATTAATTTCTCTTGACCTTCTGACTTACTCCCTCCTTTCTCCAACCCTCATAAAAAATTCCGTTTGTGTTCTCGCCTACACCCTCATTTTTGTGTATGACTTATTTATCATATTTCTGTCCGGGTTTCGATTAAAAAAAAAAAGATGTCGCCAGCGCCTAGCAGATTTTTTGGGTTTCCAATATTTTTTTCTCTGCTTTCTCACTGACAAAAAAAGAAACCACTTTAAATGAATCGATTTTGTCTAAATATTTTCTTAACATCTATCTCTTTCTCTGAGTGTTGTCTCTCGTGTTTTCTCTTTCTTTCCTAATCACAGACTATCTTGAGAGCCTTTCCAGATGTGATGTTACTGACATCATCTTTAAAACTATCTAGAAATGGTGAAGAAAAAGAGTCGTTGCTGAAGTTTTTATATCGGGTCAATACTTCACTCTGTGTTGTGCTTGTGACTTCATGAAGCTCTACACCGATTGAAACGTTATTCTAATAAATATTTGTCTTGAAACTTGCATTGAAACTTGTTTTCAGTCAAGATATGTATCTTCAATGTTTCGGTCTGTCCTTCACCATAACTAAGTTTGACCGAAACATCCCCTTTACACCGGAAGCATTGTGCTTCCCACCTCCAGGACTCAAGTTCGGCTAAACGGATTCAGTTTGAATAAATGCACTAATAATTTAGATATGTAAAGTTTGTCATCTTTGATAACCAACACATAATTACGAAAGTTTGTAAGTGGTATTATAAGTGTATGTATACGAGAGGGAAGGATGTACAAGTAATATATTCACAGGCAAGCAATAACTATATAAAATTATACAGCGTTTAGGGTATGAGAGGTAAAGAGGTAGGATTGAAGAGGAGGGGCTCCACTTCCCTTGAAAAAAAGCCCTTCATCAGCATCAAAACATCCCCTATGAAGAGGTGAGGAATATAGAACAGCTTTTCATATGGCTGTTAAATGTTAGTTGACGTTCTGTGTTAGGATGCCAGCATACAAGTGCCAATCTTAGTGCCTGCATTTTTTATTCTTCGGTACTAAGATGCTCTTCACCAACTCCAAGGCTGAGGGACTGATTACCTTGTCTTTTGTGTATAGTTCTACAATCTTCACTTTGTCACCTTGAATTGTTAATTATGTTAAATTATGTTAATTATGCTAAAGGTCAGGATTAAGTGTAAATTATGCTGTATGTTAAGATCAGCATATGATAGCTATTAATCCTGCTTGTACGGATATACTAAGGACTGTACCAATAGTGTTTTTCATAACATGCTATGTTAAGCCCGTGAGAGTCATTCACTACAATGACAGACGCTCAAGCCTCCGACTGCTAATACCAACTCATTTTATGAAGAATCAGAGAGCACAAAACTACCTATGATATCCGATCAGCACAATATTGTGTGTGTGTGTGTGTGTGTGTGTGTGTGTGTGTGTGTGTGTGTGGTGTGTGTGTGTGTGTGTACTCACCTATTTGTACTCACCTATTTGTGGTTGCAGGGGTCGAGTCCTAGCTCCTGGCCCCGCCTCTTCACCGGTTGCTACTGGGCCCTCTCTCTCCCTGCTCCATGAGCTTTATCAAACCTCGTCTTAAAACTGTGTATGGTTCCTGCCTCCACTACGTCATTTTCTAGGCTATTCCACTGCCTTACAACTCTATGACTGAAGAAATACTTCCTACTATCTCTCTGACTCATTTGTGTCTTCAACTTCCAATTGTGGCCTCTTGTTTCTGTGTCCCTCCCTGGAACATCCTGTCTTTGTCCACCTTGTCTATTCCACGCAGTATTTTATATGTGTGTGTGTGTGTGTGTGTTCATGTGTGTGTGTGTGTGTGTGTGTGTGTGTGTGTGTGTGTGTGCGTGTGTGTGTGTGTGTGCGTGTGGTGTGTGTGTGTGTTCATGTGTGTGTGGTGTGTGTGTGTGTGTGTGTGTGTGTGTGTGCTCATTGTGCGTGTGTGTGTGTGTGTGTACTCACCTATTGTACTCATCTATTTGTGGTTGCAGGGGTCGAGTCTTAGCTCCTGGCCCCGCCTCTTCACCGGTTGCTCAGGGCCCTCTCTCTCCCTGCTCCATGAGCTTTATCAAACCTCGTCTTAAAACTGTGTATGGTTCCTGCTCCACTACGTCATTTTCTAGGCTATTCCACTGCCTTACAACTCTATGACTGAAGAAATACTTCCTACTATCTCTCTGACTCATTTGTGTCTTCAACTTCCAATTGTGGCCTCTTGTTTCTGTGTCCCCTCCCTGGAACATCCTGTCTTTGTCCACCTTGTCTATTCCACGCAGTATTTTATATGTCGTTATCATGTCTCCCCTGACCCTCCTGTCCTCCAGTGTCGTCAGGCCGATTTCCCTTAATCTTTCTTCATAGGACATTCCCCTTAGCTCTGGAACTAACCTTGTCGCAAACCTTTGTACTTTCTCTAGTTTCTTGACGTGCTTTATCAAGTGCGGGTTCCAAACAGGTGCTGCATACTCCAGTATGGGCTGACATACACGGTGTACATTTGTCTTGAATGATTCCTTACTAAGGTATCGGAATGCTGTTCTCAGTTTGCCAGGCGCCCATATGCTGCAGCAGTTATCTGATTGATGTGTGCTTCCGGAGACATGCTCGGTGTTATACTCACCCCAAGATCTTTCTCTTGAGTGAGGTTTGCAGTCTTTGGCCACCTAGCCTATACTCTGTCTGTGGTCTTCTGTGCCCTTCCCCTATCTTCATGACTTTGCATTTGGCAGGATTAAATTCGAGAAGCCATTTGCTGGACCAGGTGTCCAGTCTGTCCAGGTCTCTTTGAAGTCCTGCTGGTCCTCATCAGATTTAATTCTCCTCATTAACTTCACATCATCTGCAAACAGGGACACTTCTGAGTCTAACCCTTCCATCATGTCGTTTTACATATACCAAAAATAGCACTGGTCCTAGGACCGACCCCTGTGGACCCCGCTCGTCACAGGTGCCCACTGTGATACATCATTACGTACCATGACTCGTTGTTGCCTCCCTGTCAGGTATTCTCTGATCCATTGCAGTGCCCTTCCTGTTATATGCGCCTGATGCTCTAGCTTCTGCACTAATCTCTTGTGAGGAACTGTGTCAAAGGAATTCTTGCAGTCCAAGAAGATGCAATCAACCCACCCCTCTCTCTCGTGTCTTACTTCTGTTATTTTATCATAAAACTCCAGAAGGTTTGTGACACAAGATTTGCCTTCCGTGAATCCGTGCTGGTTGGCATTTATACATGTGGGGTGTGTGTGTGTGTGTGTGTGTGTGTGTGTGGTGTGTGTGTGTGTGGTGTGTGTGTGTGTGTGTGCGCGCGCGCCCACCTGTTTGTATTCACTGATTTGTGGTTGCAGGGATCGATTTATAACTCCTGGCCCGCCTCTTAGCTAGTCACTACTAGTTCCAATCTGCGTGTGTGTTTGTGTGTACCCACCTATTTATGGTTGCAAGGGCCGATTCATAGCTCCTGGCCCCGCCTCTTTGCTATTCGCTACTAGGTCCACTTTCTCTCTCTCTCTCTCTCTCTCTCTCTCTCTCTCTTCTCTCTCTCTCCTCTCTCTCTCTCTCTCTCTCTCTCTCTCTCTCTCTCTCTCTCTCTCTGTGGAAATACCATTACTAGTGGTACACAAGGTAGGGAGTGCCAACTCTGAGATTTGGCATCTTCCTCTATGTAAAGAATGAACACACGTCAGGATCTACTACTCTGTCTGCACCTGTGTCTTACCTTTTATCACAGTGTTATTTTATATCGTCGTGTACATCTTAGTGTCAACACAATCAAGTGTTGTGTTTCATCCCAAGTTGCATATTGGCAAGTGTGTGTAAGTATTCGCATTCATGATACAACACTCAGGATACAGAACTGAAGATACAGCACTCAGGATACAGAACTGAAGATACAACACTCAGGATACAAAACTGAAGATACAACACTCAGGATACAAAACTGAAGATACAACACTCAGGATACAAAACTGAAGATACAACACTCAGGATACAAAACTGAAGATACAACACTCAGGATACAAAACTGAAGATACAACACTCAGGATACAAACTGAAGATACAACACTCAGGATACAGAACTGAAGATACAACACTCAGGATACAGAGCTAAAGATACAACACTCAGGATACAGAACTAAAGATACAACACTCAGGATACAGAGCTAAAGATACAACACTCAGGATACAGAGCTAAAGATACAGCACTCAGGATACAAAACTGAAGATACAACACTCAGGATACAGAGCTAAAGATACAACACTCAGGATACAGAGCTAAAGATACAGCACTCAGGATACAAAACTGAAGATACAACACTCAGGATACAGAGCTAAAGATACAGCACTCAGGATACAGAGCTAAAGATACAACACTCAGGATACAGAGCTAAAGATACAACACTCAGGATACAGAGCTAAAGATACAGCACTCAGGATACAGAACTAAAGATACAACACTCAGGATACAGAGCTAAAGATACAACACTCAGGATACAGAGCTAAAGATACAACACTCAGGATACAGAGCTAAAGATACAACACTCAGGATACAGAGCTAAAGATACAACACTCAGGATACAAAACTGAAGATACAACACTCAGGATACAAAACTGAAGATACAACACTCAGGATACAAAACTGAAGATACAACACTCAGGATACAAAACTGAAGATACAACACTCAGGATACAAAACTGAAGATACAACACTCAGGATACAAAACTGAAGATACAACACTCAGGATACAAACTGAAGATACAACACTCAGGATACAAACTGAAGATACAACACTCAGGATACAGAACTGAAGATACAACACTCAGGATACAGAACTGAAGATACAACACTCAGAATACAGAACTGAAGATACAACACTCAGAATACAGAATGAAGATACAAAAACTCGGTTCAAAACTGAAGAAAAACACTCAGAATAAGAATGAAGATACACACCAGGTACGAATGAAGATAAACACCCGGATACAGAAGAAGATACAACCTCAAAATACGAAGAAATACAAAACCAAAAAAGAATGAAGATACAACACTCGGGTACAGAACGAAGATACAACACTAAAAACAGAACTGAAGATACAGCACTCAGGATAAAAAGTGAAGAAAAAAAAGAAAAATACAGCCCTAAAAAGCCAACAGGATCAGCTCCCGGATCAACCTTGGAACACATCAGAATACGAACGCAGATACAACATTCAGCACCGATTGGGATACACCTACGATACAGAAAGGATACAACATTACGTACGAATTGAGGGTCAGCACACATTTTTTTCACCCCGGGGTTCGTGGTTTAGATGGAAACTCGGTACGTAGTTACTTGCGAAAATTTTTTGTTGAGGTCGCTGTAAAAATCTTTTGATCTTCAAAGGGGATGGGTTTGGGTGGGGGAAGGGGGAAACCGATACTAGTAAAGGGTTTTTGAAAGTAAAATTTTAACTATCCTGTTCCATAGACCAAACTATAAATCCCGTTCTCCAGGGTTGTACGAACCATACGGTTTGAATAATAAAAAAAATAATAATAATAATAATAATAATAATAATAATAATAATAATGTGCAAAAACGGGGTAAACGAGGAATTATCATAAAACTACTCCAGCTTTACTCTCTTATTTTTGCTATTTGTTTCTTATTAATTTGCTGAACCAAACTGCTCCTGGGTCAGTGATCTCGTTTGTATTTGTAGATTGTGCTCTGATGACAGCCTCTGTTAGCAGGTTTTCGCCTCTAACAAGTACAACAACAGCTTTATCTAAAGAGTCTTAGAGACCAGGGGCGTATCTAGGGAAAATAGCGCCTATGGCAAGCATTGAAATTGTGGCCCTGTCCAAACATCTGACACCCATCTTTTAGATAACTTCACCATAAAATCAGCTCAAAAATGCATGTCAAGCTCGTTAATCTTTTAATTAACAAATTATGGCACTACCCAAAAATCACAATTGCACCTTTCTTGATTTCACTGATGCAAACTGGCATATGTCGTGCTCAAATTCAGTTTTTTTTTTATCAGTTTCTTCTCTTTCTACACTCAGCAGAGATCACAGAGTCTGCCTTGGCACATGGAGGCTCTCAAATATGAAAGTATTAGTTTTAACTTGTTAAATGATCTCTCAAAGCTGGCGATGTAAACTGCGATGGTTAGTATATCTGATTAGCAATGCGAAGTTGGGGGAAGACGCTCTCATCTCCATAATGAACAATTAATTCGAGAAGCTCTTCAAGTCTTTATATTTTCATGTTGGCCTGACATGATAGCAACATTTTTCAATCTAAAATTTCTTCATATAGCTGCTGTCCAACAACATCAGAGCTGTAGATGAATGGTTCAGAGAACCGACAAGTTGATAAATTAGACACATGTGCAACACCTGGGTATCTTTATTGAGGAAACTTTTCGCCACACAGTGGCTTCATCAGTCCATACAAAGGAGAACAGGGAAGAACAGGAGGAGTTTGAGGTAATCAGTCCCTCAGCCTTGAGTCCATGTAGTTAGTCCATCAATCTTGAAAAGAATACAGCATATGTGCGAAGAAGTAGCTTATATACCGTAGGCAGGAGAGGTGCAGCAGTCGTAGGTGGTATCACATTTGTCAAATGAGGAAGTAGGTCATGCCCAAGGGTTAGGCAAGTGAACAATTCAGCAACATCTTGGGATCTTAATACTTAGGAATTCTTCACTTGCCTAACCCTTGGGCACGACCTACTTCCACATTGGACAAATGTGATACCACCTACGACTGCTGCACCTCTCCTGCCTACGGTATATAAGCTACTTCTTCGCACATATGCTGTATTCTTTTCAGGATTGATGGACTGATTACATGGATTCAAGACTGAGGGACTGATTACCTCAAACTCCTCCTGTTCTTCTCTGTTCTCCGTTGTATGGACTGATGAAACCACTGTGTGGCGAAATGTTTTCTCAATAAAGTTACCCAAGCGTTGTACATGTGCCTAATTTATCAACATCAGAGCTGTACAATTCACCCAAATTTTCTCACTTCTTTTTTTGGTCGTTACTGTTGGCACCATAACACAATCCCTCGACATCAAGAAGGAACCCAAACTTGGCGTCAGTGTCGTGCTAACGAGCGAACCTTTCATCCATTTCTCTGTGAAGACGGTCGAGTGTTCCCTTCATGACTCTTTCCATTTCTTTCTTGGCTGTTAACCCAGCGTCTCTCGAATTCTAATCAGTCATTCGTTTCTTTCATCTCTGACGTCTTTCAACTTCAATATTCCATTCTTGACAGAGACAGAGTCCTTCCAGTGACTCACTGACCAAGACCTCTTTTATCATCAAAACGATCTCGGAGGCTTTTAAATCCAGGGCAGCATCATGGAAGTTCATGCTAGGATCCTGCAGCCTATTTTGAATATGCTCAGTGCTAATGAGTACTTTGTTCCAAATTCCTAGCAAAGTCAGAAAATCGAAACTCAACTCGCGGTTACACAACTGCCTTGCGTCCCTTCATGTTTCACAGGTCTCGTTTTCATTGTCTATCATATCTTGGAAAACTTGAAGTATTTCCTCAAGGTACTTGTTAACGGGCTTCACTGCTTCTGTTATTGAACTCCACCTGGTTTCGGACTTCGACTTAACAACCCTAGGCACGGAGTTTTTTTTAGTTTTGTTTTCGAGCGCTGAGCAAGAGAAGAACACGTAGAGCTTTCATGGTTCCCAAAAACGTGACCATCATTGTATCCTGCTTGGCTGCATTTACACCTACAGAGTGATTGTCGCAATTCACACACAATGCCATTTTTTTTCCTCACTAATTCTTTGGTGAATACCACTTGTGTGTCCAGTCATCACAGCAGCGTTGTCATAGCACTGTGACCTATAATCTTGTAGCTCCATTACGTCCATCTCTAGCTGCTTCAAGATGTCTTCAAACTCTCAGCATCCTTCTGGCTTATCTGGATAAAATCAAGGAAGGACACTAACACATACTGTTTTCCTCTCAAAATCAACTTCCACGTAGCTCACTACTTCTAACATCTGCTCACGGTGTGCCTGATCAGGAGTCGAGTCGAAAATGAAACCATAGTACTTGCCTTTATGAACGTATCTCAGGAAACTCTGGCGAACAGTGGATGCCATCATTTGGATGAATTCCTTCTGCACACCCGATGAAAGATAAGACGCAGATCCAAGATTAATTTCTACACGAGTGAGGTATTCTTTCATGACAGGGTCAAAGATGGCTAGTAGTTTCAGTAACCCAAGAAAATTTCCCACACTGGGGTTACTGTCCAGCCGAAGTGACTCCCTGTGTCCTCAAAAAGCCAGGTTCTGAATCGCAAGGAATTTTATGCAGTGAAGGATTCTCGTCAATATATCACATCACTTCTGCTTTTCCTTTTCAGTCTGTGACTGAAGTTCAGCATCAATAACTCCTCTGTCATAGGCTAAATTTCTTTCAGTTTCTTTCCATTGTGTGACGCACTCCCGATGATTCTCAGCATTTTAATGAACACTAATCCTTTCAGATGCTTTCCACTGGTTGAATCCATTTTCCTGCTCCAATGAGGATTCATGGTCTGAACGGGAATAAAGGTTAGGTTAGGTAAGGTTCGCCAAGAAACAGGACAAGTGTTTCCTGACACGGGTCTTAGTCAGATAATGACCCACCCTTGGAGCTTTTGGTCGTCTTACCGAGGCTTTGAGCTGGCTTACCGGTCCACCCCTTTAAAAATTATGGCCATAATTATAACCATTTAGTGACTAAATGGGAATAAATAAGACAACAGATACAAAATGCAGACTTTTTAGAAGGGTAATAGACCAGCCATGAGCGAGTCACTTCCTCACCACTATCATTTCCTCTTGAACCATCTTTTGATCATTGAGTGGTTATTTGTTAGTAGGAAAGATCCTTCATTCTTTTGGAAATACTTGGAACCCAGCTTTATTATTTCTGTTCTCAAGTATCAGACAGACTTGCTTTTCTAGTATCCTTGTAGAACTTCAGAAGTCCAATGTCATACTGTTCAATCACTTCTGGTATGACAGTTCGAGGCTCTTCGACACCATCCAGTTCACTACGTTTAGTTTTGGCAGGCTCAGTCTCATCAGATAAAATCTCGTCGATGAACTGAACATCACCACCATCACCATCGTCTTTCCCTCCTGTCATGTTCGTGTTCACTCTGGCAGCCTCACTTTTAATCTCGTCATCTGACCTGACTTCCTCCTTGGCTTGTGGCGCATTTGTTCTTGATCCACTTTCAGATTCTAACAAACTTGTAGCAGGTGCAGGCGACACCATGGATCGTGTCAAACAACTTGTTCTGGGCTTTTCAAAAAAGGTCATGAAGAACTTACTCGACTTCTTGGCTTCCTCCACCTTCAACTTTCATCTCTTCCGTTCTTCAGCTCCACTTTTCGTCTCCTTCGTGAAGAAACGTTTCATGGTCTTAGTACACATTGCTACAAAATAAGGAATGGCAACTTTTAATAAGAACATTAAATTTCACAAATTTTGCAAAAATTCTAGACTGCCTCTCTAGTTTGCGCAGGAAAATAGTCATACTGCCAGTTGGCACTGAGCAGTGGTACTGAGAGGCGTGTTGTCATGTAGCTCCCAGCACTGTATTTTTACCTAATAATTTATGTAAGTGGTTTACAATCCAGCCTTCCTAGTGCTTCTTACCCATGATAATCCAAGACAGAACAAGAAATTTCCTTTTTCACTATCCAAGGATGGCCTGTCTGACTTTAATAGAAAGTGCTCAGTGGCGCCCCCCTTCAGGTGGCACCCAGGGCACGTGCCATACCTGCCATACCTTAGGTACGATACTGTTAGAGACAGAAATAATTTCCCTGGTACTATGAATCAGCGTTGAAAATTTGAAGCCAATTGGATGAGGCGTTTTGAATTTATATGCGAAAGTTTGAAGAAAAAGGGAAAGAAGAAAAATGGTCAGCCACTTGAAGATCCCCCTCCCCATCATTGATACCTGACAAACGGCAGATAAATGTTCCAATAAAGTGGGTGTTACAATACACAGATAATTGGTTGTCACCTCACGTCTTCACTTGACCTGTCTTCTGGTTGTCACCTCACCTCTTCAACTTTCCTGCTTCTTTTCTCCCATTCGTAATTTGATAATGGTATCGGACACGACGAAAAGTTATCTAAAAATTTACCTCCAAATAGTGAGTTAGAAAAAGATGAAGAAGAAGAAGAAGAAGAAGAAGAAAGATGAAGATGAAGATGAAGATGAAGATGAAGATGAAGATGAAGATGATGATGATGATGATGATGATGATGATGATGATGATGATGATGATGATGATGATGATGATGATGATGATGATGATGATGATCAGCAGCAGCGAGGAGGAGGAGGCCAGCATCTCACACCAAGACCACCGTAACACCAATGTATCGTAAAGAACGCACGTAGTTATCCCTAGGTTGTGTACAGCGTGATTACAGATTAAACTAAGGTCTATTTACGATATATGGATCAATGCTAATCCTGGTTTCAATACTTTCGCAGTCTAGTGGCTCAGAAGTGAACCACTACGCTAGTTTGGTTACAAAACTATGATAATAAAATACAGTTTGAAAATAATAATAATAAACAATAAGCAAAATGTTATTAATCTAATATAAGTAAGCTTTTCTAGATACTTTTTTTATAGATAAAAAACTTTACTTTCTCTCTCTCTCTCTTTTTTTTTCTAATCTCTTTAAAAACTTAAGAATGAAAACAAGAATAAGAGATACATTTAATTCACTGATATGCACTAACATTCGCTTGTAAAATATACTGCCTGTCTGGTTGGCTTGTTAGAACACTTGGCCTTGCTAAATGCACCTGCTCAAGACAGGTGTAGCCTGGCTAAAAGTCTGGCGATAGAGGAGGACTGTGGACTCCTGTTGGAGGAGATCGAAGCCAAGGTTCTTCGGATAATTTGGGAATGTTACCTCTGAGTGCAAGAATGATACACTTGCCAAGACTGGTATAGGTCGGCGCATTCTCTTCATTATCATCCGCCTCCGCATTAAGAGGTTTATTTGTTATGAGGTTTTATCAGTATATGAAACTGAAGCAAAACTGTCTCTGGTTATTCCTCTCTCAGTAATCGCTCACTGTTTTATTTAACACTTTTCTCGGTTTCTCGACGATCTTTGTCCTTCTGTACCCCAAAAATTCCACGAGTGTAAAACATGTTGGACTCGTTCCAGCATTTTAACGTTGAAGCATATTTTTACCGGCGTAATTTTATAGTTTTTTTTTTGGGGGGGGAGGGGGGGTTCCCTGTGGGTATTTTTCATTCTAATCTCACTCTCCCCCTTAATGTTTCAGATACTTTATCAGCATAAACTACATGATGCTGCACTCTCACTGTTACTGTCGTCTGCATAATATTCATCTTTTCCCTTCTTTATACACCTGAATCATCACTCCACTTGCTTCTATTATTACCTTATTTCTCGACTTGCTATTGCTCTGTTCTTTTTTTCCTGGCCTACATTATATTCGAATAGGCACTTTGTTTATATAATTTATGTAAGTCGAGGAGAAGCCTAGTTTACCTACTTGGCAATATACACATGTGTTGCTATTCAACACAAAAGTGCTTAATTAAACGTGTAAGTGGCAAGACTATGCTGTATTAAACGTTCAAGTGAACAAAGAATGTGCAGAATTAAACGTGTAAATGAACCAGAATATACTGAGTTAAAGGTGTAAGTGTATAAGAATATACTCTGGATATAGCGACCAGATCTTGCCCCACGAGAGATGCTCGTGCAGATTTGCGATGTTCTTAATGTTCCACAGCCACAGCGTTGCCAAACGTGTGAGTGCAAATTTCTTTATTTACATGTTTGTGGATAAACATATATTTTTTAAAGATTTATGTACCCTAACCCAACTTTCATCTCATATACTGAGGGTCCGTGGTTTGACGCCCTGCACGGGTAGAAACGTTTCTATGTTTCCTTACGCCTGCTACCCCTGTTCACCTAGCAGTAAGTAGGTACCTGGGTGTTAGTGGACTGTGGTGGGTCAGATCCTGGAGGGAGGGGATGAAATGAGTTGAGGAAGGATATAAAATCTTAGCCAGGAAAAACTGATGTGGAAAAAAACTCGGTGTCGGGACTGGCAAGTGTAAATGAAATTATTATATGAGAATAGTTCGGCTACAGGTCGACTCATATATATATAAATATAATATATATATATATATATATATATAATATATACATATATATATATATATATATATAATATATATATATATATATATATATATATATATATATCGTGCCGAATAGGTAAAACTTGTGATTCTGGCTTAAATAGCAACGCTCATCTTGCCGAATAAGAAAAGCGAAAATTTGTGCATGTAATAATTTCGCAAAAATCATTGTGAACCTAATGAAAAAAATATATTTCATTATGTTTGTTTATTATTAAATTATTCTAAGCTTATCTAAAATATATTTAGTTGGATTTGGCTAAATTAAATTGCGCTTGTTATAGTAAAGTTAGGAAAGTTTTCTAAGATTCTTTTGGTACAAAATTATTAATTTTTGCATTAACATAAATAAAAAAATATACCTTTGAACGTATAAGAGAAAATTTTAGAAAGAACTTTAATTTTAAAAGGAGTTCTTGCTAATTGACCAATTTTACGTATTCGGCACGACAAATATATATATATATATATATATATATAATATATATATATATATATATATATATATAATATATATATATGCAAAATGACTGATAAAAACTAGTGAATTTGCAAGTTCTTTCGTTATTTCTCACATTATCAAGAACTAAAAATGTTAGGACAGCAGAAAGTTTTAAGGCTAAAGTGTCGCCTCACATGTGACTTTACACCTGACTTAGCACGCTCAGCGTTGGAATGAAGTTAAAATAGAAAATCAGGTAACATATCAAGTGTAACCTGTCAGGTATTGACTATATTCCTCACAGATTCTATTAATTATAATCTCCATCGGGAGCCAGAGACGGATCATCGCAAGATTATGACCCGTGCCAGGACCTAGGTCTTGGCGAACACTATACATCCATACATATTAACTACAAATGAACCTAACTTATATAACCTTGAACTATTCATTTTAAAATCAATGCTATTTTTTTTTATGAAACTTAATTCAATTATATATTTCTCTCAACCATGGACCTGCTTCATAAAACTTTCTCGGCCTTTTGAAAAATCACTCATACACCAGGACTGTATGCCACTGTATTGCGCTATTTGTATTTAAACTCACGTAAAACCCGAAATTAATAAACTAATAATAACAGTAGACAATAATGATAAGTACATTAAAAATTAATATAATAATAGTTACAAAGGCAGAGCGAAACTTTGGTCATATTTAAAACAATTCCATCACGCATGGTCGATCATTTTCAATATCCTCCTCTGATATTTCTCTCTCGTTTCTCAGACAAAATTCCCCATGATATTTCTTCTCTGTCAGCACATTCAAGACGGCCACCACATCATCTCTCCCCCCCCCTTTCTCCCTTCCTCTTTCCTTACCCCTTTTTCTTTCTCCATGTTCTCCCTCACCCACTCTCCCTTCCTCCTCTTTTTCCCTCTCACTTTCCTTTCCTTCCACTAGCCTTCACGCACTCCTCCAATTCTCTTTACACCCTTCCAAGAGTCGCTAATTGCTCAGGAATTATTATGGGGAAATATAATGCACGGCATATGGATTTAGGAGACAATAAGCTAATAAATGGAAGGGTGAGTGTTCAATACCTTGAAGAGAACATCGTACGTATGCTTATGTACAACCTCGCCCCAGACAACATCACCCAACTTATGGTAGGCAGACTCTCATACGACATGGACTTAAAAACACTACTCTTTATGGATCAAGTGTACACAGACTAGTCAGCGACCTCTGTGCCTTGCTCAGTACATACACAACTAGATATATTTCGGTGGCTGCGCTGTCCGATAAAGATATCCCCTCATTGCATAACCGAAGTCCCCTGTGACTCAGTGCACCAAAAGCTCCAGCTGCTGTTCATCATATATCTAAGACCGGCGTCAGGAAACATTTGTCCTGTATCCTGACATACCTTACCTAACCTAATCTCATTGCACGCGGCTAGAATAGTGCAGAATGGCGCCTGAGTTTCTAATACAGTTTAATCAGAAGCTTTCAACGAATAGAATACTCATTTACTCGAATATCTCTCACCCAGGACGTGTGCATACATGCTACCTGCTAATATGCAACTGTTTAAAGTATGCATGGCATGTCCATGTTGAGATAATTTTATGTTGCTGAATTAAATCATTACTGTGTAATTGGTAACGCCATCAGTCAGACTTAGACGTTTGGTGACATCTGTCTGATTTCACGCTGAAGCATTGTTATTGTGCCGCTCGTGCTATTGGTATTGAATATATGTAGAGGTTAACAGCTGAGGTATTTCGTGAACTTACGCAACAGGTTTGTTTCACGATTCTACAATAACGGCTAATATATTTCCTGGTGTGTCTTATAGAGTGTATGGATAATCTTAATTAATGGTTCACCTCTTCATTCTCATTTTTATACCCCTGATCATTAACGTTAGGATTCACCTACAGAAAATCCAGGCGACATCGTACCGGAGCTGACAAGATTCTTCAACTTCACTGGCATCTCAACTGGTAAAACTTAATCTGGAATCTCCCAGAGAATAGTATGCTTTTGCCAAGAAGGAAAATGACAGGAGAGAATTATATCGTAATAGCGAACAATTTAATTTGCAAACGTCGAACGTCGATGTCGAACAGTGGAATTTTTCGAATTAATTGAAAATGAAAGTGGAGCTTCAGCAAGGCTTAATGAGCACTGAGCAACACTGGTTCACACAACATAACGAGATATGACACAGGTGTCTACAGCTCATGTCCAATGAAAATTGTGTGATCAAATTAACTATACTGGGGCTAATGAATGTATACCGGCAGTGTCAACATGAGTTTAAGAGTAAAAATAAGTTAGGAGTAAAAAGAATTTAGTTATCTGTTGGAGCTGTCCAATAAGTGAAAAGTCCAAGTGTTCATACATTTCAAGGCCATAAGGTCGGTCTCTGAAATAGTTAAATTAGCAAAACACAGTTGAAGTGAACAAGAAATTTGTTGAGAGAATGAACAATAATTTTTCTGCCGACCTTACTGCGGTGATGGAGATTCTCAGAGAAAACGTGTTTCTTTATATTGTAATGTTAACCAACAAATGACACGTTCCTATAACGAACCACACGTGATGAGTTACAAAGGTGAGGTATATGAACCTTTAATGTGCTAGAACTCTAATAATTTGTCGTGTGGCTGTAAACTGTTTTAAACTACGAGTCCTCTGGTAATAGTTGTAAATACTGGAATGCAGGTATGATTGAAACAGAAACCTTAAGCAAAGTTTCCAGGGTCTCAGGATTATTTAAATAACTCATGGCTCTTTTCCACAGTGAGTGTGAGGTTACACTAAAGGATATATATACTTCAGTAACATTCACTACTTTTAGGGACTCCGAGGACCACTCTTCGTTGGTAAGAGATGTTCTACTCAAGTCGGAGGACACTTATCTCAACCATAATATTTTACTGGAATCTTATGGTGGTGCAATAACTTCCGTATTACAACATAGAATATATATTTAGACAATATTACAGTAGATGCAGTAGTAGTGGTATCAGGAATATTTCCCTTGAAAGACGCGTTATTTTTAATTGATAAATATGTTTGGCTTCTAAATTGTCTTGGTTTAATAGTGGACACAAAGACTTTTTTTTATCTGTTAATGCAGTAACATGAGCTGTGTCAAAGAGAAAGTTAGTTGAGAATGTTAACCTTTCATTGAAGGATCCAGATTTTGGGTTGGACACTTTACAATCCAAGTGAAAAACCCAGGACCAGCTCTTCCAAATTTAAGTTCCTGTCTCCATGCTTGAGGGAACGGCAATCAGGAAGGCGCAACGAAACACCTCTTTGGTTGAAGCATTCAAATAGGCATTGTCAAACTGAAGCAGCCAGCCTTCGTGATTGTTTCTTCATAAGGAAGGGAATTCTTATGAGGAAGGAGTCTTACAATACTGACAAGAAGCTTCCATGATGTTCTTCGGCTTCGGGGAAATATTAAATCATCACAGAGAACTTCAAAGAGATTTCACTGACAATTAAAAATTATGATACGTAGTTATTGCACTAGTTTCCCTTCTGTACAACAACTACTGACTTCAGTTCATGTGAACTGATATACAGGCACTGAGTAAGGAAGGGGTCTGTTGTCTGTAATAAGAGTGTTGGTGCAGTGTCATGATCAACCTGGTACAGTTGAAGATATTAAGATAAGATTCAGACGAGGCTGAGTAAAAAAAAAAAAACATCTTTTGAAGGTTAATAAAAAGCTAAAACAAAAATAAATAAAATTTTTATGTATAATGATGGTGCATGCTTGCCATGTGCGCCGTTCAAATTTAAAAAAAAATTGACAACTCTGTATTAATATTTTTATAGAATTTAAAAAATTGTACTCATTTACCATACACGTTTAGACAGTCAAAAAAATTAATGAAAGAAAAAAAAATGGTCAATAAACATTTCTATCGAACAATTAAGTGCGTGTTTTTTTTTTTTTTCAAAATGAATCATCAGCCCTTCAGAGTGTCTAAAAATTTAAATTTCTTCACAATTTTTTTGCTTATTTTCAATGCCGGGTACATGTCAAGCCCAGGAAGTTCTGGCAGCTTCAGTCATGCTGCACCGAGAGGCTCCTTACCCTTCATCAGTTGTTTTTCTGCAGTATTCTCTTTCCTAGTTGTCACCCACCTCAGTATTCTTAAATTGCCTCCCTACAGAATGTACCCAGAGAAGCTGAAATCGATGCAAGAGAATTAAAGTTTGGTTAGAGGACGCGCCCATTTCGCTAACTAGAGCACTTCATTTCAGCATGTCTGTAGTCCCAGGTTGTGCTGTAATCCGCGGTTAGTAATAGCCAATAGTAATCAAACAAGTATGCTAAGCATATTCTGTAGGAACATTTGACTAGATTCCTTCGTCAGACAATATATAAATATATGCACAATGTACACAAGATCCTTCATATGTGAACAGAGAACAGTCATAATAATGAATATAGTATCTCTAATCTACAGAAGAGAATCCTCAGTCATAAGATACCAAATTAAGCAATCAACATGGTGTGAGCCAATTATCAGCTTGAGAGGGTATGACAGGATAACAAGTTCCACAAACAAAATAAAAAAGGTAACTCATCCAATCGTCCCCTGAAATATCGGATTGCCACAGCACTCAGCGGTCATCAAACCAGTTAAGTCGTACATTACCGCTAGATGGCTCAGGTTACCATGCCTACTGCTGGCTAAGATGACTTGCTGGACTGTGGCTTTTGTATTGCGTTTGTTTAATACCGAGTTAATACCCAACTGCAAGGAGCTTAATGAGCGGCAAGGAGCCTAATGAGCTGTAATGATGTGTGCACTCGCTAATGCACTCGGAGGAAGCAACATTAAGTTTTATGCAACTATAAAACCATATTTTACCACGTACAGCGTCCTTTTTATTTACTTAGCTGTAATGTCGTTTTGAAGACGAGTATGAAAGTAGATCGCAGAACAGATTTTATGGTCGTAACATGTCTGTGTAGAGCTTTATCTATGTTTGGTAAAGCTCTAAATAGAGTGAAACATTGTCCAATAAAAACTTCTTGTGTACCTTGTGTTTTTGTCACTCTCGTCGGCAATGCGTCATTTTACTGCGACGATTTGTCAGTCGGACATCTCGGCGAAACATTAAAATCTGTCAGTTTTTAATGTATGGTGAGAGGGTCGAGGGTAAACATAAGCCGGCTGTGTTGGCTGCAATTTCAGCCAAGTAAAACTATGGATCTCCTGGGTTAAGCCTGACTTCCTCTCCATGACCCCTGTGAGTTTAACGCTTCCTCGTGGATATAATAATTAAATAATGCAGAGAAGTTCATATGTCTCTAAATAAAGTTTTCTTAAGAAATGTCATCGTTAAAGTAAAGAAAAAATATTGTTTTTCATCGTTGCCAATAATTTTTTTTTTCAACTATTTGTAAATTTGTAAACATTTTCTTTTTGTAAAAGTTCGGTTTTTGATGGAGCTCAGCCTATTGGACAAATTCTGCTTATTAGGTAGGCCTAGGAAAGGTTGGAGGGGGTAAAAATGAGGTTTTATGTACGAGGGACTTAGACATCCAGCAAGCATGCGTGAGCGTGTTAGACAGGAGTGAATGGAGACAAATGGTTTTTAGGACTTGACGTGCTGTTGGAGTGTGAGCAGGGTAATATTTATGAAGGGATTCAGGTAAACCGCCAGGCCGGGTTTGAGTCCTGTAGTATAAGCGCGTCTCTGGCAAGACAGTGACGGAGTGAATGATGGTGAAAGTTTTTCTTTCTCGGACCACCCTACCTTGGTAGGAGACTGCCGATGTCCTATTATATATATATATATATATATATATATGTGTGTGTGTGTGTGTTGTGTGTGTGTGTGTGTGTGTGTGTGTGTGTGTGTGTATGTGTGTGTATGTGTGTGTGTGTGTGTGTGTGTGTGTGTGTGTGTGTGTGTGTATGTGTGTGTGTGTTTGTGTGCATGTATATGAATGCACATATAACTATAGCGTAGCGTAAGGTAGCAACACGCTGCTGAAGTATCCAATTTTCTCAAAAAAAAAAAAAAAATAGTGAATGATTAGATCGTACAAGGCAGCTCTTTACTGGAAGGCATTTGTTGTGTGATGAATTCTCCCCTCACTCCCCCCCTCCTTCCCCCAGACACTTATGAAAGACGATGCCTCAAAGTTAATCTTTTTTTTAGTGATACATCACCCTCCCACGACTATTTTTTACGTGTTTTGCTTAAATTAAATCTACGTCTATAATACATTTATATCCTTGAATTTATATTGACAAAGCCACTGGATGGCGAAACATCTACAATAATGATACCCAGATGTTGCACATGTGTCTAATTTTCATCATTTATGTACACATGGCCCGAGATATTTACTACTTGGTAGTGTGAGAGTAAATATTTTTATTCTACTGTGAATTTTCGAAAGCACTGAATGGTGAACGTTCATGCGCGATGCAACTTCAACAGTTTCCTTCATTCCTTACTCGAGGCAGCCCTTGTGATTGATCTGGTCTCCAGCCATCTTAGTGCACAGAGTTTCGCCATCATTTACCCAGTGGAGAGTTAAGGCAACGCCGCCGTAATAATGCTAGATATTTCTGCCTAAGAGCTCAACAGGGGGACGCTAAACGGCCATCAGCCAGGAGCCTCATTACCGTGTGTGCTAATTACGGCCCTCTGGGATATTACACGAAGCCTTGCTAGACCTTATACCGCCTCTGAGATCATTTTAATAACTGTGACTCACCAAATCGTAAAAACACGATTGCAAATAAATTGCAAAATGGGTGGGTCTTGAACCCCTCGCAGGCAAGTTCTGAACTTCGCAGTATGCTAACCACTCGCCTGCAAAAGTTTCATCCCCATCCGTTCTATGATTTCTTTGTAATCGTGTTATTACGATTCTGTGAGTTATGATGGGGGCTTTAAGGGGCCTCGATCTAGAAGACGTCACAGCCACGCTGGTGTGGGATTGGTCTCTAAAAACCTGCATTTGTAGTCACAGTGGTGGGCCATGCTAACTTCACATGGTTTACAGAAATATAATTAGTTGGATGTACCTTGTTAGGCCGACGTGGATAAGTAGTTAACACACTGGCTTGTCAATTTTAGGACTCCCCTGCCATGGATTCAAGCCCTATCCGTTATATAATTAAAACACTGTATTAATTATTCTTCAGGTATATTTAAGAAATGTATTAAGCCAGCAGTTACGTCTGCGTTAGTTTGTTTCTGTGTCTGGTGGTTCTCTAATACTCTGACATCTAGTAATGGTTTTAGAAAACATACTCGCATCTGGGAACTTGAGGACTTTAGTGAGAGGCTCCGAATGACTTGTGAAACATTGGTTCTTGTGGGAGACGCCGGGCTCCTTGAATGGAGTGTTTTTCGTCTACCCTTCACGGGAAATTCAGCTATATATACCTGTGTATGTGTACTCGCCAATTTACTCGGATATTTGGGGTTGCAGGGGTCAAATCATAGCTCCTGTCCCCGCTCTTTGCAGGTCTCTACTAAGTCTTCTCTCTCTCTCTGTCTCTCTCTCTCTCTCTCTCTCATCAGCTTTATCGTGTGTGTTTGTATAAAAGGAAATACATTCCTTTGACACCTTCCATGAGCGTCTAGAGTATTTCTACTCCCGGGGTTCGGCTCTGGGTCAGGCTAGCCTGATCAACCAGGCTGTTGCTTCTGGCGGCTCACTGGCCCACATATTCATCTGGCACTTAGTGAAGATACTTGTCCGGTTTCCTCTTGAAGACTTCTAGGCTACGCTGTATGATTCTTCAGTGGAACCAGAGGCACCTAATGTACAGGTTTGGTCTGCAACTGTGTATTTTTCTTTATTTTCTTTGGTACAGCATTTAGAACCATTGTATAGGGAGGGCAGCTTGTACCTTGTGTACTGGCTGTGCTTGTACCTTGTGTACTGGCTGTGCTTGTACCTTGTGTACTGGCTGTGCTTGTACCTTGTGTACTGGCTGTGCTTGTACCTTGTGTACTGGCTGTGCTTGTACCTTGTGTACTGGCTGTGCTTGTACCTTGTGTACTGGCTGTGCTTGTACCTTGTGTACTGGCTGTTCTTGTACCTTGTGTACTGGCTGTGCTTGTACCTGTGTACTTGCTGTGCTTGTACCTCGTGTATGGGGTGTGCTTGTACCTTGTGTACTGGCTGTTCTTGTACCTTGTGTACTGGCTGTGCTTGTACCTTGTGTACTGGCTGTGTTTGTACCTTGTGTACTGGCTGTGCTTGTACCTTGTGTACTGGCTGTGCTTGTACCTTGTGTACTGGCTGTGCTTGTACCTCGTGTACTGGCTGTGCTTGTACCTCGTGTACTGGCTGTGCTTGTACCTTGTGTACTGGCTGTTCTTGTACCTTGTGTACTGGCTGTGCTTGTACCTTGTGTACTGGCTGTGCTTGTACCTTGTGTACTGGCTGTGCTTGTACCTTGTGTACTGGCTGTGCTTGTACCTCGTGTACTGGCTGTGCTTGTACCTTGTGTACTGGCTGTGCTTGTACCTTGTTACTGGCTGTGCTTGTACCTTGTGTATGGCTGTGCTTGTACCTTGTCTACTGGCTGTCTTGTACCTTGTGTACTGGCTGTGCTTGTACCTTGTGTACTGGCTGTGCTTGTACCTTGTGTACTGGCTGTGCTTGTACCTTGTGTACTGGATGTGCTTGTACCTTGTGTACTGGCTGTGCTTGTACCTCGTGTACTGGCTGTGCTTGTACCTCGTGTACTGGCTGTGCTTGTACCTCGTGTACTGGCTGTTCTTGTACCCCGCGTACTGGCTGTGCTTGTACCTTGTGTACTGGCTGTGCTTGTACCTCGTGTACTGGCTGTGCTTGTACCTCGTGTACTGGCTGTGCTTGTACCTGTGTACTGGCTGTGCTTGTACCTTGTGTACTGGCTGTGCTTGTACCTTGTGTACTGGCTGTGCTTGTACCTTGTGTATGGGCTGTGCTTGTACCTTGTGTACTGGCTGTTCTTGTACCTTGTGTACTGGCTGTGCTTGTACCTTGTGTACTGGCTGTGCTTGTACCTCGTGTACTGGCTGTGCTTGTACCGTGTACTGGCTGTGCTTGTACCTTGTGTACTGCTGTGCTTGTACCTTGTGTACTGGCTGTGCTTGTACCTTGTGTACTGGCTGTGCTTGTACCTTGTGTACTGGCTGTGTTTGTACCTTGTGTATGGCTGTGCTTGTACCTTGTGTACTGGCTGTTTTGTACCTTGTGTACTGGCTGTGCTTGTACCTTGTGTACTGGCTGTGCTTGTACCCCGTGTACTGGCTGTGTTTGTACATGTGTACTGGCTGTGCTTGTACCTTGTGTACTGGCTGTGCTTGTACCGTGTACTGGCTGTCTTGTACCGTGTACTGGCTGTGCTTGTACCTCGTGTACTGGCTGTGCTTGTACCATCGTGTACTGGCTGTGCTTGTAAACTCGTGTACTGGCTGTTCTGTACATCCGTGTACTGGCTGTCTTGTACCTCGTGTACTGCTGTGTTGTAATCGTGTACTGGCTGTTTGTACATCGTGTACTGGCTGTGCTTGTACCGTGTACTGGCTGGCTTGTACCTTGTGTACTGGTGTGCTTGTATCGTGTACTGGCTGTGCTTGTACCTCGTGTACTGGCTGTTCTTGTACCCCGTGTACTGGCTGTGCTTGTACCTTGTGTACTGGCAGTTTGTACCTGTGTACTGGCTTGCTTGTACCTTGTGTACTGGCAGTTTGTACCTCGTGTACTGGCTGTGCTTGTACCTTGTGTACTGGCAGTTTGTACCTCGTGTACTGGCTGTGCTTGTACCTCGTGTACTGGCAGTTTGTACCTCGTGTACTGGCTGTGCTTGTACCCCGTGTACTGGCTGTTTGTACCCCGTGTACTGGCTGTGCTTGTACCTTGTGTACTGGCTGTCTTGTACCTTGTGTACTGGCTGTGCTTGTACCTCGTGTACTGGCTGTGCTTGTACCTCGTGTACTGGCTGTGCTTGTACCCCGTGTACTGGCTGTGCTTGTACCCCGTGTACTGGCTGTGTGTGTAATTCGTGTACTGGCAGTTTGTACATCGTGTACTGGCTGTGCTTGTACCCCGTGTACTGGCAGTTCTTGTACCTGTGTACTGGCTGTTCTTGTACCCCGTGTACTGGCTGTGTGTGTAAATCGTGTACTGGCAGTTTGTACATCGTGTACTGGCTGTTTTGTACCCCGTGTACTGGCAGTTTGTACCCCGTGTACTGGCAGTTTGTACCCCGTGTACTGGCGTTTGTACATTCGTGTATCTGGCAGTTTGTACATTGTGTACTGGCTGTTTGTACTCCGTGTACTGGCGAGTTTGTACCTCGTGTACTGGCAGTTTGTACCCGTGTACCTACTGGCAGTTTGTACCTCGTGTACTGGCTGTGCTTGTACCCCGTGTACTGGCAGTTTGTACCTCGTGTACTGGCTGTGCTTGTACCTTGGGTACTGGCAGTTTGTACCTCGTGTACTGGCTGTGCTTGTACCCCGTGTACTGGCAGTTTGTACCTCTTGTACTGGCAGTTTGTACCTCGTGTACTGGCAGTTTGTACCCCGTGTACTGGCGTTTGTACCTCGTGTACTGGCAGTTTGTACCCCGTGTACTGGCAGTTTGTACCCCGTGTACTGGCAGTTTGTACCTCATGTACTGGCAGTTTGTATCCCGTGTACTGGCAGTTTGTTCCCCGTGTACTTGCTGTGCTTGTACCCCGTGTACTGGCAGTTTGTACCTCGTGTACTGGCAGTTTGTACCTCGTGTACTGGCAGTTTGTACCTCGTGTACTGGCAGTTTGTAACTTGTGTACTGGCAGTTTGTACCTCGTGTACTGGCAGTTTGTACCCCGTGTACTGGCAGTTTGTACCCTCGTGTACTGGCAGTTTGTACCTCGTGTACTGGCAGTTTGTACCTCGTGTACTGGCAGTTTGTACCTCGTGTACTGGCAGTTTGTACCTCGTGTACTGGCAGTTTGTACTCTGTACTGGGAGTTTGTACCTCGTGTACTGGCAGTTTGTACCTCGTGTACTGGCAGTTTGTACTCTCGTGTACTGGCAGTTTGTACCTCGTGTACTGGCAGTTTGTACCTCGTGTACTGGCAGTTTGTACCTCGTGTACTGGCAGTTTGTACCTCGTGTACTGGCAGTTTGTACCTCGTGTACTGGCAGTTTGACCGTGACCAGTTTGATCAGTACTGGCAGTTTTGTAACCACGTGTACTGGCAGTTTGTAACCTTCGTGTACTGGCAGTTTGTACTCGTGTACTGGCAGTTTGTAATTCGTGTAATGGCAGTTGTACCTCGTGACGGCAGTTTGTACCTCGGACTGGCAGTTTTTACCTCGTGTACTGCGTGTTGTATCGTGTATGGCACATTATCGTTACTGCAATTTTACCCGTGTAGGCAGTTTGCACCTTGTACTGAGCAGGACCCTGTGTGACTGGCAGTATGTACCCGTTGTACTGGCAGTGTACACCGTGTACTGGAGTTGAGAGTACTGAGTTTGACGGTTACGGTGAGATGTACAGTGTACTGCAGAGTACTCTGTATGGCAGTTTGTAAAATCTGTACTGAAGTTAAGTACATCGTGTGAAGGAATTGTACATAGCAATGTACTCATTTTACTCTGAATACTGGAGTGTACCACGTGTCTCAGTTGGTATGTGTACTTGCAGTTTGTACCTCGTGTACTGGGACGTCACCTTGTTGCACGTTCATGTGTAATGGCAGTTTGTACCTCGTGGATCAGTTTGTACCTCTTACTGATTGTACCTCGTGTACTGGCAGTTTGTACTCGGTACTGCAGTTTTACTTGTGTACTGAGTTTGATATTGTGTACTGGCAGTTTGTACTTTGTATGGATTTGTACCGTGTACTGGCAGTTGAACCTTGACTGGCAGTTGGCATGTGTACTGGGATTGTACCTCGTGTACTGGCAGTTTAGTGTAACTTTGTAATGCAGTTGATGAACTGTGTACTGGCTGTGTTGCTAATTCTGAATACTGGAAGCTATGACAGACCAGCTTTTTTTTTTGGGGAGTTGTTTTAATTGGATAATCATTTTCCACAGCATTATTATCTGAGAGAGGGGAAGAAAGCATGTTAAAGAGAGAGAAGTAGAGAGAGAAGAGGATATGAGTGCAGGGAGAGAGGGACAGTAGAGTGAGAGAGAGGTCCATATAACAACATAAAAAGTAATGTGTGATATAATTACATAGCAAATATCATTAATATTCGATAATTTACCTATTAAGTCTACACATGGTTGTCTTGCGTCACGGAGACGAACACATGTTTTGCACGTCATGGGAAGGATGAGTTCACATGTTCATGTACCATCACGTGATGATGAGTTGAAAGTGAAGATGACGGGGTAAGAGTGAAGAGTTCGGGGTGAAGAGGAAGAAATGACGGGGTGAAGAGTGAAATTGAAGACTGAATGAGTAGACGGATCAAAGTGAGAGTGACTGAAGAGGAAAGTTGACGGTGTAAGAGTGAGAGTTGAGGGTGAAGGTGAAGAGTGAGGTGAAGTGAAGAGTAGTGGTGAGAGTGAGATCTGACAGGGGTGAGAGTGGAAGAGTGACGGGTGACAAGTGAAGAGTACGTGGATGTGAACGTTTGAAGAATGATGTGGTGAAGAGTGAAGAGTGACGGGTGAAGAGTGAAGCATACTGACAGAAGCCGAACTGTATCTAATCTTCCAGAATGACTGGAATGTAACGAGACAGCATTCGCAGATATGTAGTTAGTTTTCATTTCCTAATGTCATTTATCACATCACTAAATTATCCTGACTGGGACGTCCATTCCTCCTCCCCCAGACCATAATGAAAATAAGACATTTCGGTCCTCGGAGTCCATTCATCTACCATCATCCTATTATTAGTACTTATCTATCACTATCACTTAGTACATATATATATATATAATTATATATATATATATATATAATATATAATATATCATATATAATATATATATATAATATATATATATATATAAATGTCTGTAACCGCTTGACAAAGCTCCTGGAGATCGAAACGTTGCTGCAGTAAAATGTCACATTAGTTGCATCTGTGTCCATTTACCTAACGTTTCATTTATGTACTGAAAATAATTACGCAAGACAGGACTCGCAACAGTGGATATAAGGAAGCAATGATTTAGCAATAAAGTTGCAAACGAATGGAACGCGATCCCAAGTAGCGTCACTGAAGACAGAAATTTGGATAGTTTTAAAAATAGATAGGACGGATGGAAGAGTAGGTGTAATAGTGTGCGAGTTGGATCTGACTAGAGTGGGACAAAAGGAAAACTGCAGTGTTTCACTCTTATGTTCTTATGATTTGTGGGTTAGTTTTGCAGCGTTTGTTCTGCTTGCCTGGGAAGCTGGATCTTGAGTGACGGGAAGGTCCCGTAACACGATACTTCAGTGAGCCGGGAGGCTCGTGCTCCGGATGACGGATAACTGACGTAACAGAGGCAAGATAAACATTCCCAATAATAGACTTTGGCTTCCTTGTCAAGTTTCCGGGCTTTGTCATTTTCACGGAACCGACAAAACAGTCTGAGTTTGTGCGAGTGTGTGGCTCGTGAGACACTAGTAAAGCTGACAATAGCATCATGACAGTCATCCGTGAGTCCCATGTGTCTGAGTCATCGGTCCTGAAGATCATCCGGCCACACCAGACTCTGTGTAGAATAAGTGTCTGTGGGTGGTGGCGGATTAAGTTAGTGATCTAATCAAGCCATTAGTAGAATTAAGCCATCTCATTTCTAGCTAACTGAATTCTTACCTTTAGTTCCTACAGGGCAATAAGCCGGTTGCAGGTAGTTATATCTCTGGTGAGTTGGAGGCTGTGGTAAGGCCCTTCAGACTACTCAGCCCCCCAGTGAAGTACAAGAAATGCGCATTTAATGGTACAGTTATTGGGTACTTACTATCCTGGAGTGTGGGAGAAGGGAGGTCCTCTATGGTGCCTCCGTTAGGACACCTGAGATGCCTTGTATTGGAATCACTGATCTGCAACCGTCTGATGGCAACGAGGAAGCCGATCATTGCCATGACATGTTATATAATTCGCTTTGTAATGTGAACGCTGCCAGGGGAAAATGGAGCCCATCACTGTTAGCAGATTCCTGCTGGACGGTGACAGTAGATACTTCAGATGTGGAATGCAAGAGACAGAAAGAAGCCTCGTGCTGAATCCACTTACAGTAAGTGAATTCATTATCCAGGAATGTTACTAACATATTATATACATATAAATTTCCATGGAAATTTTAGCCAATCGAGTGTCATTAACATCATATTCTTTTTCAACACCATAAAAACCTTAGCTATTTATTTTTTCAAAATCTATAGACCAGTGTTATTATAATTCTTATGACTGAGAACTGGGAGGCAGTCAGGCTTGATCCAAAGAATGAGAGGATACTTCCAGATTCTTGGATCAAGAGCCCCCTCACCACCCCCGCCTCTCTTTGCCCCTTACTAGAGGAGCGAAGATTCCTTAGCATACCTGAAGATATCTTAGAAAATGCAATAGTCTTTAGCGTACCCAAAAGAGTGTCTTAGATTCGGTATCTGTGTAATAAATGTCCTGTGCAGGAATTTAACAGTGAGTGTGACGCTGTTGAAGCTGTTTTTAGAACTCCACAGCGTGACGCTGTTGTTTAACTCCACAGTTTGGCACTCTGGTTTATATATCGTCATAGTGTGACCCTTCTGTTGCTACAGTTAAACGTAAACAACACGTTTTGTAAACAACAGCATCACAGTGTGATGCTGTTGTTTACAAAACGTAACATCGTTGTACTCATAACGCTACAGTGTGACGCTTCTGTCAATAGTACTTGCAGGGCTGTTGTTTATATTACAGCAGTGTTGCTAGCAGGTACTATACAGAGAAGAGAGAAGAGAGAGAGAGAGAGAGAGAGAGAGAGAGAGAGAGAGAAAGAACCAGAACGTTAACTGAGAATAATGTGATGGGTAAAGTTGGGATCGCTTACGTTTTCACGAGCAAGACAGTGTTAAGGCAGGCAGAAGAACAGCTATTAAGAACGAAATTATTAATCAAGGAAAGAGGGAAAGAGGAAATTAAACTTTTTTACACAGTAGAGGAAGATTTTTGAACAAACTGAATACCTTGTTTTTAGTTAATATTATATACGTGGACACCTAGTACTCTATGTTTGAATGTATCCAGCAGGTACTGAAGGTTCTTAAATAGGATACAGCGTTCCAGTAGGTACTCGAGTTTCTTACACAAATTCAACATTCCAGTAGATACTGGAGTTTCTTTTACAGGATATAGCGTTAGAGCGGTACTGGAGTTTCTTACACAGGATATAACATTCCAGCAGGAACTGGAGTTTCTTTCACAGGATATAACATTCCAGTAGGCACTGGAGTTTCTTACACAGGATATAACATTCCAGCAGGTACTGGAGTTTCTTACACAGGATATAACATTCCAGCAGGCACTAGAGTTTTCTAAAGCATTTTTCTCCGGATGTCTTATTTACCAAATCTATCCAAGTTTACCCTTATTAACCCTGTTGGAGCTACGTTCTAAGATCCTTGTTTGTCCAACAGCCTGTCGCGCTCTCAACCCGAACTTAAATATCGGATATACAATAAGCTTTCCACTTAGACGGAAACTTTCACGTTAATGAGTAAGCCACAACCTTATAACAATAAACACAAGAGAAGAAAAGAAACTGCCGAGAAATACCGCAGTTATACGGATGGGGGGGGGGGAAATACTGGGTATCAGCTTATGCTCCATTAGTAAAAGAATTCGGGGACTCCGAACTGGGGGAAAAGAATTAGAGGAAGAAAAAGTTGGAGCGAGAAATCACCTAATGGACCCCGCATACAACGACGTATCATTAGACGGGTGTTTCTGTTTAGCGTCAAAACGGAATTATTGCAGATGTATCCCAAGAAAATGTTACGGAATCCCTTTTATGCCCAAATTCTATTTGCGTACACAAATTTCCTAATTGCATACATAGATTCACTAGCTACATGCACAAATTTACTAGATGCATACATAAATTTAATTGCATACATAAATTTACTGGTTGAATACACAGATTTTCTTAGTTGCAGACACAACAACTGAATGTGTGTATGCAACTAGTAAATCTTATGTTAATGAGACGTATGATGAGAGGAAAGCCTTACTATATTAATCTTTATAGATACAATCATATTTGTTTATTTTGAGAAAGCAAAATCAACAATGCGTATGTCTCGGAAGCCAAGTGTACATTCCAGAGTCCATGTGTATCAGAGGCCATGTGTACATTCCAGAGTCCATGTGTATCAGAGGTCATGTGTACATTCCAGAGTCCATGTGTATCAGAGGCCATGTGTATCAGAGGCCATGTGTACATTCCAGAGTCAATGTGTAAGTTTCGGAGGCCCGTGTATGTCTCAGAAGCTGTAAGTTAGGTAAGATTGTCAGGAAACAGGACAAGTGTTTCCTGACTTGTGTCTTGGTTATATGATGACCCGAAGCTGGAGCTTTTGGATATCTGACCGAGGCCTTCCGCTGGCTTATCGGACCACCCCTTTAAAAATTATGGTTATGATTACAGCTATTTCTGATAGTTTTATTGGAAGCTACATCTACGTTTCCGAGGGTAGGTATACCTTTCATGAGTATGTCTCAATAATTTATTCTTGACATGAGGATTCTGTGAGTTTACTCGCCTAGTTGTGTCAGCGTCATCAGTACATTCGGCAGGCTGAGGGATTGATTACCTCATCGTCTGCCTCCTCAGTCGTTTATTTTTGTCCTTGTACTGATTAAGTCACTAGTTGGTGAAGCGTCTACATAATACCCAGTTGCGTATCTATTTATTTTAGGTTATGTTAGGCAAGGCTGGGCTAGATTAGGCTTTGGTTGGCTAGGTTAGTAAATAAAGGGTAGGTTAGGTTGGGAAAGGTAAGGCAGCGCCTTACGTTTGATCTCTCACCGAGAATGTTTGATCTCCTCGAGACTATCTGATTTCTCCGAGAGTCTGATCTCCGCGAGAGACAGTAATCTTGGTTAGGTTAGTTTAGGCAAGGGCTTTGTGCAGTGTTGTATGAAACTAAATCAACAAGAGTATTGTTAGACGGACACAAGAAACTAGATTCATCATCAGTCGTGAGAACCAAGAACTAAAATCATCAGTAGGAAGAACGAAGAAGCTTAAAACATCAGTGGCACCAAAAAAACAAGAAATCATCAGTGGAAGGACCTAGTAGACGAAATCATCAACATCATCATCCATAGAATGATCAGAAAATGAAATAATCATCACTAGAAGACTTAGAACAATCAGTATCATCTTCAATAGATCCAAAAGATAAAATCATCTCTTTACAATAGCCAGTTTAAGTCAAAACTGAATGTTCATTACATATTGTTTTATCACGTTTAATAATTGTAAAACGCGAGAGAAAACGATATAATAAAATTCATAAATGGCAAAACAGTATCGCATAAAACAAGAGGCGGTGTTGTCCTGTCGTTGTTGACACGAATGTTTAATAAAATATAACATTAAAGTTGTTTTCGTGTGTGGAATAAGACCCAGCAATGGCAAGTTGCCCACTCAGGGCAGGAACTACAGCACTGTTAGGGAGTTAACGCAGCCTTGTGTAGCAGTAGTTGGGAGTTATTCCAGTCTTGTCACAATAGTAGTACATAGTTGGGAGTCAACCCAAATCTGTGAAGCAGCTAGATTTTAAAAATAATAATATATATATATATATATATATATATATATATATATATATATATATATATATATATATAATTTTTAAAGTCTAATATACATAGTTGTATTTTTTTTTATATTTTATTTAAGAAACACAGTATACAGTATACATGTATATCACACATAATTGACATAATCACAATACATGAACCATTTACAAGAAAACAAAATTCCATATAACTAACGGATATCATGCATCAAAAATTGCTACTTTTTTTTTTTAATTAAAAACATACAGTGCTTACATGAGTAATACATCATACAAGAACAGAAAGATGAATCCAAGGTAAAAGTCATTGAAAACTTCCACCTCCTAGGAGGAGGAAAACTAACCCTGATAGAATGAATAAACTCATAGTCTAAAACTCACTATCCTACAACTTTATAGGAAGTACATAATTAGTGATTATGATTGATAACAAAAACTTTTGTGTGAAAACACACATCAAAAGGATAAAATGTACGACAAGTAACAAAACTCATTTAACATCAGGTATATGTTCTGTTGTGCTATTAATTAAAGTTAGATAACTCCTTATAACGAAGTACAGTTATAAAATCGTTTATGTTGCATTGAGAATAGATTAGGCTAAATTAAATTGCGCTTGTTATTAGGTTTGGTAAGTTTTTTAAGGTTATTTTGGTACAAAATCATTACATTTTATATTAAATTAAATGAAAAAAATATATCTTTGAATGTATAAAAGAAAATTTTAGAAAGAACTTAATTTTAAATGAGTTTTTGCTAACTGACCAGTTTTACCTATTCGACACGATATACATGTGTGTGTGTGTGTGTGTGTGTGTGTGTGTGTGTGTGTGTGTGTGTGTGTGTGTTGTGTGTGTGGGTGTGTGTGTGTGTGTTTGTGTTTGTGGTGGTGTGTGTGTGTTGTTTATTAATTTGGAGATTATAAACAATGAATAGGGAACAAAGCATGGATAGTGATAGGCAATCATGTTTGATCCAAGGAAGGGAAAAGCAGATCTACTTCCATGGCTCACGAACCCTTCACCAGAGTTAAGAAACTCCTGTGAAGAAAATACTGGGCTAAACAGAGTAAAAAAAAAAACACATTTAGTGTTTCTTCAGAGTAATTTGAATGTCAGTCTGATGAGTAGTGGTCAGATACTTTGTAAACACTTCAGCATCCAGTTGAGACTTGCATCTTCTTCACCAAGACTCTTCCATCTTCCTCACAAAGACTCTTCCATCTTCATCACCAACAACTCTTTCATCTCCCTCACCAACAACTCTTCCATCTTCCTCACCAACAACTCTGCCATCTTCCTCACCAACAACTCTTCCATCTCCCTCATCAACAACTCTTCCATCTTCGTCGCCAACAACTCTTTCATCTCCCTCACCAACAACTCTTCCATCTTCCTCACCAACAACTCTTTCATCTCCCTCACCAACGACTCTTCCATCTTCCTCACCAACAGCTCTTCCATCTTCCTCACCAACAACTCTTCCATCTTCCTCATCAACAACTCTCCCATCTTCCTCACCAACAACTCTTCCATCTTCCTCACCATCTCTTCCATCTTCCTCACCAACATCTCTTCCATCCTCACCAACATCTCTTCCATCTTCCTCACCAACATCTCTTCCATCTTCCTCACCAACAACTCTTCCATCTTCCTCACCAATAACTCTTCCATCTTCCTCACCAATAACTCTTCCATCTTCCTCACCAACAACTCTTCCACCTCCCCGACACACTTACCACATTAAGAAAACACGTAGCCTAATAGTCATATATTTTTTTCCTCAACCAAAATGAGAGATGCAAGGAGTCTACTACACACGCAGTCATACCTCAGGGTATCTCTCTAGTATTATATTTAGGGGAAGCGCTAAGCCCCCAAGGGCCATGCAGCTTCTTGAGAATAAGAGGCAATAATGCTGGATACAAACTGATTACAGATGATTAAGATATCTTCGACACTTGGGTTTCTTTATTTTCGCCAACCAGTGACTTTATCAATCAAGTATTTACAAAAACAGAGGAAGACGTAAAGAGGAATCTCAAGGCGATCAGTCCCTCAGCCTAGAGATGATGCGTTCAGTCCCTCAACCTAGAGATGTTCAGTCCATCACCTTTGATAAATATCCAATTCATTGGAGTAATAGCTTCTCACCGGCATCAAGGAACATCCGTTGAGTTTCTCTGTAGCAGGTTGTGTTTAAATGGGCCAGTGATCGCCTAAGAATATCGAGGTGACATGTGAAAGATCGCGGGGCACAAAAGAAGGGTAAAAAGTGCATCTCTTGCCAGGAAAGTTTTATGAGTAACAATGGAACGCAAGCTCCTCCAATAGTATTCTCCGGCTTGAGACACTGGTGATGTTCGTCTTCGTGTTCACTTATGTGACTCTCTTTATTTCTGTTCTTTTACTTCTTCCGTCACCACTCACCAGTGAGTGGAACTTGACAGGTGAGAGTTTATCACAAGTACTACTACACGACGGGAATCACAGGTTTGAGGGGAGACTCACGCGCGAGAGGCGTTTGACTGACGTTTCCAATCATTTAATTTAATTGGGAACGAGATTGCAAGTTTCATTCAAATATAATATAAATAAATAAATAAATATAATAATATATATATATATATATATATATATATATATATATATATATATATATATATATATAATATATACAAACACACCCACACACACACACCCACACACGTGCCTAATAACCCGAACTCGCCAAATAGGCAGAACTCTCTTAAAAATTTAAATTGTCCCAATTTTTTACTAATATGTTTTTTTCATAATGATGTAAAATTTTTTTGGACCAAACCTTACTTAGAAATCTCACCTAACCTAACTTACTCTAACCCAACGTAATTGTTTTAAATTTTACTAAATATATATCATAGACCAGTTTAAATTTATTAAGTATTGCTTAAAATCAATGAGATATATTTTTTCGTTATGCTCAGATGGATTTGTCGATTACTAAATAACTACCTCACTGTAATTTGTGTGGCGATATACATGTGACGGTTCAGGACGTTAAAAGGAACTCGTCACCACGAGTGACTTCAGCAGTAAATGTCCTGGACCGTACACAAGTGTCCTCCTGCACAGTTTATGGGTATCACCATTTACAGTATCACCATTTACAAAAACTGTGGAATATGATACTGTGCAGTGTAATACTGTGCAGTGTAATACTGTGCAGTGTAATGCTGTGGAGTGTAATACTGTGGAATATGATACTGTCCAGTGTAATACTGTGAAGTGTAATGTTGTGCAGTGTAATACTGTGAAGCGTAATGCTGTGGAGTGTAATACTGTGGAATATGATACTGTCCAGTGTAATACTGTGAAGTGTAATGTTGTGCAGTGTAATACTGTGAAGCGTAATGCTGTGCAGTGTAATACTGTGAAGCGTAATGCTGTGCAGTGTAATACTGTGAAGCGTAATGCTGTGCAGTGTAATACTGTGGAATATGATACTGTCCAGTGTAATACTGTGAATGAATGTTGTGCAGTGTAAATACTGTGAAGCGTAATGCTGTGCAGTGTAATACTGTGAAGCGTAATGCTGTGCAGTGTAATACTGTGAAGCGTAATGCTGTGCAGTGTAATACTGTGGAATATGATACTGTCCAGTGTAATGTTGTGCAGTGTAATACTGTGAAGTGTAATACTGTGGAATATGATACTGTGCAGTGTAATACTGTGGAATATGATACTGTGCAGTGTAATACTGTGGAATATGATACTGTGCAGTGTAATACTGTGGAATATGATACTGTGCAGTGTAATACTGTGAAGTGTAATGCTGTGGAGTGTAATACTGTGAAGTGTAATGCTGTGGAGTGTAATACTGTGCAGTGTAATACTGTGCATGTAATACTGTGGCAGTGTAATACTGTGCAGTGTAATACTGTGCAGTGTAATGCTGTGGAGTGTAATACTGTGCAGTGTATACTGTGCAGTGTAATAACTGTGCAGTGTAATACTGTGCAGTGTAATGCTGTGGAGTGTAATACTGTGCAGTGTAATACTGTGCAGTGTAATACTGTGCAGTGTAATACTGTGCAGTGTAATACTGTGCAGTGTAATACTGTGCAGTGTAATACTGTGCAGTGTAATATTGCGCAGTGTAATACTGTGCAGTGTAATACTGTGAAGTGTAATGCGTGTGAGTGTAATAACTGTGCAGTGTAATACTGTGCAGTGTAATACTGTGCAGTGTAATACTGTGCAGTGTAATACTGTGCAGTGTAATGCTGTGGAGTGTAATACTGTGCAGTGTAATACTGTGCAGTGTAATACTGTGCAGTGTAATACTGTGCAGTGTAATACTGTGCAGTGTAATACTGTGCAGTGTAATACTGTGCAGTGTAATACTGTGCAGTGTAATACTGTGCAGTGTAATACTGTGCAGTGTAATACTGTGCAGTGTAATATTGCGCAGTGTAATACTGTGCAGTGTAATACTGTGCAGTGTAATACTGTGCAGTGTAATATTGCGCAGTGTAATACTGTGCAGTGTAATACTGTGCAGTGTAATACTGTGCAGTGTAATACTGTGCAGTGTAATACTGTGCAGTGTAATACTGTGCAGTGTAATACTGTGCAGTGTAATACTGTGCAGTGTAATACTGCAGTCGTCTCCCTCACACAATATCTGGAACTTTATTTCTGGTATATTCAGAATGAAAGAAAACTGATGAAACATAATATTTACGGTCTAAAGGAAGATTATTTTTATGAATGAAATCTGTGTTCTTTCAACAAAAATCCAAAATTAACTATAAACTGAAATTAACCTTATCTAAAACTGAGTTCCTAGAGTTCATTAAACGGATTTTCTCTGGGTAGTTTTAATAAAAAAACGCGACGTTTTAATTTATGTTTTAGCCATGAATTTTTCTTTACTGAGCGATGTGAAAACTTTTTACTCTCTGTCCATTGCTTAAATTATGAATAATATTTGATTCTTGGTATTCTATTTTATATTAATTCGTTCATATTCTTGGTATTTCAGTTTCGTACTTAAATATAGAATAATGAAACAAACCATACCACGGGCGGGGTTAGAACCCGCGATCAGAGTCTCGAAACTCCAGACCGTCGCGTTAGCCACTGGATGAATCTTATTGTGGCTAGCTGGTCCAGTGGCTAACGCGACGGTCTGGAGTTTTGAAACTCTCTGATCGCGGGTTCTATCCCCGCCCGTGGTATGGTTTGTTTGCAATTCGTGTCATTACGATTTCGTGAGTCATAGAATAATGAATATATTTTGTTTTGAGAGTAATTATTATCATGGTAAATGCCATTCCACTTTAATAAGTCTAGTTCAAGCTGCCAGCAACAACGAGAAACTTCAACTCACCTCCTATAACCTCGCCTCATTATAAACTTGTTCTGCAAATTGGACCATTGTCGCTAATGATGAGAATTATTCTGATTTTTAACAGAAGAGTTAGCCGTCAGTGCATGATCGAGGCCTGTCTTATTTCCATTGTGGACCTTAATATTGTCCCCCAGGATGTGACCCACACTAGTCGACTAACACCCGAGTACCTACTTACTGCTAGGTGACCAGGGACAACAGGTGTAAGGAAACATGCCCAACGTTTCTACCCGTACCGGGGACTGAACCACGGACACTCAGTGTGTGAGGCGAGTGCGTTGTCAACCGATCCACGTTAGCAGTTGGAGTTTCATAAGTTAAAGAATACCGTGCATTCCTATGGGTCATTGTTGCATTCTTTGTCAAAATAATAAAACTCCCGTTAAGGAGAAATTATTTTTTCCAAGTTTTGGATTGTAAATTTTACACTCAGTCTTCTGACAAATATTTCACTTAATTGAATAATCCTATATTCAGCCTTTAATTTTGTAAGATATTTTAGAATGTGTATAATTGTGATCCTGAACTTCTCTACGCATCAAGTTCGAGGTTAATATCAAGGAAATTTTTTCTTGGCAGTAGAACAGAAGTTAATCTTGTTTGGAACGTCAGAGAAAAGTTGTATCAGATAATTGTGTGTTGTGCTGCTTCTGGTGTAAATATCCTTTTATCTGGCTCCTTACTCTACCTGCCCCCTTATTCCATCTGGTTTCTTACTCTACCTGGCTCCTTACCCTGACTCCTGACACTTCTTTGTTACCTTTGCTACCTCTACATTTCTGTACCTTGTTCAGGTATGTTTCCGGTTAGTGTTGCTGGCGTTTGTTTCATTGCCGTGGTTTACTCCGGGTTTACTGCGGACTGTGTCAATAGGTTCCCTCCTTGCACGCTAGAATTTACTCAAGGGTCCGTAATAAAGAGGGTATCAATATCTTTTTCACATGATGCTTCTCCAGATTAGATTAGATTTTCCCACCGAAGACTCTAATTCAAGTTCATCTCATATCCATCAGGTAGATGGTAGCGCAAGAGCATATGGATACACAAAAGACACATTCTTGATGCAAGCAAATTCAGGAGATTTGCTTAAAATATATGGTATTTTTTTAATAATAAGATACCTTGACTTATCACATTGGTTATTATGCCATCTGTCTCAATAATCCTCAATACGTGTACAAAATCGCAGTGTTCTAGAGAATGACCATAAAGCTGACTATACATTGTTTCGCATTTGATCGACTATCTATGCTAATCTTACAAAAGCATCTTGAAACAAGCCTAAACCTGGCCGCTATATCAATCAATATATTTACATTGCAAATTATTTGGCAAATATGGTTATTAAAGTTTGTTATCACACTAAGTTATAGATCCACTCACGCTTCTAACTGAATTTCTGTAACATTCAGATTCATTATTTTCTTCTCCGATGAGCATGTTGTTAGAGCCGTTATGTGGGTCACGAGACTTCAGTGATAACACAGTCGGCAATAATCAAGTCAAGCTCATTTTCGTATCTTATTTAGTTGTGATATGGTGTGTATATTGAAATGTACGTCTGTACACCAAGTTATCTTAAATATTTAACGTAGCTGATATTTTTACCTTGTGAACAAACGGGAGGTGCATGACGTCTGCTTGTTATTATGTCAGGCTTCGATGAAGATTTAAAAAAAAGTCTAGTCGATCATATATTACTTGCGCTTCACTTACAATGGCACTCATTTCCTTGTGACCGAGGCTTTCTGCTGGTTTATCAGAACACAGGCTAAAAATGACGTTTTACATCGTAACGTAACGTGTATAATCCAAGAATTTAGAAAGAAAACTAAAAGGCGTTTGGACCTGTTTTGGATCATTATAAATTGGACATAAGTTACACTAAATACTGTGGGTCAGTTGTAACTTGTTCCAGCAACGCTACGGTGACTTTTAGTCTTCAAAAGGTAATGTCTTCATTTTTCTTATGGTGACAGCCAAATCCTTTCGCCCTTCAGCCTACACAAAAGGAACGTTACTCCGTTCATCATTCCATCTTCACTTGAGACAGTATTCAGTGTTATACTTCAACATGCAATGAGAAACACATACTGTGCTAGACTTCAACCTGCACTAGTTGCAGTGGAGATGACCTAAATTCTAATTGAGGACTCTTGATCCAAAGGAATGAGAGCTGTACTAGAGATAAGATCCAAAAAATGCTTTATTGAACTTGTTGAGAAGAAACATACACACTACAGTATTCTCAGACCAAAGGAATATTCTCCGACTAATTGCATTAATGCTTGTAACGTTACCGACAATATATAGGTAATTTTACAAACATTCTCAAACTAGAAAAAGGAATATTCTTCGACCCTCTCCAAGGATATTCTCTGACCTCCCTGGGAAATATTCACCCCCCCCAGAGTTAATGATCCACATGTATTCGGTAGGCTTTTAGCCTCGTAAATTAACCTTCAATGGCTTCGTTTCTTCTCGATGAAGTGGGGAAAAATCCTCATCAGAGCCTCTTGATAAAGTTACTTTTAAACTTATTTTCCAAGCTCTTATACTGTTTCTCAAACCCAGCCATTCTCGCTAGTAGAAGTTGACAAAGTTGATTTCAGGTCTGTACCAACATACCTTTGTGTTGCAGTGTCTGACAGAGTGAACATTAAAATGGTATAAAATACCGACAGGTTGTTAGGTAGGTGGTTTAGTCATTTAGAAAGAATGGATCAAAGTAGAATGGCATGGAGAGGGAGGGGATAAAGGAGGTTTTGTGGATCAGGGGCTTGGACTTCCAGCAGGCATGCGTAAGCATGTTAGATAGGAGTGAATGGAGACGAACTTTCTAATTTTTCTTTTCCTTACCATATTAGCTTTATTTATTTTGAATTAGTTCATATTTATTTCCACATTATCATCATATTTGATAAAAACTAAAAAAAAAAAAAATTAAAATCATGTCTTTTTTTTTATTTTCCTTTATGGAACGAGGACCAGATGGAGAGCATGTTTGTAAACAATAGACTGATGGGCATACAACGTGTTTCCACAAAGAGAGAGAGAGAGAGAGAGAGAGAGAGAGAGAGAGAGAGAGAGAGAGAGAGAGAGTAAGAGTTGTTCAGATTATTTTTTAAGTTAAAGTCTGTCGACTACACGGTTATCGTTAAGGCTGCTGGTCGCTTTGTGCACCACAAGTCAAGGATTTTCACTCCCTAAAATTAGGTTTGAGACTAGTGTACATACACGGAGATACACACCTCTCAGTGTATGCACTCTTGTCATGTATAAAGGGATTGTAGTTACGTTCTGTATTTCTGTACCGATCAGTTAGAACCCAGCTCTGATATTTGTCCTTAAACTCTCCAATTCTCTCTAAGTATTTGTGCATACGCATCGTGATGCAGGGCTCTTGATCCAGGAATCATACTAGGGATATAACGAGTCTATCTCATCACTCCCAGTAAAAAAAATAATTGATAACCGAACACCTCCTTAATTATATTTATTATTCAACTTTAAAAATATTGGGGATACGTATGAAATGAGCAATAAGCACATACTATAAGCTTTTTGTCATTCACTGGAACTCTCTTAACTTCCACATAAAACTCTAATAGACTAAGATTAGGGTCTGATCCAGCACTAACTCTCACTCAAGTCTATAGTCAAAAGTAATCCCTCAGTCTGTACTCTGACCTCTGTTCAACAGCCTCCCACCAGCCATAAGGAGAATTACCAATAAAGCTGGACAGATACTTAAAGTCACTACATGATCAGCCGGACTGTGCTGTGGTTCGTAAGCTAGACTATGTGAGGCCAATGGTAACAGCCTGGTTGATCAGACCCTGATCTACCGGGAAGCCTGGTCAAGGATTGGGCCGCGGGGGCATTAATCCCCCCCCCGAATACCCTCCAGTAGACTCCAAGTGATTACAAGAGCCCAAGCTCCACTCCTCCAGCACAATAGTTCGTTCAGGCAGGTTCTCGTGAATATTCAGGTTACAGGCTGTTTTAAAACATGCTCTCTAACTCTTAAATTGCCAGTTACATGGGAATGCCCTGCCTAAGCCATTTCATTCTACGCAATGCAGTTTTTAATTTGGTTAATCTTGTGTTCCCCATTGCACCCTTACTAGAAGTAATAGTTTTGACACATCACATCACAACTCTGACTTCTTCTGTATTCAAATCAAGAAGCCTTTTGTGCAGGCGCAAAGTTTTGGAAGTAAAGACATAATTTTTATTCATCCATGAAGGACTTAGGGAATACTCGTGCACCATAAACCATCACTTTAGCTTCTCTTGTTTATCCCAGACTTGACTCTCAGTAAATAAGCTATTTGACAAGGGCCTACGATGTCCTTTTGAAACACACATTCTCAAGGGTGGCATTAAACAAAGTGTTATGTTACCACGGGGGTGATCAACACCTGTAAACACACTCATGTAGGAAATTGAAGATGCCTTTCTTTGAACTGGGTCATACCTGGATGCCTCCTATCTCCAGGCTCTGTATATGACCCCTACCAAACCATAATAATAATAATAATAATAATAATAATAATAATAATAATAAACATGATAATAACTAACATGATAATATATTTCACCTGCACAAAATTCGTGATACGAAAAATCTGGATGAAAACCTAAGGCACGATAACGGATTTTATGCAGATTTGATATTCTTCACAAGTTTGCCTCTAATACATTCATGAAGGCCCCACCAAAACACATGAAGTTTTTTCTTCGGATATTGGCAGAAACCTCGAGATGAATTAGGCAGGGTAGGGCTGCTCTTTTCCATTTATTTTTTAAATTCTGAGGAATATTCGTCGTCATTATGTCTCTTTATGAGATCTGTCGAGTTCTGGAGGAATCACTATGTTGGCTTAGTTCTGGTTGCTTAACTGGCTATCTTTGATTATTTCTCGCTATCTAGCTTAGCTGTCTGGCTATCCCGAATAATTTGTGCATCGTTTCAGCTAACAAATTGTGATTTTATTATTTCTGGTTGTCTTAATATAGCATTAGGTTCGTCTGTATACCTGGGCATCTCTGAGCATTTCTAAATGGCTGTCTTGCAGGGTATATACCTTTAGTAATTTCTGGTTGTGTAATTTACTATCATAGGTGATTTTCGGCTATCTAACTGGTTCGACTGGATCATCTTTGCCTCCTGACTAGCTGACATGGGTGAATCCCGATCATGTTAATGAGAATGACAACTAATTTTGCACTGAAGGGGACAGTCTAATTGGATCATATTACCTCTTCACTTTGTCTGCCTCGTCTTCCATCAAGACTGACGTCTCCAGCAGTGGGATTCGTCTATTTATTCGACTGATGAAGCCTGCAGCGCAGACGAAGCGTTTCGTCAGTAAAGATATGTCTTACTCAGGAAATATTTTTCTCGTATGCATCTTATGAAACGAATTATTAGGTAAATAAGAGCAGCAGGTTTTGTTGTTCGTGGTGGTAGTGGTAGGTGTGGATGTTGTTGTTCGTGGTGGTGGTGGTAGGTGTGGACGTTGCTGTTGTTGTTCGTGGTGGTGGTAGGTGTGGATGTTGCTGTTGTTGTTCGTGGTGATGGTGGTTATGTGGTGTGGATGGTGGTGTTGTTCGTGTGGTGGTAGGTGGTGCCGTGGATGTTGTTGTTGTTCATGGTGGTGGTGGTACGGGGTGGGGTAATGATGTGGTTGTTATTGTTGTGGGTGGTGTTGGAATCAATGATGTTGCTAGTGTTGCAGACCAACGTTCTGTTGTTGCTAGCGGTATTGCTTTTCCTCTTACTACTGTTTCAGCTTCTGGTGCTGCTAATGCTGTTGTCGCTATTGTTGTTTCTACTGTTGCTGCTGTGGTGCTGCTGCCGCCGCTGTTATTGTTGCTGCTGTTAACATTCCTAAGGAATGTAAACTAAATTTTCTCTCCCTCATTCCCTTCTTACGCTGCGAGAATACGTAAAAACTTCGGTTTGAAGATATCACTCTGGGCGAGCCATTAATACTCCAAGGGAAAACGATTTTCATCTGAATTGAGCCTAATTCAACGTCTCGCGCAGAAAAATGCTGCGATTTGTACGGTCGAGGCTTTCTTCCTTGCTTCTTTATGGAGGCACGTGTTAAATTACCACAAGTTAGGGAGGGTGAGCCGCTCCACGATGTTTAGAAGGCGCTGAGTGGGGTCAAACAGTGCTAAGAAGGCACTCAGCGGGGTTAAACAATGTTAAGAGGGGTTAATAGGGTAAAGAAGTGTTAAGAGGGCGCTCCATCGGAGCAAGACGATGTTAAGAGGGCGTTCAGTGGGTTAAAGCAGTATTAAGAAGGCTCTCAATAGGGTAAAGCAGTGCAAAGAGGGCGCTCCACCGGGGCAAGACAATGTTAAGAGGGCGTTCAGTGTGAAAAGACGATCTTAAGATGCAGCGAATGAGGGTAAGACACTGTTAAAACTTCACAGTTGGTAAGACAGTGTTAAGACACCACAACAAGACTCAGGGAAACAAGAACCAGTTGTGTCCTCCAGCTTGGAGATATATCCCACATAACCATTGGGTATGGATAACCCGGTTCTTAGCCGGAGGTATCCAAACCCCTTCGGGATATGGAAACCAAATAAGGTGTGGGGGGGGGTATGGGATTCGATGTCTGAACACCTTGCCGTTCTTCTATATGATAAAATTCAGCTATTATGATGCTGGCTGTCCATATATAAAGTAAAACGAAGCTAATGATGTCTTTTGAAGTCATGTTGGTACCTAATGGAAATCATCTTCACCGGTCCTATTGTCTGGTGAAGATGGTATGGGGACATACTGGGCAATCCATTATGGGTCTAATCTTGAAAAGGTTACGAATCCCTTGACTAGTGTGTGTGTGTGTGTGTGTGTGTGTGTGTGTGTGTGTGTGTGTGTGTGTGTGTGTGTGTGTGTGTGTACACATTACATATATATATATATATATATATATATATATATATATATATATATATATATAATATATATATATATATATATTATATATATTATCGTGCCGAATAAGTAAAATTGGTCAAATTAAGCCCTTTCTAAAATTTTCTCTAATGCATTCGGCAAGAAGAACTTTGCTATTTAAGCAAAAACCGTAATTTTACTTATTCGGCACGACATAAGTAAAATAAGTAATATATATATATATATATATATATATATATATATATATATAATATATAATATATATATATATATATAATTATATATATTTATATTATTATCACACTGGCCGATTCCCACCAAGGCAGGGTGGCCCGAAAAAGAAAAACTTTCACCACCATTTCACTCCATCACTGTCTTGCCAGAAGGGTGCTTTACACTACAGTTTTTAAACTGCAACATTAACACCCCTCCTTCAGAGTGCAGGGACTGTACTTCCCATCTCCAGGACTCAAGTCCGGCCTGCCGGTTTCCCTGAACCCCTTCATAAATGTTTTCCCTGCTCACACTCCAACAGCACGTCAAGTATTAAAAACCATTTGTCTCCATTCACTCCTATCAAACACGCTCACGCATGCCTGCTGGAAGTCAAAGCCCTCGCACACAAAACCTCCTTTACCCCCTCCCTCCAACCTTTCCTAGGCCGACCCCTACCCCCCCGCCTTCCTTCCACTACAGACTGATACACTCTTGAAGTCATTCTGTTTCGCTCCATTCTCTCCACATGTCCGAACCACCTCAACAACCCTTCCTCAGCCCTCTGGACAACAGTTTTGGTAATCCCGCACCTCCTCCTAACTTCCAAACTACGAATTCTCTGCATTATATTCACACCACACATTGCTCTCAGACATGACATCTCCACTGGGCCTCCAGCCTTCTCCTCGCTGCAACATTCATACACCCATGCTTCACACCCATATAAGAGCGTTGGTAAAACTATACTCTCATACATTCCCATCTTTGCCTCCAAGGACAAAGTTCTTTGTCTCCACAGACTCCTAAGTGCACCACTCACCCTTTTCCCCCATCAATTCTATGATTCACCTCATCTTTCATAGACCCATCCCCCTGACACGTCCACTCTCCAAATATCTGAATACATTCACCTCCTCCATACTCTCTCCCTCCAATCTGATATCTAATCTTTCATCACCTAATCTTTTTGTTATCCTCATGACCTTACTCTTTCCTGTATTCACTTTAATTTTCTTCTTCTGCATACCCTACCAAATTCATCCATCAACCTCTGCAACTTCTCTTCAGAATCTCCCAAGAGCACAGTGTCATCAGCAAAGAGCAACTGTGACAACTCCCACTTTATGTGTGATTCTTTATCTTTTAACCCCTCACGCCTCTTGCCAAGACCCTCGCATTTACTTCTCTTACAACCCCATCTATAAATATATTAAACAACCACGGTGACCATCAACATCCTTGTTTAAGGCCTACTTTTACTGGGAAATAATTTCCCTCTTTCCTACATACTCAACTTGAGCCTCACTAATCCTCGTAAAAACTCTTCACTGCTTTCAGTAACCTACCTCCTACACCATACACCTGCAACATCTGCCACATTGCTCCCCTATCCACCCTGTCATACGCCTTTTCCAAATCCATAAATGCCACAAAAACCTCTTTAGCCTTATCTAAATACTGTTCACTTGTATGGTTTCACTGTAAACACCTGGTCCACACACCCCCTACCTTTCCTAAAGCCTCCTTGTTCATCTGCTATCCTATTCTCCGTCTTACTCTTAATTCTTTCAATAATAACTCTACCATACACTTTACCAGGTATACTCAACAGACTTATCCCCCTATAATTTTTGCACTCTCTTTTTGTCCCCTTTGCCTTTATAACAAAGGAACTATGCATGCTCTCTGCCAATCCCTAGGTACCTTACCCTCTTCCATACATTTATTAAATAATTGCACCAACCACTCCAAAACTATATCCCCACCTGCTTTTAACATTTCTATCTTTATCCCATCAATCCCGGCTGCCTTACCCCCTTTCATTTTACCCTACTGCCTCCACGAACTTCCCCCACACTCACAACTGGCTCTTCCTCACCTACAAGATGTTATCCCTCCTTGCCCTATACACGAAATCACAGCTTCCATATCTTCATCAACATTTAACACTTCCTCAAAATATTCCTTCCAACTTCCCAATACCTCTAACTCTCCATTTAATAACTCTCCTCTCCTATTTTTAACTGACAAATCCATTTTTCTCTAAAGGCTTCCTTAACTTGTTAATCTCACTCGAAACTTTTTCTTATTTTTCAACAAAATTTGTTGATAACATCTCACCCACTCTCTCATTTGCTCTCTTTTTACATTGCTTCACCACTCTCTTAACCTCTCTCTTTTTCTCCAAATACTCTTCTCTCCTTGCATCACTTCTACTTTGTAAAAACTTTTCATATGCTACCTTTTTCTCCCTTACTACTCTCTTTACATCATCATTCCACCAAACGCTCCTCTTCCCTCCCGCACCCACTTTCCTGTAACCACAAACTTCTGCTGAACACTAACACTACATTTTTAAACCTACCCTATACCTCTTCGACCCCATTGCCTATGCTCTCATTAGCCCATCTATCCTCCAATAGCTGTTTATAACTTACCCTAACTGCCTCCTCTTTTAGTTTATAAACCTTCACCTCTCTCTTCCCTGATGCTTCTATTCTCCTTGTATCCCATCTACCTTTTACTCTCAGTGTAGCTACAATTAAAAAGTGATCTGATATATCTGTGGCCCCTCTGTAAACATGTACATCCTGAAGTCTACTCAACAGTCTTTTATCTACCAATACATAATCCAACAAACTACTGTCATTTCGCCCTACATCATATCTTGTATACTTATCATCTTTTTCTTAAAATATGTATTACTTATAACTAAATCCCTTTCTATACAAAGTTCAATCAAAGGGCTCCCATTATCATTTACACCTGGCACCCCAAACTTACCTACCACACCCTCTCTAAAAGTTTCTCCTACTTTAGCATTCAGGTCCCCTACCACAATTACTCTCTCACTTGGTTCAAAGGTTCCTATACATTCACTTAACATCTCCCAAAATCTCGCTCTCTCCTATACATTCCTCTCTTCTCCATTTATATATACAGTGGACCCCCGGTTAACGATATTTTTTCATTCCAGAAGTATGTTCAGGTGCCAGTACTGACCGAATTTGTTCCCATAAGAAATATTGTGAAGTAGATTAGTCCATTTCAGACCCCCAAACATACACGTACAAACGCGCTTACATAAATACACTTACATAATTGGTGCCGAATTGGCAGAACTTGCGATCTTGGCTTAAATAGCAACGCTCATCTTGCCATATAGGACAAGTGAAAATTTGTGTATGCAATAATTCCGCCAAAATCATTCTGAACCTAACGAAAAAAATATATTTGATTGTGTTTGTTTAGTACTAAATTATTGTAAACGTATTTAAAATATATTTAGTTGGGTTAGGCTAAAATAAATTACACTTGTTATAATAAGGTTAGGTAAGTTTCCTAAGATTCTTTTGGTGCAAAATTAAAAATTTTTACATTAATATTAATGAAAAATATATATCTTTAAACGTATAAGAGAAAATTTCAGAAAGGACTTAATTTTAAATGAGTTCTTGCTAATTGACCAGTTTTACATATTCGGCACGACATATATATTATATATATAATATATATATATATATATATATATATATAAAATATAAAAATATATATATATATATATATATATATATATATATTACGAAAATAAAAAAAAAATAGTGAAATTCCGAGTACTCTCATGATTTCCTACATTATCAAGGAATAGCAAAAATAGTAGAAGAATGGAGGCTTTTAGCTGGCTTACCGTTCCACCCTTTTAAATATTAAAGGTTATAATTATAACAGTTATGAATTCTAAGGCTGAGATTTCACCTCACTTATGACTTCACACACAACCCGTCCCACCGAGCGTGGGAGTATGTCGATGATTTGTCAGGTCACATGTCAAGTAATTTTGACATTGATGAATAAATATAGATAGATATATAAATAAAAATCAATATATAGTTTGAAATATTGACTAAATGCTTAAAGTAAAAAATAAAAGGGTCTCTCGCCCCATTACAATGACTCAGATGAACACAAATATTTTATATACAAAACCACAGTGAATCTTTCCCTCTTTAGTATCTAACAATATGTTTTCTGTCCATAGGTGAGTATGGCAGATGGCTCTTTCCAGCAAGTCTGTCAGAGACTTCTGATAAGGCTGGCAGACAGGCTGACTGCAGCTCCTTCCAGTGAGTGTTACAAGACAAGATTTCACAAAAGGCTTGGGTGGCCTGACCCGTAACAAGGGTGTCAGATACAGCCCACAGACACCTACTTCCAGGACCATGAATTTGCGTTTCCAATGCAGGCACTGTTTTCTCTCTCTCTCTCTCTCTCTCTCTCTGTCTCTCTCTCTCTCTCTCTCTCTCTCTGTCTCTCTCTCTCTCTCTCTCTCTCTTTCTCTCTCTGTCTCCCTCTCGCTCCCTCAATGCCGCCCACATCTCAAACATTTCAAGGGTCCTTAGTCCACAATTCTCTTTGTCTCTTGTTCTCCCAATACACACCGTCATCTCCTCTCAATGGTCTAGAGATTTTTATCTTCGATAACATTCAGTTGTTTGCGTGAAAGAGTTACTGTAGACAAAAAAATGTATATGAATTTTACACCTACAATGCTTTTCAAATAAATTTTGTACAGATTTATTTATTTCAGATTAATTTTCAGAAGTACTCATCGTCACGATGGGTCGTTCACAGCTTATATCTTCAAGAGAAGATTGAAAGAAAAGCTTGACAACGAAATCTACCGATTCGGAGAGCGGGTGAAGGTTAACAAGTCGTTTATCTAGAGATGAGCGGGTGGAGGATAGAGTCTAGTTAGTTTTACGTTAACAAGTCGTTTATCTAGAGATGAACGGGAGGAGGATAGAGTCTAGTTAGTTTTACGTTAACAAGTCGTTTATCTAGAGATGAACGGGAGGAGGATAGAGTCTAGTTAGTTTTACGTTAACAAGTCGTTTATCTAGAGATGAACGGGAGGAGGATAGAGTCTAGTTAGTTTTACGTTAACAAGTCGTTTATCTAGAGATGAGCGGGTGGAGGATAGAGTCTAGTTAGTTTTACGTTAACAAGTCGTTTATCTAGAGATGAACGGAGGAGGATAGAGTCTAGTTGTTTTACGTTAACAAGTCGTTTATCTAGAGATGAACGGGAGGAGGATAGAGTCTAGTTAGTTTTACGTTAACAAGTCGTTTATCTAGAGATGAACGGGAGGAGGATAGAGTCTAGTTAGTTTTACTTACTCTGGGTAAAGCATATGAAGGACAGAAGCGACGTAACACAAACACACATTAAGAACGTACGAATGTTGTCTACATTATTCTTATACTTAACTTCTTAAATACTTTTAATACTTATAATATAAAAAATATGTATTTAATATATCTTTAAGTTGTAGTATAAGAAAAGGCATTACTTAAGTATATAAGTGGAAGACGGGCATAAATAAAGCGGTATAAAGTGCTTCTACTACTGATACTTCTACTATTACTATAATTATTATTAATAATAGTAATAATAATAATAATAATAATGGTAATTGTTCCACTATTACATTACAAATAATGTGATGTAGCACAAATTATTACGAGGGTATTCCCTCCCTCGAGGAATTAATATTAATCAGCTTCGCCTTAGCCATTAATAACCATTACTGCCTCATTTTTTTTTAATTGAGTCAGAGCTCATTACAGTGTTGACAGTCTTCATATATCAGCACCAAGTGCAGCACCACCACGTGCAGCACCACCACGTGCAGCACCACCACGTGCAGCACCACCACGTGCAGCACCACCACGTGCAGCACCACCACGTGCAGCACCACCACGTGCAGCACCACCACGTGCAGCACCACCACGTGCAGCATCACCACGTACAGCACCACCACGTGCAGCACCACCACGTGCAGCACCACCACGTGCAAGCACCACCACGTGCAGCACCACCACGTACAGCACCACCACGTGCAGCACCACCACGTGCAGCACCACCACGTGCAGCACCACCACGTGCAGCATCACCACGTACAGCACCACCACGTGCAGCACCACCACGTGCAGCACCACCACGTGCAGCACCACCACGTGCAGCATCACCACGTGCAGCACCACCACGTGCAGCACCATCACGTGCAGCACCACCACGTGCAGCACCACCACGTGTAGCACCACCACGTGCAGCACCACCACGTGTAGCACCACCACGTGTAGCACCACCACGTGCAGCATCACCACGTACAGCACCACCACGTGCAGCATCACCACGTACAGCACCACCACATGCAACACCACTACATGGAACACCACCACATACAACACCACATGCAACACCACATGGAACACCACATGGAACACCACCACATGCAACGCCACTATATGGAACACCACATGCAACGCCACATGGAACACCACCACATGCAACACCACTACATGAAACACCGCCACATGCAACACCACTACATGGCAACACCACCACATGCAACACCACTACATGCAACACCACCACATGCAACACCACTACATGGAACACCACCACATGCAACACCACTACATTGAACACCACCACATGCAATACCACTACATGGAACACCACCACATGCAACACCACTACATGGAACACCACCACATGCAATACCACTACATGGAACACCACCACATGCAACACCACTACATGGAACACCACCACATGCAACACCACTACATGGAACACCACCACATGCAACACCACTACATGGAACACCACCACATGCAACACCACTACATGGAACAACACCACATGCAACACCACTACATGGAACACCACCACATGCAACACCACCACATGCAACACCACCACATGCAACACCACCACATGCAACGCCCTCTCACGAGGGGCTTCTTTCTCTTATGTTCGGGTTATTTGTGTATTGTTCCAGTCCAGGTATTGTGCCTTTTTGTTCTTTATCAGGGAAGAGCTTGTCTTTATTCCAGGGAAGAGCTCTTGTTCTAAAATGACTGGAATTTTCTTTCCAGCCTTCACTCAAACCTGATAAACCTTCATTCAATACATGGAACGTAGACTTGATCTTCAGTCTGATTACCGCGATACACACTAGTTGTACTCTCAGTATCACAAGAGATCCTTCCCTGGCACTCAGGCTTCTGACACCGCAGTTTCGGCCATAAAACAGGAACAACGGTCGTTATACATGGGTAGTAAAGATAGGTATAGATTATCCAGTCTTACAGGAGATAAATTGAGACAATAATAATTACGTAACTTTGAAAAAAAAGGTACATGGGTCACAGCAAGTTTTTATGGGGAGAGAATCACTTTCTGTAGAGCTTTACCAAGAGACTACTTAATAAAGCTTCACACAAAACGAGAAGTTGTTTCAGTAAAAGCATATTCTACAATATGTGTCTTTCGTTGACTGTTGTCATGCGGACGACTGTGGTAATATCAGTCGCAAATTGATAGATGGACGAATTAACATAACATATTGTTTCCAGCATTTAAGGTTTGATGTTGTTCGACAGTGGCATTCTCCAGGTATCGCAAGCAAACCAGATTTTTTTTTATTAAAATTAGCAACTTATTATTAGACAACCCAAAATACATATGATTTCTTTCAGAGAAAAGCATATGCGCTAAAAATTTAAAGCAATAAATATGGATTATTTTCCAGTTACTGCATAGAATCTAACAGTTATGTTAGGAAATTGGCAAATCTGACCCTATACATACATTATGGTTCAACTATTATATATGAGTGTATTTGGAAGAGAAAATTCACGAGAAAATTTACCATCTTTTTAATTGTATTAACAGATTTGCAACCAGCCTCCTTCTGAATAGGATACTTCAGTGTTGAAAGTTTGAAGCCGATCTGAAGTCTTTCCCAAGTTATCACACGAAAACAATACTTTATAATGGTCTAAATGAAATTTGTAAAAGGGTCATCTGCGCATGCCAATAATTCCAAAAGCTTTTCCTAATTTATAGTTCTCCAGCAATGAAAATTTGAGGCTGATCGGATGAGGCGTTCTCAAGATACAAACGAAAATGCATGAATTATTATTATTATTATTATTATTATTATTATTATTATTATTATTATAAAAAAGAAGCGCTAATAAAAAAATGCATGAAGAAAAGAACACTGTATCCGAGTATGTACCGGCACTTGAATGAAGCCCTATGAAAGTGCGATATTTAGGGGCTTGCAAAACTCAGTGGCCTAAAAATCTGAATAAAATCCTCATTTTTCAAACTTCCTTAGTTTTCAATTTCTTTTTCTTTTTCAATTTCTTTACAGTCCTCTAAGAAGAAAATACTTCATTTTTGTTTTGAAGAAACTAGAATTTGCACACCTGCTATGAGCTACCAGACAGACAAATGGAAACCGAAGGAAAATATCGCATATTGTCATCAGTATAGTTCAATAATAATTCAAAGCTTTTTCTGTGTACATTATATCAGCATGGAAAATTCTTAAGCTAATCTGATGATTGAGATTAGCTGTGTATATGCAAATTAGCACATACACAGCTTTAAAACCTATTAGAAAGTTTATTTTCAACTATATTCCAGGTTTGTAACCATTCAAAAGAATCATTTTCTTTGTTATTGTACGGAAAGCAATATGTTTAATTCATGTTGAAAATTAAAATTTACAAGGTCCAAAATGAGTGCAAATCCTGATTTGATCAATTTTTACCTTTCCTGAAAGTTTGAAGCCAATCAGAAGAAGTGTTCTCTAGTTACTACTGAGAATACAACGATTTCATGCTTATTAACATTGTTAGAATATTGGCATATTTGCATCTACAAGGCCTCACCTAATCCAACCTAGCCAGTCTAACATAACCTAACTTAACCCCAACTTAACCGAACCTAACCCAGTCCAACATATCCCAGCCCAACCTAACCTATCCTAACTTAACCTACTCCAACCTAACCTAACCCAACCCAAGTTAAGCTAACTCCGACCTAACTTAGCTTAATCTACCCCAACTTAACCCAACTTAAATCATTCAAACCTACCACAACCTAACCCTACCTGACCCAACTTAAACCAATCCACTCCACCTCAACCCAACATAACCTACCCCATTCTAAATTGATACAAAATGTAGAAGATTTGAGAAAAATTAAAAGTGTTCATGAAATAACGCAGAAAACAAACGTTAAAAAAATCCCAAGTGTAAAAAAGAGGACAAATGACAGTAACGCTGCCAAGTGCAGGGAGTTTATCAGTCTCAAGACAACTGTGGGAACTATCACTAACACAGGTGTTTCCTACAGTCAGCTCTCGACTATGGGAAGTGATCGACTATGATTAGGTTAGGTAAAATTTGTTAGGAAACAGGACAAGTGTTTCCTGACTCGAGTCTTAGTCATATGATGACCCGCAGCTGGAGCTTTTGGTCATCTAACCAAGGCCTTCCGCTGGCTTACCAGTCCACCCCTTTAAAAATTATGGTTACAAGTATAACCGTAACTAATACGTTACAGCTACGATTACCGTGACAGGCCCTAACATTATCATTTTACACGCACATTAACTGCCGCCAACTTCATTATAACCACAATCTGCGCTACAACAACCACAACCTTCATTTTACCAACATCTTCACTGTAATAGCTACAGTCTTCAACATTATAACTGTGATGTTCACTATTACAACTACAAATCTCAACGGCAACAATTTTTCCTATAACAATCACAACCGTTGCTATAACCATAATTTTCACAACAATCATAATCTTCAACAACCACAATGTTCAATAACCACAATCTTCACTAATGACACAATGACAGTAATGACACAATAACCACAATCTTCACTAATGACAATAATGATACAATCTTCACAATAGCAACCACAATCTTCACTAAAAATCCACACTCTACACTATAGCAACCATAATCTTTACTATCTGCATCATCTCTCTCTCTCTCTCTCTCTCTCTCTCTCTCTCTCTCTCTCTGAAGGATGAGTCGGGATGCAGCGGTACATCTGAATGATGATGCCAAGCGCAGTTTTGGAAAAACAGAGACAGGGACTGAGTGATGGTAAACATTATTTTTCTTTTTGTCGCTGTTGCTTAGTGATGAAAAATTTCTTTTATTTATCCTCATTTTTTATGATATATATATATATAATATATATATATATATATATAATATATATATATATATATATATATATATATCGTGCCGAATTAAAACTGGTCAGTTAGCAAAAACTCATTTAAAATTACGTCATTTCTAAAATTTTCTCTTATACATTTAAAGATGTATTTTTCATCTACGTTAATATGAAAATTAATGATTTTGTACCAAGAGAACCTTAAGAAATTTACCTAATCTTATTAAAACAAGCGCAGTTTTATTTAGCCTAATCCAACTAAATATTTTATATAAGTTTACAATAATCTAATAAACAAACACAATGAAAATATATATTTTTAGTTAGATTCAGAATGATTTGCGAAATTATTGCATACACAAATTTTCGCTTGCCCCATTCGGCAAGACACACACACACACACATTATATATATATAAATATATATATATATATATATATATATATATATATATTATATATATATATATAATATATATATGCAGGACAAGCCATGGGGGAGTAGAAATCTTTACCTCAAGTACTTACACACCTCACAGTGCGTCATCAGGAGCTGTGCAATGTTGCAAGGGAGCAACCAAGGCAGAGAGGGAGGTCTCAGAGTAGCGTAGGTGTCACCGTCCACGTTTACCCTTAGACTGAGGTTAGTGGTCGGTGCCAACCCCACCCAACCATCATCCCCGACTTCCCTTATGGAGTAGGAGAGTTTCTGAGATGTCAATTATGAAATTATAAGATATAAAAAGCCAGCCCTAAGCTTTTTCTTATCGTTTAAAGCAGGTCATGTAGTTTGAGAAAAGTTTATCGTTAGATACTGTAGACATGGATTGCTATTATTCTGTGTGACCTTTTCAAATAATGAAAGAAATGAATACAATGTGCTCTTTGTCCGTTTAAATGTCCTGCTCTGAGGTACTCGAATGTTCTACCGATGTACTCAGATTAATAGCAATCCATGTCTACAGTATCTAACGAAAAACTTATTTTCTCAAACCACATGACCTGTTTTAAACTATTAGAAGAAGCTTAGGGTTGGCTTCATATATCTTAAAATTTCATACTTGACATCTCAGAAACTCTCCTACCCCATATGGAGAGTAGGAGGATGATGATAGGGTTGGGTTGGCACCGACCACTAACCGCAGTCTTAGGGTAAACGTGGACGGTGACACCTGCATTACTCTGGGACCTCTCTCCCTGCCTTGGTTGATCCCTTGCAACATTGCACAGCTCCTGATGACGCACTGAGAAGTGTGAAAGTACTTGAGCTAAAGATTTCCACCCTTCCCCCCGTGGCTTGTCCTACATAGTTAAGATCGCCCGTCTGCTATTGTTTGCATATATATATATATATATTTATATATATATATATATATATATATATATATATATATATAATATATATTTTAAAATATAATATATATTAATATATATTAATATATATAATATATAAAATATATATATATATATATGCAAGGAATTCGCAAGAGGGGGGCGAAATAATACACAAACACTGATCCCACACTGGACCAATACCATGGAGTCCAGCTTGAGCTAGACTTTGATCCACTGCAGCCCGCTTTCAGGGGAGAAGGCTTACAGCTTTTCATCTCATCCCCTGCATGCATCAGCATGCAGGGGATGAGATGAAAAGCTGTAAGCCTTCTCCCTGAAAGCTGGCTGCCTTGGATCAAAGTCTAGCTCAAGCTGGGCTCCAAGGTAATGGTCCAGTGTGGGTATATTGGTAAAGCACTGCGTACCTTGTTCCAAGGTTCGTAGGTTCGAGTCTCCTTCAGCCAGAGATCAGTGTTTATATATATATATATATATATATATATATATATATAATATATATATATATAATATATATATAATATATATATATATATGCCGTGCCGAATAGGCAGAACTTGCGATCTTGGCTTAAATAGCAACGCTCATCTTGCCATATAGGACAAGTGAAAATTTGAGTATGCAATAATTTCGCCAAAATCTTTCTGACCCTAACGAAAAAAATATATTTCACTGTGTCTGTTTAATATTAAATTATTGTAAACAAATCTAAAATATATTTAGTTGGGTTAGGCTAAAATAAATTGTTCTTGTTATAATAAGGTTAGGTAAGTTTTCTAAGATTCTTTTGGTGCAAAATTATAAATTTTTACATTATCATTAATGAAAAATATATATCTTTAAACGTATAAGAGAAAATTTTAGAAAGAACTTAATTTTAAAATGAGTTCTTGCTAATTGACCAGTTTTACATATTCGGCACGACATATATATATATAAATATATATATATATATATATATATATATATATATATATATATATATATATATATATAAACACATCGGCCGTTTCCCACAGAAGCAAGGTGACTAGAAAAAGAAAACATTTTTATCATTCATTCCATAATTATATTGCCAGAGGTGTTTTCTAAAATGTTATTTATCACGTTGTTACAGAGCGGGGTTCAATAATAGGGTTTCGGAGGCTTCTTTCTTTATTTGCGATATCTGGGTATACAGGCAGTATGTGTGTGCCCATGGCCTCGAGGGACCATGCTGCCAGCGAGGGAGAGAGGAGTAGGCCTTCTTGACTTAGTGAAGGCCGCTGAGAGAGAGAGGCAGGATGATGCCGTTTCAAGTGGCATGCCCACTGAGAGGCCTACAGGTGGCAGCACGAGCATGGCGCAGATTATGAATTCACTTGGCAGACAGTATAGGCTGTCTATGCAGATAGCACAGGCTGTCTACAGAGGCGCGCCTACACTATAGTTAAAAATCTGCATCATATCAATACCCGTCCTTCAGAAAGCAAGCAATATACTTTCCACCTCCAGGATTCAAGTCAGGTTAGCCCGTTTCCATGAGTCCATTCATATTTGTTACCTTGCTCACACTCCAACAGCACGTCAAGTCATAGAAACCATTTTGTCTCCTCTCGCTCCTATCCAACACGCTCATGCACGCTTGCGTGAGAGTCCAACTTCTGGTGAAGCGCCCTTGATACAAGGAATTTTAAACTATCCTCCTATTCCTTGGATCAAAGCTGCAGTTGATCCCTTGTAAATTTAGCGCTTCCCCATGATAATAATAAAAATATACATCTATTAACACTGACACAGAGCAACCCACGAGTGTATACCACAGAGCAGGTGAAATAGCTCACTTGAAGCACAGGTCGTTTACATGTCAGGTCACGTACAGTACAGGTCATGTACATAAACATGTATACCGCAACTGTATACATCACTGGATGCACACAGCTTCAATCTTGTTTACAACACACATCCTGTGCAATGCAAATCGAACATCACACAAGTCTTGTCCAGCAGATTACACAACTCAACCCATGTACAGCATAAGAAGGGAACAACAACACGATAGCTCACTTCTCAGTGGAAAAGCTCTTGGTTCACAACAAAAGGAAGCTGCGTTGGGGCCCTGGACGAGCAGAGACTTATGGACAAATCTGCTCAACATCTACTGTCCTTATTGTATTGAAAATGGCATAAAATACTCGCAAGTTGATGATTAAGACATGTGCAACAGCTGGGTATCTTTATTGTTGAAAGTTTTCAACAACAAAGATACCCAATTGTTGCACATGTGTCTTAATTAGATAATTAACTGTTCCTGTTCACCTAGTAGACACTCAACTGCCGTGGGTTCCCATCCCAGGGGAAAGAATCTATGAACGAAAATTAAGTCACAAAATTAAACCTTGATGTTACTGAGATCACGGAACGGGTGGAGTTTGAACCTATTAGAAGCGAATACTGCAACTCAGTCTGAGATACTAAAACTCCGGGTTTGTAATCCAAAGAAATTCCTCATCACGAATGCAAGATACACAAATACAGTCACACGAATTATTATACATAGTCGTATATGTGTAAATTGCCTAGGATAATCCCCTCCAAAAAGTCAGACATAATGACTTATTTCCATTGGGATCCTTACTTCCATTGGGATCCTTATTTCCATTGGGGTCCTTGACTTATTTCTATTGGTTGTGATCTCAACACGGTGGGTCGAGCATGCTGGTGGTCGACAGTTCCTGTGACAGTGAAGACACGGAAGAACAGAGAAAGAGAGATATAGCAGACCAGGCTTTTATTTTGACGTTTCGCTTGATAATGTTCTACACAGAGCGAAACCTTGTCGCAGTAAAAACATATTTTGAAAAGCGATTTCTTCTTCGGCACTAAATCCAAGAAATATTTAATTCAGTCAGTACTTATTAAGTCATGCAGTATTTAAGTCATGCAGTATTTAAGTCAGGCAGAATTTAAGTCAAGCAGTATTTAAGTCAGGCAGTGTTTAAGTTGTGTTTAACGACAGCGGTGAGCCAATCAGATGACCTAGTTCAGGTGAAGCCTTGCTCATTAATGATGCCGTGAGGTGATGAACGCAAACATAGAGGGTTGAAGGCGGCGACGGTGAACGTTATAATGAGCCACACGTTCATTAGTGCTTCTCTCAGTAGATGTGGAGAAAAATATGTTATCTCCTCCAGGGCCTGATAATTACTAGTGACTGGCAGAGAATGTGTATGCATCTCCTCTCTCTCTCTCTCTCTCTCTCTCTCTCTCTCCCTCTCTCTCCCTCTCTCTCCCTCTCTCTCCCTCTCTCTCTATGACCCTCTTCCCATACGTAAACAAAGACTGAAGGGTAAGAGCTGGGCGTCAACAAACATCAGCTGACTCATCCCAGCCTCTCCACTACTACTATCCCACTACCCCCACCCCAACCACCACCATTACAACCATCATTCCACTGTCAGCCACAGTGAAATACTCTGGCTAAGAGAATAGGATATCATTGCTGCTGCCCTATGCATACCTTCCACAATACTTTTCCCACAATACACTCCATCCCCCTACAATATGCAGTCTACTCATGTCAATATTGATACACTTCCAGGGTTTCTTTAAATGCTATTATCTTTTTTTAGGTTAGGTTAGAGTGGCTTACATTAGGCTATATATGCCAATCAAAATGTATACTTAACTACAAGAAAAACAAATTACAAAACACGACTGTGACACATCTGTCAACAAGGTAACAATCTTAGAAACGACCGGAGAAAGAGACATAAGTCGCTCATTTACTTAATATTAACAGATTAACTTCTGAAAACTGGGAGACGTTGATGTTCCTCAACATTAGTTTGAGAATTTTTAATTTTAGCTAATGTACAGAATATTTATTTGAAATTTAAGATATTATTAATACCACGAATGACGTGGTGAAAACTCTGGTGGTTAAGACTGAAAATTTAAATCTAGTTATTGTAATTGTACCTAAACCAACAGATGTAACTTCCAGCAGTTTAAAGATCAACTAAGACAATTGAGTACTTTCTTGAAGAACTATCAACCTAGCCCCAAACATACTCTTGCTTGGAGAATTAAATTTAAGACATCTAAAAGAGAAGAGAGCATAAAAGACTGTAGTAGCATAAAGAATCCCAGGAGATAATTTGGATGAACACACTCGCACAAACTACTTAGACGGCGACAAATTCACCTTATGTCAGTAAATAGCAGAACAGACTGCACTAGAAAATATATAAGATCCTGTATTTACTAATAATGAAGACCTAGTTCGAAATATTGGAGTGTCGAAGTAGTAAGCTCAGACCACAACTTAGCAAAAGTTAAGACTGGTCATAATCAGCAGAACACATTCAACTATGACGGTGTGTTCAACAAAATTAACTTTAAAAAGGATATCAACTGCGAGATAATATATCGTGATCTTACTGAAATATGCTGGGAAGATAATATAAGCAATGACCTAAACCAGAATATCGAGAGGATTAGCTCAATGGCATTAGAATATATTCTAACACTATTACAAAGGAGAAAAAAGTGTAGATTAGAAAGGAAAGGCGTGCCCTCCGTAGGCGAAGACGACGAATAACAGAGCTCCTCAAAGGCAACAAACTCTGAAGAAAGAAAAGTAACACTGTCTAGAGCATTACAAAAAGTCGAGCCTAAATCGAATACACTAGTCATATAGAAACCCATGTCAGAAAACCCCTGTCAGAAAACCCATGTCAGAAAACCCGTGTCAAAAAAACTCGTATCAGGAGACTAATAAAAACAACAACAATAATAATAATAATAATAATAGTAATATTGTCCAAGGCGTAATCTAGTCCATAAAAGAAGTTTTAATTAAGATAACTGCGACATCGGTGAAAATTCATAATTTAGTCATGCCCGCAGTGAAATAACTAGCGCTGCCGTGACTTCAGAAAAATAACTAGCGCTGCCGTGACCTCAGAAAAATAACTAGCGCTGCCGTGACTTCAGAAAAATAACTAGCGCTGCCGTGACTTCAGAAAAATAACTAGCGCTGCCGTGACTTCAGAAAAATATCTAGCGCTGCCGTGACTTCAGAAAAATAACTAGCGCTGCCGTGACCTCAGAAAAATAACTAGCGCTGCCGTGACTTCAGAAAAATAACTAGCGCTGCAGTGACTTCAGAAAAATAACTAGCGCTGCCGTGACTTCAGAGAAACTACACCCAAATTGTGACCACAGTGGCTGTAGTGAATTCACTCTAGCCGAATCGTAAGATTAATGAATGTATAGTTGAGCCATAACCACACTGAAACCACAGACAAGCCATAACCACACTGAAACCACAGACAAGCCATAACCACACTGAAACCACAGACAAGCCATAACCACACAAACCACAGACAAGCCATAACCACACACAAACCACAGACAAGCCATAACCACACAAACCACAGACAAGCCATAACCACACAAACCACAGACAAGCCATAACCACACACAAACCACAGACAAGCCATAACCACACAAACCACAGACAAGCCATAACCACACAAACCACAGACAAGCCATAACCACACAAACCACAGACAAGCCATAACCACACAAACCACAGACAAGCCATAACCACACAAACCACAGACAAGCCATAACCACACAAACCACAGACAAGCCATAACCACACAAACCACAGACAAGCCATAACCACACACAAACCACAGACAAGCCATAACCACACAAACCACAGACAAGCCATAACCACACAAACCACAGACAAGCCATAATCACACAAACCACAGACAAGCCATAACCACACAAACCACAGACAAGCCATAACCACAAACAAAAACATCATTTTCATTACAGTGAAATAAGTTATTATGATTTGTGATCACAAAACAACAAAAACAAAAGCGAACACAGGAAACATCTACAGTTTCGTCGTGACCAGATCGAAACATCAACATCCTCGTCTTAACCACAGTGTAATATCTATAGCCTTGTCAAGACAACAGTGGAACTATATCCCCCCCGTGACGGCATAGAAAAAATAAACAGTATCAGAGCCGTGATAACAGTGAAACACGGAGAAATAATTTTGGATAGCACTCACAGCTCACACCCACTTTACTGCTGGACCTGACAAGTAAGATCTTCTCTGTACCAAGATTTCACTCGTGTGAGCCTTGGTGGCTCACCAAACTGGAAAGGAAATATCACAGACTTCAGTACATTTATTTATTTCGAGAACGTGTGAGAGAGACAGGGAAAGAGAGAGATAAATATCCAACTGTTTATTAATCACAGCCTTCTCTCTCTCTCTCTCTCTCTCTCTCTCTCTCTCTCTCTCTCCTTGAATATATATATATATATATATATATATATAATATATATATAATATATATATATATATATATATATATATAATATATATATATATAAGGTGGCAACAACAAGTAAGAGGGAGGTGAAAGTGTATAAACTAAGGGAGGAGGAAGTTCGGGCGAGATATAAGCGACTATTGGCAGAAAGGCTAGTGCAAAGATGAGTATGTGGGGGGGGTTGAAGAGGGTTGGAATAGTTTTAAAAATGCAGTATTAGAATGTGGGGCAGAAGTTGTGGTTATAGGAGGGTGGGGGCAGGAGGAAAGAGAGTGATTGGTGGAATGATGAAGTAAAGGGTGTGATAAAAGAGAAAAAGGTAGCTTACGAGAGGTTTTTACAAAGCAGAAGTGTTATAAGAAGAGCAGAGTATATGGAGAGTAAAAGAAAGGTGAAGAGAGTGGTGAGAGAGTGCAAAAGGAGAGCAATGAAAGAGTGGGGAGAGGCACTGTCAAGAAATTTTTATGAAAATAAAAAAAAAATTTGGAGTGAGTTAAACAAGTTAAGAAAGCCTGGGAAAGTATGGATTTGTCAGTTAAAAACAGAGTAGGGGAGTTAGTAGATGGGGAGAGGGAGGTATTAGGTAGATGACGAGAATATTTTGAGGAACTTTTAAATGTTAAGGAAGAAAGGGAGGCGGTAATTTCATGCACTGGCCAGGGAGGTATACCATCTTTTAGGAGTGAAGAAGAGCAGAATGTAAGTGTGGTGGAGGTACGTGAGGCATTACGTAGAATGAAAGGGGGTAAAGCAGCTGGAACTGATGGGATCATGACAGAAATGTTAAAAGCAGGGGGGATATAGTGTTGGAGTGGTTGGTACTTTTGTTTAATAAATGTATGAAAGAGGGGAAGGTACCAGGGGGGAGGCGGAGAGCATTTATATCCCTTTAAAAAAAAGGGGAAAAGGGGCAAAAGAGTTTGTAAAAATTATAGAGGAATAATTTTACTGAGTATACCGGAAAAGTATAGGGTAGGGTTATAATTGAAAGAAAAAAGGGAAAGACAAATGAAAAATTGCGGACGAGCAAGGGGGCTTCAGAGGGGGGTAGGGGATGTTGGGATCAAGTTTTACTTTGAAAAAATATTGAACTTTTTTTTAGAAAAAAGGTGGGGGAAGTTTTTATTGCTTTTATGGATTTAGAAAAGGATATGAAGAGTGGATAGAGGAGCAATGGGCAGATTTTGAATTAGGAAAAAGGTGGTAATTTACTAAATGCTGTAAAGAGCTTTTATGGGGATATGAGGCTCAGGTTGGGTTTTTGGGAGAAGGGGGGAGAATACTTCCCGTAAAAAAGTAGGGCTTAGACAGGATTTTAATGTCACCATGGTTGTTTAAAATATTTAAGATGGGGTTTGTAAAAGAATAAAAGCAGGGTGTTCGGGAGAGGGGGGATTAAAATTAAGGGGGAAACAAATTTTAAAAAGGGAATTGACACAGTTATTTTTGCTGATAACTGGCTTAAGGGAGATTTAAAGAAAAATTACAAAGGTTTGTGGATGAGTTTGAGAATGTGTGTAAAGGTAAAAGTTGAAAGTGAAATAAAAAGATTTAAAGGTGATGAGGGACAAAAGATTTTTATAAAAAAAATTGGATATCAAATTTGGGGGGGAGATATGGAAAAAGTGAATGTTTTTTAGATACTTGGGAGTTGACGGTCGGCGGATGGATTTTTTGAAGGGGGTTAATCAAGAATTGAAGGGAAAAAAGGTTTGGGGGTGCGTTGAGGTATTGTGGAAGTCAAAAAAACGTTATTTATGGAGGCAAAGAAGGGAAGTAAAAAGTATAGTAGCCAAACTCTTATAAGGATTTGAATTTTGGGTGGTAAATCAGCAGCGAGGAGCGGGTTTGGGGGCATGGGATGCCTGCAAGGCAATGTTTGGGGTAAAATTATGCAGAAAATTCGGGGTGTGGGAAAATTTGGAGAAGGTGTGGAGTTAATAAAAGCATTGTCAGGGCAGGAAAAGGGGTTGTTGAGGGGTTTGGTTTTAGAGAGAATGGATCAAAATTTGAAAAATGGGAAAACATATAAAACTATAGGGGAAGGAAAAAAGGGGTAGGGGGCTCCTCGAAAAGGGGTTTGGAAAGGGGTTTAAAGGAGGTTTTGGGGAGGGGCTTGGACTTCCAGCAAGCGGGGTGAGCGTTTAGATAGGAATGAATGGAGACGAAAGATCTTTGGGACCCACGATCTGTTGGAGGTTTAGCAGGGAATATTTTGGAAGGGAT